>QEOT01000822.1:424085-487574 GCA_003123785.1 Pterocarya stenoptera | reverse complement strand
GACTGCAGATAAAGGAGAACAGTTAGGATGAACTGTCATGAGGTACGGCTAGCAATAAGAATCGTGCTAGCCGGGTTATGAGAAGGTTGGTATCGGAGTATGGCTTTTGCCATACGACCCGGTAACCAATGTATTAAATGATGGTCTTAAGGGATAAAGGAGTAAGGTACGTGTGTTGTCTAGTTAGACACACGTGCCGGACGGATTTACCATATGTAATGGGTAATCTGTCCTAAGCATGGTCACACGGTGCTCGAGCTTCCGAGTGGCTTGGAGCCGTGTAACGAGTATGGATGTCCATGAGAAGTAGAGTAAGCTAAGATGCATGAGGGTAATGATGAAGGTACTATCTAAGAATGGGATGCATGACTTAGTTAGTCTAAGTCATGCGTCGGAAAGTGGTTAATGAGAAGAACGAGACAGAGGTCCTAGTGTCTTAATCCTAAGGTGAATCATGGATTCACCCTAGCGAGTAAGCACTCGAAGTAGAACGTCAAGGTTGAAAGAAGTAAAGAAGTAGAGACCGTAATGGGTCTCCAAGGGTTTTACCATAGTAAGAAACGTGAAAGAGTACGGGATAGAAGGAGAGTGTTCTAAGTAAAGTATAGCTCTATTTCTAGTTCAACTATTTATGCACTAGATAGAGAATGATGTAAGGTTATGTATGCATGTAGGTGCCATCTGACATGCGCATGAATGGACTGCATGGTATGAAAGTAGCATGGAGTCCAGGTAATTGTTACGTTCATGCTCTTCTAGAGTTTTCTAAAAATATAAGAAAAAGAAAGATGAACTGTTTTTCATGAAAGATACTTTAAGAAAGGACACGAAAGATGTTTTAAAGAAAGCATGCTAAGTATTGAAAGGTATACGTATGTACGACCCCTCTATGAAGCCCCTTTTTACGCAACCAAAAGTATTAATTGTATGCATGTGAATGGATGACTATACGAGGTACCTATTGTACGTATTTTCTAAAGAAAAGAAAATGAAGCTTCGAGGGCCATGCCCCGAGCTTCAAATGATGCTTAAAGAGACGCGAAGAAAGTGTTTTAAAATGTCCCTGAGAAGTGATGCTTTAAATGTCCATACAAACTGACGTTTTAATGATGCCATGAAAAGATGATGGTTAAGGCCATGCTCTTTAAACGATGTCTTTCCATGAAAGAACTGTTAAATGAAATGAAAAGATGATGATCACATTTCGGCTCAAAGAAAGAAAGAGCCGAAATGAAATGGTTTCCCATGTCTTTAAACGAAAGGATACGTTTTCTCATGAAAAGACGTTTTTCCATGAAAGCATGAAAAGAAATGAAAAAAAAAGAAATGAATGCCCATGTCCATGAAATGAAATGAATGAAAGTCTTAGCTCTTTAGAGCTGACATGAATGAATGAATGAAAAGAACGGCATGTGACATTACATGAATGTATGAAACTACGTAACAGCCATATGAATGAAAGGAAAGGGGTACCCAATGAATGAATGGGCAGATTGCAATGCCGGGCAGTAGTATCTGGTAGTGCACCCAGTGTTGCATCCTAACGGAAAGGGATTCCAACCCTTGGCCACGGGCGAATCCATTGGCCCAAAAGGCCGCTAACCCCAGCACGCGGGGCGTAACGACGTGCACCGGCCTATGAAAGAGAAAAGAAAAGAAATGTAAATGTATGTATGAATGCACGTCATTCTTTAAGAAATGAAGGCACTGACGGGAGAAACGTTTTAAAGAAAAGAAAACCATGTTTAAAGAAGGAAAAACCCCGTCAGTGATGTTTCCAAATGAAAGCATGTATGCATGAATGCGCTGCATTCCTCAAGAAATGAAGCTAGTGATGGGGGAAAGGTTTTTAAAGAAAAGAAAAGCATGTTTAAAGAATGAAAGCCCCCGTCACTGATGTTTTTAATGAAAGCATGTATGCATGTACATATAGTATGTATGGAATGATGAATGCATGACTGCAAACCTATGTTGCTATATTTTAACGGTATGAAGTAACGCTTACTGAGTATTCGACTCATTTTAGTTTTTATGTGTGCCCCTCCCCCCACAGGAAACTAAGTGGGCAGTACGCCTAGGAGGGATACATCCAAAGGGAAAGAGCACAGAGGTCTAGGCATGAAAGTTTTAAACGTACGAAAAGGTCTTTTTATTTTGAAGAATTTTATTTCCCACTCCAAAACCCTTTTATCACCAAAGCACTTTTTATTTTATAACGTAGAGTCTTGCACCCTGGGAAGGACTGTAAAAGGTCCACCCGATGGACGGGCGTTACACCATGAGTGTGGGTTAATGGTCCATGGGCTTTGGGCTTTGGGCTTGAGTACATGGGAGGCCTTGTTTCCAAATTTTGAAGGATTAAGAGATGCCTCAAGATCTAAAAATATGGGGCTTGAAAGGCTTACCTTGACATAATTGAGCCATGGGTCAAACCTCTATCATGCTTGGCCCAAAAGCCCTCATGCCTTCCTTATACTTGGGCCATGGCTATCCTACCAATACTTGTACTCCTATGAGGCTTGGTTTAAGGCTTCTGAGGCTTGGCCCATAAATGTCCTAAAGTTTTAAAGGCCTTAATAGGATTACTAATGGGTTTGCTTTTCTAATCCTTCATGCTTAATAATTAATGACACTAACTACCATGGTCTAAATAAATCTAATTATCTCCATTGAAATAAATAAATAAAATAAATAAACAAAATAATATAATAACAGTAGTAATAAAAAAAATATATATGTATAGTTAAAGCCCAAAATCATAAGCTTAATTTAAGGGCGTTTAAAGATTAATCATAATGGTTAATTAGGTGGGGTGTTACATCCTATCCTCCTCGCAATCGGGGTCAAAGTAAGACATGCAATAAACAAAAGTTAAGTGTTACTCACCAACTATGCTATAGGTCAGGGCTCGATGGTGGTCTCTCATCACCATCCTTTGACAACTCATCCTGAGTGTGGTAATAAAACTCATCCTCCTATGAATCATAGAAAGTGTTAACTCTCTCCTTATGGAGTCTCTACTACCTAAATTCCTTGTCTTCAAGCCAAGGGTCTCCCTCCTCACGGAAACGAACGCAACTCTAGGAAGAGTCAGAAAGATCTGATGTGTCGAGGGGAGTGGGGTCAGGAATAAGCGGCTCCTTCTCGACCTGACACTGCTTGGCTGCCTGGCTTGACTCATGCTGATCAAGCATAACTAAGAGAGTCAATCCAATATGGTGTCTAAGTCATTTGATCCTAGTCTCTCCCATCTATCAAACAGGGTCATAAGGCTGACGCTCCTCATGTGGCAACGCTCTCCCCAAATGGATGTTACCTCTCCCATCATGGTCGAGGATGTGAGTCCTATGGTACTCCAACCTCTCTTGTNTCTCCATTGAAATAAATAAATAAAATAAATAAACAAAATAATATAATAACAGTAGTAATAAAAAAAATATATATGTATAGTTAAAGCCCAAAATCATAAGCTTAATCTAAGGGCGTTTAAAGATTAATCATAATGGTTAATTAGGTGGGGTGTTACATCCTATCCTCCTCGCAATCGGGGTCAAAGTAAGACATGCAATAAACAAAAGTTAAGTGTTACTCACCAACTATGCTATAGGTCAGGGCTCGATGGTGGTCTCTCATCACCATCCTTTGACAACTCATCCTGAGTGTGGTAATAAAACTCATCCTCCTATGAATCATAGAAAGTGTTAACTCTCTCCTTATGGAGTCTCTACTACCTAAATTCCTTGTCTTCAAGCCAAAGGTCTCCCTCCTCACGGAAACGAACGCAACTCTAGGAAGAGTCAGAAAGATCTGATGTGTCGAGGGGAGTGGGGTCAGGAATAAGCGGCTCCTTCTCGACCTGACACTGCTTGGCTGCCTGGCTTGACTCATGCTGATCAAGCATAACTAAGAGAGTCAATCCAATATGGTGTCTAAGTCATTTGATCCTAGTCTCTCCCATCTATCAAACAGGGTCATAAGGCTGACGCTCCTCATGTGGCAACGCTCTCCCCAAATGGATGTTACCTCTCCCATCATGGTCGAGGATGTGAGTCCTATGGTACTCCAACCTCTCTTGTTGAGTCCAAAATGTGTTGACCATATGGTCTAGCCTTCACCGTCGCTGCTGAACTTTTAGTCTCCGAAGTCGACTGGGAGTCATATAATTCTAACGGGCAATCCTACCATGACCAGCCAGGTGCAACTGAAAATGATGAGAAAGAATGCAAGTCACATGGCGAGACAATAATGGATGCCATACATGCCTGAATGGATGCGAATGCCATGATGTGGTGTCAAACAATTCACAAGCCAAAAAAATAAGGGTATTTGTTTCTCATATCTGCTTCCTTTTCCCACGTAGCTTCCTCAATATCAAGATTCTACCATAGAACCTTAACCAGAGGAATTTTTCGATTCTGAAGTTCCTTATCCTTCCAATCTGTGATTTGAACGGGATTTTTTCATAAGTTAGGTTGGGTTAGAGCGAAATATCCATCGTATCTACAAATGTTGGTATCTATTTCTCGAAGCTCTTCTTGAGGGAAGATACATGGAAGACATTGTGAATTCCTTGGAAGTTAGTGGGAAGATCTAGTCTCTAAGCGACTTCTCTTACTCTTTCTAGTATCTCATAGGGTCCTACGTATCTTGGACTTAACTTTCCCTTCTTTCCAACTGAAAAACTCATTTCATGGGCGATACTTTGAGGTAGACCTAATTGCCAACTTTGAACTCGAGGTCTCTTCTTTGACGTTCGGTATAGCTCTTATATCTATCTTGGGCAGTCTTCATCCTTTCCTTTATTAACTTGATTTGATCCTTCATTTCTTGAAGAATCTCTACACCATAATTTTCTCTCTCCTAGTTCATCCCAGTATAAAGGATACCTGTAATTTCTTTTGTATAAAGTTTCGTAGGGTGCCATCTGAATGGTGGCCTAGAAGCTATTATTGTAAGCAAACTCAAATAATGGCAAGAGCCTCTCCCAATCGTCCTTTTCTTACAAAACACATGCCTTCAGCATGTCTTCCAAAGTCTGAATTGTCCACTCAATTTGCCCATCAGTCTGAGGGTGATAGGCACTACTAAATTTTAACTTGGTGCCTAGAGCATCCTGAAAGCCTTGCTAGAAATGAGAGGTGAAACGTGTATCCCTATCTGATACAATCGTTTTTGGAACTCCATGTAGTCACAATATTTTTTATACAAATAGCCAAGTTAACTTCCCTATAGGGTCGGTATTTTTCACTGACAAAAAGTGAGCACTTTTCATTAGTCGATCGAACACAACCCAAATAGAGTTATTTCCATTCTAAGTTCTTGGTAGTCCAACTACAAAGTCCAGGATATATCCTCCCATTTCCATTTTAGGATTGGAAGTGGATGCAATTCTCCAGCGGGTCTTTGATGCTCTGGCTTGACTATTCTACAAATAGAGCATTTATTAACATACTTAGCTACATCTTTCTTTAAGCCTTCCCACCAAAAGTGTTGCTTCAAATCAAGATATATCCTTGTGCTTCTTGGATGAGCCGTGTATGGGGTCTGATGTGCTTCTCTTAGTATTTTATCCTTGAACTCTTGATTAGCTGGAATCACCTTCCGATTTTGGTAGTACAACAATCTGTCATCCTTAAGGGTGAAATCGTCTGGTCCCTCCTCCTTTTCTACCTTCTGCCCGATTTCTGCCCATTTGGGATCCTCCATCTATCGCCTTTTCACCTCCTCCCATTCCATAGATACAATTTCTAGTACTGTGATCAATAAACTTCTCATAATGTGTAAAAGGGACTCTACTTCTAAGGCGGGGCCCATGGGATGATCCTTTTGCATCTTCCGACTCAGCGCATCCACCACTATGTTAGCCTTGCCAGGGTGATACTTGATTTCACACTGCAACTCAGGTAGCAACAATCCTAGCTTAGGTTGAAGATGATTTACGAGAAGTGTGTGACATATATACATATATATAAGAAAACTGAAAAAACCCTGGAGATAAATAGGAGAGAGTGCATGAGCGTGAAGACGTGCATGGCATGGAGTTCGATCCTTGGTTCCCACGAGCTTGGGTTTTTTGGGTCCATTTCAAAATCTTTGGCCCACGTCTCTTATATTGTATGAGATAATAAATTGGGCCAGTTAGATCAGTCCAAAAATCTCTTTGGTTTGTCTGTAATTTTTCTCAATCGAATATTAATAAATATTAATGGGACTCGACTCAAATTCTAAACTAACTAAATCTCGTCTCATAAATTGTTAGGCCCAATTCCAAAATAGAAAGATCCCACTTGGTCCCATAAATAACTTTAACCTAATGATCAAGCCCAATATACAGCTGAAAAATTTTTTTAGGGCCTGTGGCCTACTCTAAAATTACTCGTTAAATCTCAAGTGGGGTATTCCTATCTATTAACCCAAAAATAAAGATAAAATTAAAAAAAAAACAAAATTTTCAGACCTACAATTAGCTTGGGCTTGGGTGTTACATTAATGATTCATCCTTCTCCTTAACGAACAGAACTGGCACACCCCAAGGTGATGAACTTGGTCGAATAAAGCTATTTTCTAGTAGTTCTTCTATTTGCTCCTTTAGTTCTAATGGGGGCCATATGATAAGGGGCTTTATGGACAAGGGTTGCGAAAACCTCGGCATATTCCTCAACTATAGGTATCCCTTGAATCTCTTTATTACAACCATAATCTTCCACTATGAATGCTAAGTAGGCTGTGGCACCACTAGCGATGCACTTCCTTGCTTGTAAGGCTGAAATTAGAGGGGGAGTAGCCTTCACAATCCCTCCCGTATAAAGAATTTGGCCACCTATGGATGAATCAAAGATAATCTCCTTGTTTCGGCAATCTATCCTTGCACAATATTTGGATAACCAGTCCATTCCTAGTATAATGTTGAACCCTTGTTGGTCGAAGACGATCAAGTTAGCTTCCATCAATCTCTCTTTCAAGGTTAGTGGGCAAATTTTCAACATGATGGTACAGGTGATCATGCTCCCATCAGGAATTGACACTACTATAGCTTGAGGTAATTTCTGAGTCGGCAAGTAACACGTGCATGCAAAAGCAGCAGATACAAAAGACCTTGTAGCGCTAGAGTCAAACAAAGCACAAGCCTTGTATTTGTATAACGTGATTTTACCTAAGGTGTAATCAACTACTAAGTACTAAACAGCTATTTAAAAAACTAATTTCTAAGGAGGGTTATTTAAAGAAAAATACCAGTGATGACTCCCGTCTCTTCATCTTCGGGGATCTCCTCGTTCATGTCTTCAGGGGTGATGGCCTCTGATTGGGCTGATTGTTAGGAGCGTTCCTTCTATGTTGTGCATTCTGAGAGCACTCCCAAATCATGTGTCTTGACGGACCGCATTGGAAACATACTCCTAAGCCCACTTGGCATTCTTCATCGTGATTCTTTCCACAGTTCTTACAGGTAGCATGTGGAGCTGTCATAATGCCTTTGCCCTTCCTGGCTCCCTGCATAATCATTTTTTTGGAATTATTCCCTCTTGCAGAGAAGGAAGAAGACCTCTTTCGCTCAAGATTAATCTAGGCTACCACACTTTGTTGTTCCGCTTCTGTTATTGCAGCCACGTTAACCAACTGCTGAAAATTGTTGATGCTGAACCTAGCTACGTAGCTGTGAATCCAGGGTTGCAGTCCTCCTTGGAACTTCTAAGCCTGCATCTTTTAAGTGGTGATCAAATGTGGAGCAAACCTTCACAACTCCATGAATTTTGTAGCAAATTGTTCAACTGTGAGATTGCCTTGCACCAAAGTGGCAAACTCTTAAGCCCTTTGGGTCTTCATCGATTCAGGGAAGAATCGATTATCAGACTTCTCTTTGAACCTATCCCGGGTCAAAGCAGTGATATTGCCAAATTCCCTTATTAATAGTTGCCTCTTGGTATCCCACCAGCTACTAGAAATTTCTCCTCTTTGTATTTTCTGCTCCTCCGTATAGCCATTGATCACGAAGGTCCTGTCGATATCTAGTAGCCACTTGTTGGCCTTCATGGGTCCTTCAGTCCCCATGAAATTAGGGTATCTGCATATATGCAATTTCTCATCCGAACACCCTCGGTTCTCCTGTCTTTCAACCTACGGGCGTTATTGGTTTTGCCTCAGGATTATCTTTTGTTGCTGTTTCATGGTTTCCATCATATGATCAATTACGTTTGCCAATGATCCAGTATTGGATCCTTCAGGGTTTGTTTCCCTTCTTTGATGTGCCATGCTACTTTAGTTCAGTAAATCCTAGGATGCACGTGTATCAGATCCAGTTCTGCTGCAAGATTTCAAGCCTATCAAGTCTCAAGATTAAATCCTATACTCTGGCATATTATTCCTAAGGACATGTGGGTCTACCCAGAGACGTACTTGCTCTTATACAACCCTGTGACGCCCCCAACCTCCGCTTGGGATGGAATAGAAACTTAGAGCATCGGGACATGTAACACAACGTTACATACCCTTGTACATGACAGTTAACATGCAATGCATCCTATAAATGCGACTAGCATAATGCAATATTTGTAGCAGATTAAGGGTGAAAATAAAACTTATGCCAGAATAGCTAAAAGCATCCTAATTCATTAATAACCATCATAAGTTCAAACCAAATAGTAGCATAATCTTAGTACAACTAATCATCATAAAAAGTCTCCAAACCTAGATCAACTGCTTCATGCATTCTAGGGCATGAAGGACTGGTGCTATAAACATTAGAATAAGGTCCAGTCTTTTCTCAAGGTCTAGCTCCTCCTCAATCAGTTGGATCCACCTTCCCTTCCAGTTCATCCTCCTCGAGTCCTGACATAACTTCTATAATTCCGAGTGGAATGATAGTGGATCCACAAGGGGTGAGATTTACTTGAAATCTCAGTATGTTAAATAACCAATGTGCACAAAGATAAATTATGCACGATGAATGAAAAATATGAAATGCGGAAAATCAGTGTGTCACTCATCCAGATTCCTTAAAATTTTCAGAAAAATTGAGACACACATTTTTGTACAGAGAACATTCACTATACTTGCAAAAATAATCATATCATAACTTTTAATCATTATTAGCAATTCATACTTAATCGTAATATCATAATGTGTGGTAATGACATAGTTCCCCATATGCACTGTGAGTACCTGCTGGTGACCGTAGTACAACTCACATTGAAACTATGTTTGTCTGCAAACTCATTCTCAATGCATTGGTAACATAACATAACATCATAACATATGCATCCACCAGCCTTAAGTGTCATAACATTTGACTTCGCTTCAACATTCTTTAAAAAGAACCCATTCGAAACCCATTGATTGTTCTTCATCAACCCAGGGGTTACCACTCCAGTTTTAAACACTCTTGAGTGGACAGAAGAGTTCCACTAGGTTAAGTCCCTATCCTAGCCTTTGGAGTTGTGACAAAAAATTATTTTTCATGCTATGTTGAAAAATGTATTTCATGACATGTGCATATGTAGCAAGCTTTCATGTGAAAATGACATTTATAAATGCAAAATGGTGAAAATATCACATTTTATGTAAGTATGCACTCAATGTATTATATAATATGATATTTTATGCTCAAAATCATAATTATAACATGAATGTGATATTTATCAATAAATCATAAAAAACTTATCAATGTATAAGTTAGAGGCTAACTTACAAACTTCCTGAGTTTGAAAAGCCGTAGCAGCTGAAATCAATTCATACTAAGTTAGGATTTATACCACTATAGAAGATGTTCATAATCAGAGACTTCATAAATAAGTATTTATAAAAATACCCCTAAACTCTCAAAAATTGCTACTAAGCCGTAAATTTTTCACTATTTGCAAACAAATCTCAAATTTAACCAAATTTCATAGACCTCATATTTTTTATATTCTAAAACCATCACCTTTAGAATTGTAAAATTCAAAGTGGAACTAGCTCAAACATTCCCAACCCGTGGCATGCACACTAGTTGATGCCATAGTGTGATTTCAACTATTGATCCCTATGAATGCATGCTAATGCAAATTTTCTTTGGTCACAAATAATTACTATAGTCCTTAATGATTTGATAAAAGTCAATTCTTGGGTGAGCAAGTTCATCCCAACACTTAAATATGGCTAAAAGCTTAATCTTCATTAATCCTCCATTAATCAAGTTTGATCGTCCTAGTGTAAATCACAAAGGCATACTTTCAAACTCACCCAAAATATGTATTTTTATTCTTATCCCAATCAGAAGGTTTTCTAAATGCTTAATCATCAAGCCTAGGTGGAATAAATGAAACTTCATGCCTTAATCACAAACTTACTTAAAACCGATGCATGTTTTGATGATCAACACTAGATAAAATTAAAACCTATCATGGCAAGCTTCTAATAAAAAATCAAACATTCCATGATCATTCTAATACATTAATAAATCATATCAAAATATGTTAAGACATGCCATAGGTAAAATTTCCACTGAAATCAATTTAAACATTTAAAGCATTCTTAATGAACCCGGTTATGAATTAAGCATGGTAAGCTTTTCTAAATTCATCCAAAAATGACTCCAACACTTAAAATCATAACCTGACATGTAAAGTAAGATCTAGGGAAAGAGAACTTACAAGTTACGTAGCCCACTCAAGCTTCCAACACAAGAACTTACAAGAACACTCAAGCACACACACACATTTCGGTTTCTCTCAAAACTAAGGGGAAGATGACTCTGAATGCTCAAGTGGAGCTGGAGATGAGGTGTGGAGGAAATGAGAGGGTGGAGGGGATTTTTATAGGCAGCCAAGGGGGAGGAGACGCTGGCCTAAGCCCATGGGGATTGGTTGATATGGGTGGTGGTGAAAGGAGCAGAAATTTCAGCTTGCATTTCATCATCTTGTGTCACTTGTGCAGAGTACATAGTGCTCTAAATCACCATGACTTCATCAATTCAGGTGCTACATCGATCCTAAGGGTGCTGGTCAGGTTGTGGTGTAGAAGGAAGAGAGGAAAAACAAACAAAAATCAAGCATGAAGCTGACAGGTTCAAGGGTGGTTTTCTTGGGCAGTTTTGATCATGGCCCTGACTCACCCTCTTGTCTTTTCTCCATGGCTATTTTGTGCAGTTCATAAGCCATTCTTGGAAGGCTTTCAAGGTGAGGCTTTGTAGGGGACTTCAAGTTTTATGTTTTATGTTTTGTTCCTCAGAATCATAGACTTTATTGCGAATGTAAGAGATTAAAACAAGTATGTGTAGGGAAACTCAACCCAACCCTAGTGAAGGCTATCCCCATTTGGAATCAGACTTGTAATTATGTTTTGTCTTAGATTCTAGAGATTGGGTGAGTGACTTATGGGATGTAATGATTTTGCTAACTTGGAATTTATGACGGGCTACATTGACTTATAGATCTTTAAGATGATGTATTGATGATTCTACGTTCTCTTGTACTCATATTTATTATATTGTACCATACCTTTTTCCTTCCACTGTGAAATTTTACGCCCATGTGTGATGAATATAGAATATAGAAGTACACACACAAACCTTTACACAACGAGAATGTGTTCATGTGGCACCCCCAGCCCCCACTTGGGATTGGACAGTGATTGAAATGCCGGGATATGCAACACAAGGCTACATACCCCCCGTACATGACAGATAAGATGCAATGCACCTATGAATACTAGTAGTATGCAATAAATCGCAGAAAAATAAGTCATTTAAAAGTTGTACCAGAATAAACTAATATCACAACTTCTTCGTTCAAAGCTTTAAATCACACTTCTTAGCAATGGAGTATAAAACTCCTTGTTTACACCTTTTTTTCTTTTTCTTTTTAAAGAGACGAGGTTACATGTCAAGAGTGACCTTAGCCCATATTTATTAATAAAAACCTCACTTATGGCGGAGGAAAACCTTAACAAAACCCAACCCCAAATGAATTACAATTGAACTCCCATATCCTGAGGCAAAAATCCAAAAAACTAGAACACCAAATCCAAAAATATTAACAAATATCAACCAAACCTTCCTAACGTAATATGCCAGTGTATTACGCTATATCTCCGAGCGCCAGACGTATGGTCTGGTCAATTGATAAATAAAGAGAAAACTCCTATGTTTTTCTCTAAAAAAATTCTTATACCTAGAAGAAGAAATCTCAAAAGATTGACGGGTTTTTCGGAAGGTAAATTCCCTTATAAATATTTGGGAGTTCCTATTGTTTCTGGAAAACTTAAAATTGGGGATTTGGAGGAGTTGGTGAGTTCAGAAAAAAATTAAGTGGATGGAAAATAATACTGTTACCGGTGGGGGGAAAAGTGATTTTATTGAGACACGTCCTTGCTAGCATGGCCTTACATCTACTGGCAGTTTTGCAAGTTCCCAAATAGATTATCTCTTCTTTAAATCGTTTAATGAGCTCGTTTTTTTGGAGAGAAAGTGATGGAAAGGGAAAGAAAAAATGGGTTGCTTGGATGCAAATATGTAGGCCAATGGTAGAAGGAGGTTTGCGTATTAGATCTTGGGATGAGATGCAAAATGCTCTTCATTTAAAATTTGTCTGGAAACTGATGCATGAAAACTCCCTTTGGGCAAACTTCTTTCGTACGAAATATGTTGGGAATAAACCTTTGATGCATCTTGGTCCTCAAAAGGGCATAAGGTTTTGGCGTATGATTGTTAAGAGTATCCCTACTATCTTGAATAATTCCAAATGGAAACTCAAAGAAGGAAATGTACTTTTCTGGCATGATAAGTGGCTGGATCAAAGGCCTTTTGCTGAAAACTTTCTTGTGAGTGAGCAACCTCTCTTGAAAGTTAAAGAATGTCAACTGGCTAGTGGATGGACATATGGCTCTGTTAGAGAGGCTGGTGGGGACTGAAAATGCAGAGAGGGCATTCAACGTCCTTTCTAATTGTAAAGAGTGAGAGGGTATGCTAATTTGGACTAAAACTCAAAGTGGTAATTTTACCACCAAATTAGCCTGGGAACGTATTCGGGTAAGAGATCAGATTGTTGAGGGGTATAAATGGATTTGGAATAATATGTTCCCTAAAAAATCTTCTTTTCTAATGTGGAAGGCATGGCATGGTGCATTAGCAATGGATGATAGAATTAGGCGGATTGGAATTCCTTTGGTCTCGAAATGTAACTGCTGTAGTCAAGGAAAACATGAAGATCTAAATCATGTTTTATTTGAGGGGGAGGTTGCAACCAAAGTTTGGAAAAAATATGGTTCTATTCTTGGTTTGCCGATTGGAAGAACATGGCATGAAACTTGTCTTTGTTGGTTTCGGAGAGCTTCAAATGCCTCTCAAATAGGTGTCATCTTTGGTTTATTTCCTACTATTATTTTATGGAGGTTATGGGCCAAAAGATGTTCTGCCCATATAGAAGGTAAGGCTGAATCAGCCCAGAAGTTGTGGCAATCTATCACACACTAGATAGGCGTGATCTGTCAAGGATTTTCCACGCCAAAGAAGCTTACTCAAACCGACTCTTACATTGTTAATAGCCTAAATATTATTCCAATTCCAATTCAACAACAACCAATCAAACTTATATTATGGTCTAAGTCCTCATAGGGACGTGTGAAACTGAATACGGATGGAAGTAATCTAGGGAACCCAGGAGCTTCGAGGGCTAGAGGAGTGATTCGGGACATGCAGGAAGCTTTGTTGTTGGCGTTCTCAATGAATCTCGATTATGGAAATAGTACACATGAGGAATTGCGAGTGTTGTTGGAGGGAGTTAAACAATGTAAAAGGTTGAATCTAGTAGCAGTAGAAATTGAAATGGACTCAAGGGTGATACTGTCATGGTTGCAGAATAATAGATGGGGTATCTAGTATTTGGAGGAATATTGGAAGGAACTTCAAGATTTGCTTTCAACTATGGTTCCCAAGTTCTCGTACATTCACAGGGAAGGAAATGATGCTGCTGATTGGTTAGCTAGAGGGGCGCAAGGGAAGGAGCTGTGAAATGAAAAACCGTTATTGAGCTCCATCCTCTACAACGGGGCTTGATCAGAGTAGACAAATGGCTTCTTCCATCAATTAGGTGCAAGAGGTATGGTGTAGGATTTTAAAGTGGAGGTGGACCGTGGGACTATGAGTAGAGTTTAGTAAGTTTACCTTGGTGCAAAAGTTACGTTTGCATGATTTCTTTTTCGGTTAGATGTAGTTTTACTTATTACCGGTTATGGGACGTTTTTGTATTGCATTTGTTTTCGTGTTGGTTTTTCTAGGCTTGTTTAGATTTATTGTTTTCTCTTTTATAGGCCTGTCTTTGGTTTTATTCTTATAAGCTTGTTTAGATGGTCGCTTAATTTTGTTTAGTAGTTGTGTTGGTTTGCTTGTTTTATTTTGGTTGGATACAAGGGATGGTTTTAGTGCTTTATTTGTAAATCCTTAGTGTCGGTTTTGTTACCACGGTATTCATCTGCTATAAGTGAGGACTATTAATAAAATTAAGACGAGGTCACTATTGGACACATGGCTTCCGACTCTTATATTAAAAAAAAAAAAAAAAAAACTACGAATTATTTCAAGCAGGCAAGAGAAAAACCTGACTTGGATCCCAACCCGGATTCATATGATTGGATCGGGTTGGTTTGGTGCATAAGTATGGGTCAGGTCAGGCCGAAAAGAGACTTGGACTGGTTCGGGTGCAGGCCTAATAGGATTCAAAATTTTGAACTCACAACATCTACAAACTTCATTATTTAAATATGTACGTACTTAACCAATAATATCTAGGTTCTCTCCTTCAAGTCTTCCACACTGTGCATAGTTTTGCTGTAGACTCTAGTAGTAGATCTAAAGCATATAAATAGCGTGGGCAGACATTATTAGGGTGGGTTTAATACTTCAAGAATATTTTATTTTCAAGAATTATTTCTTATGATTCAGTTTTCCATCGAGATCATAAGCTAATAATACCGTTGAATGGCCCACGAAAGTGCTTGGACAGCAGTGTGATGCTTGGACGCTCATCCATGGTCTAACACTATAAATAAAGAACATAAAATACAAATAAAGTAAGAGAGAGACATCGAGATTTTTGTGGTCCAATAGTAAGACCTACATTCATGGGTCTCCTATATCTTTTGCATATCTGTAACGCACCTGATAGTTGGTGTTTGGATGACTAGAAAATATAAGAAAAAATACAAGAAAGTTGATCAAATTTGAAGTTGACCTAGCCTCCGAAAGAATAGAGATAGAGAACTGAATAGAAAATATGATATTAATGTTCTGGATGCCATACCATTTTCTCATTCTACTACATATATTCCCTTAATAACCAACGGGCCAAAGCCTAGCACATAAACAACAATTATAACAAAAGGCGAAAAGGCTAAACAGACAGCAAGTAAATGGGCCATGCCCTACTTCAACAAAAATCCTACAAATAAAAGAGGTAATTACTTTGGCCCATAGGTTGAGCCCAACTACTAAATTCCTATTATCTAACCCAAGCCTACTATGAATTTGGTCCCTATTGTCACAGTCACTTACGTGTGACAATATCAGGCCATTAGCTTCTTTCTTTACAGTTTGCACCTTGTTTGTCTCCTACATCTTTGTTTGGTCACAAGCCTTTATCCTCCATGGTTGGGCCATATGCTTATTTTAACCTAATCAATTACCACACGGGTCTTAAGGTCAACTAGTCCAACGAGAAGGTCTTGAAAATCTTTAACAAAAAAATTGATTAGGATTAAAAAAAAAAAAAAAAAGGCCCACTGGCCAGAATTTTAAAGAAACAAATTGGGGAATTTGCCCTCGTTGTTATGCAATGCCATGAAGGTCTTTATGGGTTGGAAAAGTTGTAATGATGGGATGAGATGAGTTTTCAATCTAAACTGGGGCTAAGTACTCTCTTTCCGCATACGGAGATTCTTGGATTTTACAGGAGGCAAGGGGCCCAAGCAAAAAATAAAAAATAAAATTAAAGGTCAACAATAGGTCTCTTTTACGGAGAGTTACTATATAGAGATGCAGATCATATATGCTATAACAATGTCTACGAAAATATATATGCTATTAAGTGCCCCTTTGCTTAGGTTATTTAGAGTGTATATGACACATAGCTACTAATTTTACAATGTCATTGACTATTTCATTTGCTGCAATATTTTTTTTATAGTACCTGAAGTAGTACTTCTTACTTTTTATTCTCTTTACAATATGCATGTGATGGCCGCAAAGACCGTGAGTTTACGCATATATTGAAAAGAAAATTCTGGAATTTGTGCAAAATGATTATGAACATTGTGATGCTTTACACTCACTATATTTCTAGATAGAGAGAAGAAAGAGAGGGTGCCTCTGCGGATTTCTAAAATGAGGAACTGCATGATCTACATATAGTTTTATCAGTACGTAGTTAGGAAGGTCAAGAGATGATCTCATCTCATGAATTACGCAAGTTCATCCACTAATCGAGTAGTAGGCGTCCAACTAATCGAGTAGTACACTGCTCATGCAGGCTTGGTATTTGAATCTGTAGTAGTGACTTAAATATTTTACCAAGCCCATAATCCCCACAAACCTCTACATGATAATCCTTAAACAAAGAAAATATTGGTGAAGAATAAAATTAATTTGTAACCACAATGCTACCAATATTATAAGAAGAATTTCACGTACGTAGATTCATATTGATAGTTTTCCACATGGAGAGAGTAAAGTTGCCACAATAAGCATCCAGCTAATAATTAAGAGCAGTGATACAACGCAATAAATACCAAATCATTGGCCTCCTTGAAGGTACGTGGTTGCATGTGGGATAGATCACTTTTATATATAACATCTATATATTGCAAGAAGGCACGCAGCTTCGATTCAGATGCTGATCTATTTTACCGTTGAGATGACGGTGCATACAGTTTGCACTAATGTGAGCACCAACAAGAAAATAGCACTAGCGGTAGTAACTATTACCCAAGGAGTGCTTAAATCACGTCTTAATTTAATCTTCCAATTAGAATTCCAAGGGTCATACTAGAAATTAACTAATTCCCGACAGAGTTGGTAGTAATAGACCGTAGGTGTATCTGCGACGTCATTTCAGCACAGATTGTTGATAATAATTGCACAGTTGTCACCCAGCCTATTAACGAGGATCTTCTTTCGACGAAGTAAACCCACATCTTTGTCTGTATCAATAAGGAAATCCAAGAAGCGAAAATAATCAGTAATATATGCTGCTGTTGGATAGTCATGCAATTCCTCCATGGCCATGAGGTTTCGAGCATACAGCTCTGTGCTCTTGTCTAACGTAAAGCCTGGGATTTCCAGCACTCCGTCTTGAAATTTGATGTCAAGCTGGCACCTACTTGCACTCTTCTTAAAGATCAATCCTGCCTCGGCCAGCTGAGATGCACTGTACATTTCCTCAACATAATGATCATTGCCATATTTTCTTTCTGAAACTCTTCCTTGCTTCTCAAAAAAAAAAAGATCTCTTCCTTGTAGAGGTAGATAAAAGCTCCTAAGCAAATCAACGAAATGCTTAATTATTTGGATCTCCGAACGAGAAGAGTACTTGTGATCTTGAGTGTTCAAAAAGCTGAAGTAAGAAAAGGTAACCTCAATAAAGGGTGGGTAATCAATTGTGTCAGTGACTAAAAGCAACTCATATAATTTCTCAATAATGAAGAAAGGAAGCTGATTTTCAAGTAACAGGAAGTCCAACTGCATCCTAGCAGCTAGCCATGGCTTTATCACTATCTTGTCCTCAGCCTTCCGTTGTTTTGGGAACCTGTTTCTCAAGAAATACTCAATAATGAATGCCACATATAATAGGATCATACACTACAACACATGATTTGGTTTTTAGTAACAGTTGGGAATTTGTGACAGTCTTTAAACCGTCACTAAAAAGTCTTTTCTGTGACGGTTTCTGAAAACCGTCACTAAAGACGGATGAGATTTTTTTTATGTTCCAACAAATGTGAAAATTACATTCGAACGTCACACATACGTTCCAACATTCGAACCTTAGTAATTAACGTCCGAACGTTACTTATAAATTTAAATTAAATATATTCTAATTTTAAATTTGTGGTTTTTATATTGCATAATTTGGATACAGGTCTAAAAAATTGACTTGTATACATTTATATATACACAATTTGTAAAATATAATTATATATTTATATATATTTTAAATATTTATGTTTATATATATATTTATGTTTATATATAAAAATATATAAAAATATGTATATATTTATATATACATATTTAAATATATATTTATGTTTATGTATATTTGAAGTGCAGTGATTTAGTATTGAAGTTGAAAAATATAATATTAAATAAGATTGAGAATTGTAATTAAAAAACCATAGATATATTAAATAATATTGTTCCTTACAAATATTAAAAATAAAATACAAAATATGATAAAAGTACGTAAACAACACTTAGATAATATCGCCGTCCGGGAAAATCATAGCGGCCCGTACCTCCTCAGTCAAGGTATCAACCTTGTCGTTGAGGATATGTACACGGTGTGACATCTCGGCGACAGATGCTTCTAGAGGCCCGAGCCGTTCATCAATTTCACGATCGATATGCGCAGTCAGCTACAAGATCACTGCATCAACCCAAGCAGGTCACAAATCTCCTGCATATGTATTCGTTGGCTGTTGACCACTACTCCCCACAACCGGCTGGGGCTGCTTCGAAGGAACTACATCCTCTACAAGAAGTGGTCGATGTCCTCTCACCTATCCAATGCTACGTCGTTGAGTGGTCATGTCGAGGGCACTCATCTGATCTTTGGCCAGCTCTAAAGGCTGGGTTGGCACTCCCCGAGCAAGTAGTAGTCGGCTGAGCAAGACACCGTATGGGAGGTTGTCCATGGAGGCGATGCTCGCCTCGTAATGGATCCTGTCAAAGATAAGCAGTGGCAAATCTATGGCATCTCTACGTGCCACCCATATCAAAAACTGTACCCCGAGTCCGACTAAATGTGGTCTTATGTGCCACAGGATCCACGTTTATTGTAACTATAAGATGCACCATGAGGAAGAACGGTAGCAGATGATTTTGGTGGAAGGAGTTCGGCCTCTCGAGCTGCATGCGGTCTCTCCCTGTGAGGATGTAGAAATCTTTGTCTCGGTCGTCATCCCTAGCCGAAGGGCCAACACCCTCGGCCTTTGACTGGTCTGCATCTCTGGCTGATGATGCATCAAGTGGGCCAGTAGATGATGCAGAAGTGCCTACATTTGCCTCAGTCGATGTCTGAACTCTTCGACGAATCCCAAGGTGGTCGGCGATAAGATCACCTGAAAACTCAAATGTCACACCGTGTACAGTCACGGTATGAGAGGATGCGTCCTAAGGCATAGAGCATATCTCCATGTATAACTCCTGAACCATAGAGGGATATGCCTTACCCCTCAATGTGCAGATATTTCCCCAGTCTCTGCTGAGGAAGACATCTCTCGGCTGGTATGCTCCCAGCTGAGTTCGTCGAACTCGTTGATCAGGGCCTCTCGCTCGACCATAACAATACAAGACCCGATCCGAGCAGTGTCTTGAGTGGCTCCTTCCCTCCCTCGTTTCCTGGAATGCAAAGGATGAACCATCTCCTGAAAATAGAAAATGAAACAAAATTAATTGTACTATTGATGCATATTTGTCTTCATATTAAACTAATTTGCACTTACGTTCGAACATAGAAAATATTTGTTCGAACGTTACTATGAAATGGTCGGACGTTTATTACTAAAGTTCGAATGTAAAGATAAAACGTTCGGACGTTTAGTTAAACATCCGAACATGGAATGCATAATAAATTTAATTATTATATGTTCAAACGTTATAAATATATGCTCGGATGCCAAATTGTTAAAAATATAAAAAAAATTAAAGAAACTTACGTTCGAACGTTCAATGATACTATCGAACGTAAATGTAGTAATGTCTGGATGTATAAAATATACGTCCGGACGTGGAAGGCCAACCATTAGGAAATTGAAACAGCATACGTTCGAACGTGTTGGTGTAACATTCGAACGTTACGAGACGGAATGGCTGAGTCAAGTCAGCCATTCTCGAAAGCTCCAAATCCTATTTCTACTGGGCTAAATGCCGAAAGGTCACCGTAGAAATGAAGTATACACATCAAGGAACATTTCTACGGTGACTTTTTGGCCAATGGTAACCCGTGGTGGCCGAAAAATCGAATTGAAAATCCGGCAATCATGGGTTTCAGTTTTAATACAAATCGATCCTAAATCGATTAATAAAATAAATGTTTTAGATAAAATTGAGATGCATACCTTTTAGTGACGGTTGTGGTGGAGTATGACGGCGGAGGTGACGGAGGAGTGGCGGCGGCGAAATGGAGGAAAACGGAGAAATGAGTTTCGGCCATTCGACTTTGGATTTATATATAGATAACGTTCGAATGTTATATTTATTAACGTTCCAACATTTCAAATATGTTGGAGAGTTAATAAATATAACGTTTGAACATTATTTGTATTAACGTTCCAGCGTGGAATGAAACGTTGGAACGTTAATAAATATATTGTTAATAGTAACAATTTATATGTTTTAAATATAGTATATAGTAACTATATTATATTATATAACTATAATATGTAATAGTGACGATTTATATGTTTTAAATAGACTATATAGTAGCTTTAATATATTATATAACTATAATATATAATAGTAATGATTTATATGTTTTAAATATAGTATATAGTTACTATAATATATTATATAACATTAATATATAATAGTAACTATATAATATATAATAGTAACGACTTATAAGTTTTAAATATAATATATAGTAACTATAATATATTATGTATTTATAATATAGATTTATATGTTTTAAATATACTATATAGTAACTATGATATTTATATAACATTAATATATAACAGTAACTATTTATATGCTCTAAATAGACTATATAGTAACTATAATATATTATATAACTATAATATATAATAGTAACTATTTATATGTTCTAAATAGACTATATAGTAACTATATTATATTATATAACATTAATATATAATAGTAACTATTTATATGTTATAAATAGACTATATAGTAACTATAATATATGTTTTAACTATAATATATAATAGTAACGATTTATATGTTTTAAATATACTATATAGTAACTATATTATATTATATATTTATCATATATAATAGTAACGATTTGTATGTTTTAAATATACTATATAGTAACTATAATATATTATATAACATTAATATATAATAGTAACTATTTATATGTTCTAAATAGACTATATAGTAACTATAATATATTATATAACTATAATATATAATAGTAACGATTTATATGTTTAAAATATACAATACAGTAACTATGATATATAATAGTAACCATTTATAAGTTTTAAATATACTATATAGTAATTGTAATATATTATATAACATTAATATATAATAGTAACTATTTATATGTTCTGAATAGAGTACATAATACGGGGTGCTATAGAGCAGATGCGTAGGTTGACTTGTAGTCTGGATTTTTTCTGTATTGATAAGTCGCAGATGTTCAGAGATTCATAAATGAAATGAAGTCTATTTCCATAAAAAAACAAAAAACAAAAAAAAAGGAACTTAATTTTGTGAATTTTTAACGTTCTAACGTTAATTTATTAAGTTCGAACGTTCCCAATTTGTTGGGGGAATTTCCAGCTCAATTGTATTGTTCGGACGTTATTACATATACGTCCGAACGTTAATAAATTGTTAGTGGGAATGTTCCCGCTCTATTATCATTTTCTGTGGTGAGCTTTTTCGTTCGAACATCTTTTGTTAATGTTGGAACGAAATTATTGAAAATTTGACCTGAAGGTAGTAACGTTCGAACGTTTAAATGAATCGTTTGAACGTTAGTTCGAATGAAAGATTTTTTGCATGAAGTCACGCACGGGAGGGAAGCAGAATCATTTCTGCTTCCCCGTGCACGAAATAGAGAGGAGAGATTGTTGATGTAACACCCCGATTTTTACGTGCTTTTTATTGAAGGGCTTTTTAATTAAATATTTGATTTTGAGCCTTTTAATTTAATTTAATGTGTTTTTGCAAGATTATTTTACGATTTTTAAATCGGAAATTATTTTAATATGCTTTCATAATTTTAATTAGTGTTCAGCAATTAAATTGCTTTTTATTTTAAAGAATGTTATTGTTGGAGTTTAATATTTTACTTTAACTACTTTTGAGTTTATATTGATTTATTTAATTTACTGTTTTAAAAATAATTATTTTGAGGATCAGTTGTGACCCAAAAGTAGTGAGGATTGGACCTTATTTCTTTTCTCCATCTTTTCTTTTCCTCTTCTTTTTTTTTCTTTCTTCCTTTTACCCTTATTTCCCCTTCCTTCCCGTGCGACCAGCTCTCTTTCTCCTTTGGCCGAATGCCTCTCTCCACTTAGCCACCGCCGCAGGCCGCCGTTGTCGTCACCGCCCGGCCTAGTCCACTCCCCAGCTGTCGGCGACCTCACTCCATCATTTTCAGACCACCTTGTGCCGTCGTGAGCCTCTCCGCACGGTTTGAAGCCATGCGGCCTTGTGTGCTCTAACGCCGCCGTCCGGCCACCTCCGACCGCCATCTCTTCAACATTTCTCCATCTACCTCCTAGCAACCCAAAAGACCCAACCCCAGCTCCAATCTATCACCGGTGAAGCTGCATTAACCACATCTCTGATTCACTCTTTTTGGCTTTCCACCGCCATTTCGGCCGCCACCCACAGCCAACCATCGCTTCCACTAGCTTCACCACCTTCCATAGGCCCTACCTTACCGTTTCATAGCTTTTGTTTGACCCCGTTTGAATTTGAATTTTTTGTGTATTTCAGCCACAGTGTTTTTACATTGCTACGTTGCCTTCCAGCCGCTTTTTGCACCTCCGTGATCCTCCTAAAATTACTTTATAGCGCTGTAAGTATTTCTCCAAAAGACTTTTAAGACTTAAGTATATTTTTGCACTAACCTGTTTTATAAACTGTGATTTGGTTATCTGGTTTGACTGTGTTGGTTGTTGGAAAATTACTGATAATTGTTGATTGTTGGTGATTGGTCGATTTCATGGCATTGTGCACGCATGTGTGGGTGTGTATTTTGAAAATTGTGTTTAATGTGAAAAAGGTTTTTCAGGTGAGTGTGTATCACCCCAAGCCGATATGGAGTATTATCTCGGTGGAACTCCTCTAGGCATTAGAGAGCAGAATATACTGAGTGTCGTCCCCTGGGGCTGTTGCCCAGGACTTGGACGGGATGGTAGTGCTCTCGATCCGACTCCGTGGCCCCTTATGCTGGCGGGGGTTAGAGAATGCTTAGCTATGTACGCGGTGGGCGCGAAACTGGGCATCACTCATTGTGCATCACTCGCACGGTCGTTACTCATGGAATGACGAAGGGAGCCAGAGTATGTGGATGGTCTCTAGGGGAGGCCATGGTGCATACGGTTAAAATTGAAATTAATGGATTTATTCCTGTATTTTAGTTTTGTGCCAAATGGTGATTTTTGGCGTGCATGGAAAAATTGTGATTTTCAAGAAGTGGTATTTTTTCTCGAGTTTTGCGCTTTGGTCATCATGTGCATGCATAGCGTTAGTTATTTTAATATATTTATGTCTTGGAGCATTTTGGGTTTTACTTACCTGTGGTACCATTTAATGGTACTGCAGATTTTGTTGATGTTGATGCAGATGCCGAGCCTGAGGATTTGGCTCCGCTGGAGGAGTGATCTGGGATCACTCGTGTTATGTTCTTTTCAGCTCTTGTATTATTTTGGGACATTTGGTTTATGATTTTAAATGTTTTGTATTTGGTTTTTGTATTAAACAAATTCTGGTACTAGTTGACTTATTTATTATCTACTACTTATTTTTACTATACGCTGTTGCTTATACACACACTTGGCACTTGTCGTTAGGATGCGTGACCTGTGTTGTCATCATCCTGACGTGACGATTCCTGAGATTTTTTTATACATGGGAGTTGGGGCGTCACAGTTGAGAGAGGGTTTGAGTGAGATAGAGGGTTAGAGTGAGAGTGAGATAGAGTAAAGTGAGAGAGGGATAGAGTAAGAGTGGGTGATTATTGAGGGTGAAGATTTTTTAAGTATTTTTTTTTTTATAAATATGTATATGTCTCTAACAAGTTAGTATTGTTTTTTTATTTTTATTTTCTGAATGATTGGTTATTTTGGCAACTTGAAAGCTTATATTTTGTAAGAGGATATTAAAAAGTGGTAGGTATATTTCTAAACTTTAGTTATATATGTTTATGAATTTTGTGGTGAGAATATTGTGAAATTGTGGTAATATTGTGAAAATATTATGTTATAGATTAGAAATATCAAATATTATTGTTTATGAATTTTTGTGAGTTTATGGTGTTTGTTGATTAATTAATATGTATAATATATTGTTGTGGGAATATTGTGAGGTTTAGATAATTTGGTTGTGAATATTGTTTATTAAGTGCAATATTGCATGTTTATGAATATTGTTGTGTCTTGAATTTTAAATGTTGTGAATAAAGT
The DNA here is from genome assembly GCA_003123785.1 of Pterocarya stenoptera. Lineage (NCBI taxonomy): Eukaryota > Viridiplantae > Streptophyta > Magnoliopsida > Fagales > Juglandaceae > Pterocarya > Pterocarya stenoptera. The sequence goes on along the minus strand of QEOT01000822.1, from coordinate 462,998 downwards.
TTATGAATTTGTGTTGTGGTAATATTGTGAAAATATTATGATATAGATTAGAAATATCATATATTATTGTATATGAATTTTGTGAATATTTTTTGAGTTTATGGTGTTTATTGATGAATTAATATGTATAATATATTGTTGTGAATATATTGTGAGGTTTAGATACTTAGAGGAATATGGATATGAAATGCATGTGATTATATTTTTATTAAGTATAATTATAATGAACTTTTATGAGTTTATTGTGTTTATTGATGAATACAAATGTTTATGAATATTGTTGTTGGAATATTGTGAGGTTTAGATAATTTTGTTGTGGAAATTATTGTGTTGTTAAAATGTGGAAATAATATTGTTGTGGAAATAATATTGTGAAATGTTTATGAATATTGTTGTTGGAATATTGCGAGGATTTTAAATGTTGTGAATATTGTTTATTGATGAATGAATATGTTTAGAAAAATTTTGTTATGTTGAGATTTTATTTGTTGAACTTAGAGGTATAACACTAAGTATAATAAATAAATACAAAATTTTCTATATACTAAATAAATAAGTATCAATTAGTTATAATATTGAACTTATAACAACTTAGAGGGATAACACTAAGTGTAATAAAATAAATACAAAATTTTCTATATAATAAATAAATAAGTATCAATTAGTTATAATATTGAACTTATAACAACTTCGAGGGATAACACTAAGTATAATAAATAAATACAAAATTTTCAACTTAATAAATAAATAAGTATCAACTAGTTATAATATTGGACTTATAACAACTTAAAGGGATAACACTAAGTATAATAAATAAATACAAAATTTTTAACTTAATAAATAAATAAGTATCAACTAGTTATAATATTGTGAAAATTACAACTTAAGAGTATAATAAATAAATACTATAATAGTAACTTAACAAATAAATAAGTATCAATTAGTTATAATATTGTGGACCATAACAACTTAGAGGGATAAAATTAAGTATAATAACTCGTTAAAATTATATAACGAGGGAGAATGATATCGAATAAATGTTTGTCAAATTGCTTGACCCTCAAAGTCTCTCTGGCTTTGAGAGTTGTAAAGGCCAGAAAGTTTGTGACAGTTAAGTAATTAGACTAAAGTTTAAACATTTCTTCAAGATCATTCCCCCTCGTTGTGTACGTATGTCGGTAGGTGCACCAACATATTCTTCCATCTGTATCTAGTTCAACAATATAAAACTTCCGAATATTTTTAACATTACTAATTCTAAAATTTTTTCCTTATATAAGATTCATGTGGTTTTTGAATGAATATGTGTGACATTGCATAAATAACCTTAGACCCGTTCAGGAATTAGTGTACATTTAGGTGTGCACTAATTCCTGAATTGTCCATTGTGGACAGTTTGAGATTATATCATCTGTATTGCACATTCTTGTTACTCCTACTGAAGACATTTAGTATGAAATTTCAGTGTCTTCCTCTATTGTTCTTCAGGTATACTGTTCGTAGGGTCACAATCCCTCTTAATGAACATGTATACTTAGAGAATTATGGGGAGGTGCTGTCGAAATTTCTACTGACGTGGACAATAGTAGAGTGACGAAATATGTGCAATATGGATAATATAATCTCAAATGGGATAGGACTAACTACCTTATAAAAATTAGCAGTGGCAATTGGAGCATTACATGCATGTGAATTTTCAATGTACATTAAGTGTTACTAATAGATATAACTTTTTTGAAATGGACAAAAATTGAATGCGTCTAGGCGATAGACTTGGAACGGATTACGCAGCCTATGCGCGTGGAGTAAGAACCTTCATTGATTTTGCTCGAGGCTCTGCTGATAGTCGTGGTTGCATTAAGTGTCCATGTCGAGGGTGTAAAAATTTGTATCCGATAGGATTGGCTGAAGTTGAAAGTCATATATTTGTGAACGGTATGGATCTGGGGTATACCCGATAGGTATTGCATGGTGAGCCGTATGCACAGTCAGCGGATGCATTGTTCGGTCATTCGAATTATTTGCGAGACATGGATGATGATTATGAGCGGGATGAGATGGAGGAGATGTTGGGTGACATTGGAGCTGAGATGTTTATGGATGACGTAGACGACAATGGCTCAAGTGATCAAGGGAGTGATTCTGAAAACTTTGCTGCAATGTGGGAAGATGCAAAGCGTGAGCTTTATCCAGGCTGTACAAAACATTCCAAAATGTCATTTATTATACGGTTGCTTCACATTAAGTCATTGTGTAGGATGTCGACGAAAGCAATAAACATGGTATTGGACTTATTTAACGAGGTGCTTCCAGCTGGATCTGCATTGCCAAAGAACTTTTATGAAGCGAAACAATTGAGAAATGGATTAGGGTTTAAGTACAAGTCAATACATGCATGCAAGAATGATTGTGTTTTGTTCTAGAAGGGGAACGAGGGGAAAGAAGCATGTCTTGTATGCGGAGAGTCGAGATGGAAGGCCAAGAAAAATGTGCCGATTAATGTGTTGTGATATTTTCCCTTGAGACCTAGGTTGCAAAGACTATATATGTGTAAAAAAATAGCTCTTGATATGAGGTGGTACGAGGAGAAAAGAGTTAAGAATGATGCATACATGAGGCACCCAGCTGACTCACTTGCATGGAAATCTTTCGATGATCAATACCCAGAGTTTGGGATAGAAGCTAGGAATGTGCGTTTGGGACTCACTACTGATGGATTCAACCCTTTTGGGAATATGAGTACAAGTTATAACACTTGGCCCGTAGTGTTGATTCCATACAATCTTCCTCCATGGAGATGCATTAAGGCACCGAATGTTTTGTTGACGTTACTTATTCACAGCCTGAGATCACCTGGGAATGACATTGATGTATTCATGAAGCCATTGATTGAAGAGTTGAAAGAGTTATGGGAAACAGGCGTCAGAATGTATGATGCATCCACGTCGAGAACCTTTCAGATGCATGCTGCAGTATTGTGGACCATAAATGACTTTCCGGCATATGGAAATCTTTTCGGTTGGAGTACTAAAGGAAAGTTAGCGTGTCCGACGTGTAATAAAGAAACTGCTAGTGAATGGTTAACATATTCTCAGAAGTTGTGCTTCATGGGTCATCGACGTTATCTACCACCAAATCATGCATGGAGAAGTGAATGTGCTAAGTTTGATAGGAGAGTAGAGGACAGAATTGCACCAAATGAGTTGTCTGGAGAAGAGATAATGGAACAACTGGTGCATGTTAGAGCGAACAATTTTGGCAAAGGCCGGGGAAGAATAAGAGAAAAAGAGGCGAAGCAAAATTGAATTGGACAAAGCGTAGTATTTTTTTTTACTTGCCATATTGGTCATCCTGCATGTTGTGACATAATTTGGATTTAATGCACATAGAGAAGAATATATGTGATAATATATTGGGTACATTGATGAGTATTAATAAAAAGACAAAGGACACAATCAAGACAAGGAAAGATCTTGAGAGAATGGGAATTAAACATAATCCACATTTGCGAGTGGACGGCAATAGGGTGATCATGCCGCATACATGTTTTACAATGACGAGGGAGGAGAGGATGGATTTCTGCAAATGGTTGCAAGGTGTGAAGTTGCTAGATAGTTATTCTTCAAATATCGGTAGATGGGTGAGTCCTGTTGACTGAAAAATTAGTGGATTGAAAAGTCATGACTATCACGTTCTTTTGCAGAAGTTATTACCGGTGGGAATTCGTGGAAAGTTGACATCTAATGTACGTGTCGCCATTATTGAACTATGTATGCTTTTTAAAGATTTGTGCGCTCGAGTAGTAAATCGAGATATGTTGCAGAAGATGGAAGAAGACATTTCTACTGTACTGTGTAAATTTGAGCAGATTTTTCTCCCATCATTTTTTGATGTCATGGTTTATCTAGTAATACACTTACCCTGGGAGGCATTATTGGGTGGACCGGTGCAGTTCTGTTGGATGTATCCAGTTGAAAGATATTTGGGTCGTTTAAAGCGAACTGTTGGGAATAAAGCCAGAGCTGAGGGTTCAATAGCAGAGGCTTACTGATTGAGCTGCATAATTGCATATTTTATCTATTGAAAACCAATAATTTTTAATTGTTTTATTATTTTATCATTGGTTTTAGATAGATAAATTGATTAAGAGGCATAAATCCAAGTTGTGAATTAAATTGATTAAAAGCATAGTTTATGCTTGATTTTATAACTTGCGATTTATTTGGACAATAATTTCTCATGCACAACACACTTTTAATATTTTATTTTCATCTCTTGTTTAATTTTATTTATTTTAGTTTCTTTATTTTATTTTATTTTTCTTTATTTTATTTGTCTAAGTTTTATTTTTATTTTTATTTATTTTTGCTTATCTTATTTTATTTTATTTTTCTTTTATTTTTTTTATTTTCTGCGCTGGCTAAACGACATGTCGTTTGGTCAGCAAACCAAAACGACATGTCGTTTTGAGCTATAAGTTTCTGCCGTCTGAGCTAAACGACGTGCCGTTTTGTCTAAAACCAAAACGACATGTCATTTTGCCCATGAGTTGATTTCAACGTCTGAAGCTAAACGACGCCGTTTTGTCTAAAACCAAAATGATGTCGTTTTGCACGTTTATTATTCCTACCGTCTAAGGAAACGACGCCGTTTTGTCTAACGAACAAAACGACGCCGTTTTTAATCGTCTTCAACCTCTCGCCTTCTCCTTTGCACAGTGAACCGTGTAGCCGCAGCTCCTCCACACGCCACCGTGGGCCGTCCTCCGCCCACCTGAAGCCACCACCAGCTCCAGACGACGCCGGCGATCACCATGCACGGCTGAGATCCGTCCAAAGCCACGGCAGAACCTCCGTTAACAGCCACCCCATGCACGCTGCAACACGTCCATCTCACTACCACCTTACACCTCCAGTCTCCTCCACAGCAGTGCCACGACAAGAGCACCTCCATACACGGCCAAAAGCCCAGCTACACCTTCACCCTTCAGCAGCACTCGTACTGGGCAGAAACGAAGGGGAGAAAACGCATGCGGAAGAAGCATGCAGCTGACGGGAGAAACAGAAGAAGAAGAAGAAGAAGAAGAAGAAGAAGAAAAAGAAGAAAGAAAAGCATTGGCCGAACGTGCATGCGGGAGAGCTGGCCGAACGACGAAGCACGCGGGAAGAAAGAGAAAAATAAAGAAAAAAAAGAAAGAAAAGAAAAATAAGAAGAAGAAGAAGATTCGGACGACGCTGGCAGCACGGAAGAAACGAGAAAAAAAAAGAAGGAAAAGAGAGATTCGGAATACGCTGGAAATGGGCCCGACGCAGGGAGAAAGAGAAACGGAAAGAGAAGAAGAAAGAAAAAAAATAATAAGAAGGAGACAACGAGAAGCTGGCCGAGCATGGGAAAAAGAAAAGAAAGAAAAGGAAAGAAAGAGAGAGAAGGAGTGGAACAGCGCGGACAGTTTCCTTTTGAAGCCTATATAAAGGCTTGTAAGCAGATGAACCAGGAAGCTGAGGTTAGAGGCTCTGTAGGATAGAGTAGGAGTAGTGCAGATTTTAGGAGAAAACGCAGATGAAGTGAGGGAGTTTGGTGATGCAGTTGAGAGCCTAATGGACCAACTGTGTTATTAAACTGTTCTCCTTTATCTGCAGTCTCCATTTATTTTATTTTATTTTATTTATTTTAATTTATGTTATTTATTTTTCTGCACTTTAAATTAATGCCATTTATTTTTCAGCACTTTTATTTTACTGCACTTGTGTTATCGAACTGTTCTCCTTTATCTATAGTCTCCACTTTTATTTTTTTTTATTTTTTTTATTTTAATTTATGTCCTTTATTTTTTTTAGCACTTTTAATTCCTGCAATTGATTGGTATTGTTATTAGAAACTTTGATTATCTATATATTTCTCTTGATTCATTGTGATTTCCGAATACAGTGAATGCTTGAAAAATTCCTGTGATAATTAATTGGACTTATAGATATCTCTACCATCAATCCTGCACTTTTATTTTAGATCAACAATAAAATTCATAATTGTGAGTTTGATTAATTGATTGGTATTTTTAGAAACGTTGATTATCTATATACTTCTCTTGATTCATTGTGATTTCCGAATACAGTGAATGCTTGCGAAATCCCTGTGGTAATCAATTGGACTTGTGAATGTCTCTACCATCAATTATTCAGACTTAACATTTGATGATTAATTTTCTTGGACTTAATTGATAAATCTTCCAGTTAGACAGAATCATTATTCTAGTCTAACTGAGTTAATTTTATCTTTCAGTATTTTTAATTTCTGCACTTTTATTTTACTGTTCTTTATTCTACTGTCTTTAATTTTCTGCACTTTAATTTTCTGCACTTTTATTTTATGCCATTTAATTTTTCAGCTCATTTAAATTTCAGTCTTTTAATTTTCAGCAATTTAAATTCACTGTCTCGCATTTTAATTTCTTTAATTTTCACTCCATCTCAAACAATCAAATCAACCAAGAATGAATTTGGTTCACGACCAGTAAAAATCCTCTTTTCACTGCACTATTTCTTCCATTGTAAATATCATCACTCTTTATTTTTATTTTTTTATCATAAATATTTCCACCATTTTATACGAGTTTATTTTTAGCACTTTCCCTGTGGAGACGATCTAGGAATTTATTCCTAATTACTACTCGACACGCTCCTATACTTGGGATAGCCTTTTGTGCTGCTCATTTTCGAACGAGTCACTTATATACACGATGAATGGTTAACGTTTTGCTCTCTATATCTTCGTGGTGTTGAGACACTATTTAATCATTAAGAGTGAAATGCTGATCTTGCGGCTCCGCCTCCTCGTGAGCTATCAGTGTTTTTCCAGAATATACGACATTTGGGTGCACAAATGAGTTACGATTTAATTGATGGAGAGTTGGATAAAATTCATTGATACGTGTTAAATAATTGCCGAGAGATTGATTGCTATCTCAGGTATGTTGTTGCATGCGTTGAGAAATTATAGTCAAATGTCGTTTAATTATAACTTTTGTACTCAAAATATTATTTTCTTTTGCACATATATACAGTGATCACCTGGATAAACTTAGGATGGAATGCGTAGAGAATATACAGGGAAGACATGAGGAAGAATTTTTCGGATGGTTTGAACAACGTTTATGAACTAAAACTACACTGTGATTATTTGATTTATAATGTTTTAATTCTGGGTTACTTTTAATACGTATATATTATTGAAATTGATAGATTTTGGAACAACGTGCTCATGATCCGTGAATCAATTTCTTCTGAATTGTATGCATTGGCCCATGGTCCCTCTAATAGAGCACTTTGATACACTGCATGCACGGTTCGAGGTTATAGATTCTATACTCTGGACCATGAACGTAATAGAAAGACTTAAAACTATGGTATGTTGGTCGAGGGAAGTCATGGGACAGACGATATTGACTATTATGGTGTTTTACGTGATATAATCTGATTGAAATATCTGGGTGGGTCTGTAACATGTCTTTAAGTGTGATTGGTGGGACCTAGGCAGTGATCGGGTGTCGATACATAGGGATAATAACTTTACGAGTGTCAATATGGCATCTAAATGGTACGAAGATGATCCATTCGTATTGGCTTGTCAAGCTACCCAAGTCTATTACTTGATTGATCCAGTGAAAAGCATTGATGAAGATAGTGGAGAGATAACTTGGCGAGTAGTACATAAATTTGTCCCTCGAAATATATATGAAGCAGGAACGAGTGCAGATTACGAGAATAGTGGAGATGAAGATGATACTCCAATAGTAGAGGCCGACCAAGAAGATGGAAAAGGTATTAACTTGTTTGTTGACCTCGGTGCACTCGAGTTGCTCCCCTTGTGTAGAGATGACGTGCCACCCGTCTTTCTCGACCCGTCCATATTAAATGATAATTCAATTCAAGTTAGTGAAGAAGAAGAAGAAGAAGAGTCAGAAGAAGAAGATGAAGCAGAATCCGGGGAGGAAGTGGATAAGAAGGACGAAGAAGAGATTGATGACGATGACGAAGATGCTATTGAGAGCACTGGCAGCGGAATGGCCAAAATGAATAAATGTCTAAACTTTGAAGGGATTGAGAGTGAAGACGTTGGCATTGGAGTCGGTAAACCTAAAAACTCAACCTTTGAGCTACAGTAAAGTTATTTGCATCTTCATATTTGAAGAGTCACTATTCACAAGTCTATTCCATTATTTTATTACAAAATACAACATACTATATTTTGGGTTTGAAAATTAGTTTGTGAAATGTGTTTGTTGGGTGATTAGGTTGAGAAAAAATTTAGTTAGGAAACAATAATTTAAGTATCAAATTAAATTATTAATGTACAATGGTTAGTGTAATTGTAAAATATGAAAAAAATAAAAATAAAAATATTATTATTAAAAAAATAATATTATATTATTATTTTTATGAATCCAATAGCTAATCCAATGTGGGATTATGGATAGGGAGATTTTGAATTTATGGAAAGCATGTACTTTTCATCAAATTTTGAAGATAATTTTGATGAAGCCAATGCTAATGCTCTGAGGGAGATTCTGAAGCAAACATGGAAAATACATCCGAAGATGAAGAATAAAAGTACTAAATATTTTATTCATATATGTGACTATAAAATATTTAACTTTTCAATAATTTTTTCTAATTAATTTTCTTTATCATATTAATCATGCCTCAAGGATGCCGCCAAAATGACAACGAAGAAATTTGCCCCCTACGCCTAGTCCAAGTCCCGAACCTATTGAGGACTCCCCACCCGAGTTTTTCCCTCCTAAAGATCAAGTGCAGATGCAAGAGAATGACAATCAGTAGACACCTACCAATAAGAAAATGACAACATAGTTAATTATATATCAATACTTTTATCTCAATAACTATATAGATATAATTATATTATATCTAATAGTTGATGCATCCGCTCGTCGTGGTCGTGGTTATACACGTGGCATTTCTGTTGAGAAATGTTGAAGGCATGGAAAACTCAAGGTCAACATTCCTGATAATTCCACTGGAGGAGTGGATGATAGTGCAGTAGCGCTTTCCTCCTATATTGGTAGAGTTTTCTGAGCTTATGTTCCATTTTATGTGCGATCATGGCGAGATGTTTCTCTCGAGATTAAGGAGCACATTCGGAGCCGTGTGCTGGTAAGTTTACGTTGAGAGTACATTTATTGTATACTAGATTAGTATATTATATTTTTGACGTAATTCACTTATTAGGATGAATTAGACTTCGACTTTGGCCGTAGCTAGGATTTGAGAAGTGTGAATGGGTTGATGGCTACAGTATTCCGACGTCACAAGGGACAATGTCATGACCACTTCAAGAAGTTTGAGACGGTTGAAGAGTCTGCGCAATCCCCTTTCCAGTAGATGAAGTTAGACCATTGGAGAAAGTGTTGTGATCTTTTCGCAACTTCAGATTATCAAGTATTCTAGATTAATAATATCTAATGATTATTTACATATATATTTGGGCTATATATTTTATGTATATATATTACAATTAACATTCTTAATTAATTTTGTAGCATTTAAGTTTTACGAATGCTAATAATAGATCCGCTTTGACTATCCACCATTGTGCTGGTTCAAGATCATTCCACCATCTTGCTGATAAAATGGTAATTAATAATATTAAATAATTTATTTATTTATTTAACTATTTTTATTTAAGTACTAATATTATCTTTTTAAAATTGCTAATGTGGCTTTGTTAGAAACTAATAATCCAGAAAACTTTTCCTTCATTCATGTCTATGCTGCTGCTCACACTAATGAGAGTAGTGAGTGGATGGATCCTGTCACTGCAGATAATTATGTAAGCATTGTTATTTTTGTTAAATAAATTATACAACATGTGAAAAATTTATTTTTTATTTTTTATTTCTTTTAATACATTACTTATTGTGTGTTTTCTTTGACAAGGTAGGAAAAAATGATGGAGATATAGTCAGCTTCTGGGGAATCCTCTCCAAGTGACATAGACATATTCACGCAAGTGCTCGGGCCTAACTCTAGAATGACAAGAGGTTTGAGACGATCTTTCAAGCATTTTGGTTCATCCTCCTCATCCTCTTCGACTTCACAAATTAATAATCTTACCAAAGATTTGGCAGCTGCACGACGTTACAATGAGTATATGAGGTCGATGCAGCAAGAGTTGAAGTCCCTCTTAGAGCAACAATCTCATTTAGAGATGCGTTTTCAGGACCAACAGAGAGACCAGGAAGAAAGAATGCACACTGAAGTCCAATAGCAAGTGCAGCGGGAGATGATGGTGCAAATGGAGCGTGTTATGTCATTGCAATAGAAGATGGGTGGGCGAGGAAAGAAGAAATGAATTCTCACTTTAATTCGTGTATATAACTTTTATTATCTAATTTTAAAACTTTTTAAGACATTATTAGTTGTAGAATATTTATGGTGTGTAATATGATACAATTAGTATGTTTCTTAATTTCTTAATTTTATGAAATTGGTGTATTTCTGATCTGTACGTTCGAATGTAAGAAACAAAAAAAACGTTCCAACAAGATTTCACGTTCGAACGTAAATACACAATTTGACGGTTAATGTTCCAGGAAACCTCCGAACGTACCATGTTCATTTGAACACTTCTTTTTAAACATTCGATCACACGTCCGAACGTTATCCTTGTTATGTTCGGATGGTGTTCCCATAATGTTCGAACAAAAATTCAAACGTTTAATGTGTTCGGACGTATAAATGTCTGAACGCAAATATTATACGTTCGAACTATAATCAATCAACGAACGTCAACTTATGACATTGATACGTAAATTGCTCGAGTTGGCGTTCAGACGTAAAAATTTACATCCCAATGTTACTTTCTGTGACAGTTTTCAACCGTCACTCCGAATGGAACAACTCCAACTGTCACTAAAAATACTTTTAGTGACAGTTCAATAGTAAAGTGTCACTAAATGTATTCTGTGACGGTCGTGGTGACGGTTTCAAACCGTCACCAAATGTCTTTAGTGACGTTTCATTGATTTTTTGTGACGGTTTTCTCTGTCACAAAAGGCAAATTGTGTTGTAGTGATATTTACAAACTCATCGCTGTTAAGTTCGATGTCTTCTGCATAACATTCATGTACCATTTCTTCACTATCCTTTACAATTCTTACTAAATCCTCCAAGCTTGTTTGGGCTCGTAGCACGAAATCATTGAGATATTTCACTTTGTACTTTTCGATGGTTTGCAATTTTTTATTCCCGTGATGTAAAGGCCCTATGGAAATATCTCGAGGAGTGTAAGACTTTTCGTTCAATTTGCGCAAGTGATCTGGAACCTTGTAGATACAATGATTAGGTGACAAGAGAGGCTTTGAACTTTCTAATTCTTTAGTGCTCTCGATATTCATAACCAGGTGATGATCACTTTCTGTTGAAGCACATGCATTGCGTCGATTTAATTTCCCACTCGCTGTTTCTTCCATCTGTTAAGTTTTCTTAAAACTCCTAATGGCAAAAACTCATGATAAAGAGTATTAGTAGTACTCGTGCTCGACCACTGTTCTATTGCTACTGATGATTAGCAGAAAAACACCACAAAATGCAACCACTCCGTTATTATTTTGGACACAACCAACCAATTAGCTAGGGGTAAGAAAATTGAAAAACCGACCAAACCAGACCAGTTCAGTTCCTAGAAACTAAAATCGATTAAAAATCTATTCGGTATCAGTTTTCAAGATTTGAGAATCAAATTGGACCGAAACAAAATATATATATTTAGTTTTTTGTATTATATATTGTAATTTTTTTAATTTTTATGCTATAAGCCTATTTATATTACACATATTATAATATTAGTATAACATAAAATTTTAATTTTACTGTTTATACTTTCTTGATATAAACTTCCTCTTAAATATGAATATTAGTATTAAGTTATTACCATTTTATTGTTTATTCTGATATATTAACTATCAAGTTACATACTTATATACATATAATAGGGTATAAGTATAATATATAGTACATTTATATCTATATATATCTTTTATTTTATCCATTGTTATTTTTAATTCAAGCCTTGTATTATAATCTAAACATTTTAAATCATAAAGATCACGATAACCAATACTATAAGGAAAATAATATTCCATAACAACAATATAACAATATAACAATATCAATAGCCAATGTCCTTGATACCTAATAACATATTCAAGGGAATAACTATAATTAATTTATAATGTAATAATAGGCGGTTGATGCAGAAGGATCCAGGTTTGATGATTAGTATTCCTAGGATTTGGGCAAGAAGCTGAAGATTTGGATAAGGAGCGGTAGATTTAGGCAATGAACGACTTATCCCTCGGTTGGTTGAGGAGACTTATCCCTTGGTTGGCGAGGAGAAGTGGCGACTTATCCCTCAGAAAGCCCTTTTCAACACTTGTCGTGGTCACTAAGCTTGGCTTGGTGGGACCTTTCTCGACGCCAAAATTAGCCGTTTTTACCTCCTAAGTTTCAATTTTAGTCAACTCTTTCATTTTTTGGTTAATTTTCTTTTATGATAATATATATCTTTATTAACGACTTTATTCCGGATTCCTAAGCTAGATTTTAATCATAATTATCTTATTCTGTATTCTATTATTTGGCCTTAATTACAAATTTGTCATTTCTTGTTAGCTATTTAAACCCAGCTTGTGGGCTTCAGAAAGGAGGATTTGATTTATGTTATTTTAAACTTTAATCTTAGAGTGTATCTTAGAGTTTCTCTATGTGTGAGTTTTCTCAATCTCAATCTTTAGCTTATGTTGTTTAACTAGCCTTTAGAATAATCTTCTACTCTATTTGGCTTTAGTTGGCATAAGAGTTTTAGCATTTTCTAGAGATGAATTATCGTCAGTTTGCATGGCTGGTGGTAGAGGTCATGGTCAACGTGGACAGGTTCTAAATGAGGAAGTCCCTCCCTGCAATCGTAACGTAGAGGACTCGATGATTGTAGATTTGCATAGGCAAATAGAAAAATTATCCCAGCATCTAGAGGTGCAAAACCTCGAGGGTCAGATTATGATCAAAAGTCTGAATCCAGTTTTGAAAACTCGTATCACAACCGTGCTCTATTCTGGGAGCACCATGGTCGAAAGGAGCCTTATGGGGGCCTCGGTTTCACAGTGGATCTACCGAAATTTTCTGGTACTCTACAAGTGGAGGGCTTCATCGATTGGTTGCACAAAGTGGAACATATCTATGAGGAGGACCCTCTAAGAGAGGGACTGAGGCCCAAGCCTGAAGAGATCAAGGCACGGAGATCCCAGGCCCTATAGGAGAAACCCAAAGCAAGCCAGAAGCCCAAGCCTAGAAATCGCGTACCTAGCCCACATCCATGTGCCCGTCCGGAAAGGTTTTGGTACCGAGCTCGACCATGCCAAGAACTCCACCCTAGGACCATGATCGCCTCTATGGGAGATTCGACTAAGATCAGAAGATCACCTTGGCAACCCTCTTGGGGGATCTGGCCTAGGAACCCGTTTATGGCTGAAGTAGTGTGGAGGACTCCCACCACGCTGAGGGCATTCATGGATCGGGTGGATGAGTTCATCAACGCCAAAGACACCTTCTAAGCCCTAACGGCTCTACGACGAACCGAGATGGAGAAGCGGATCGGAAGGCAGCTGGGCAAAGGGGAAGTCACAGCCACAAAGGGGGAAAAAGAGGAGCGCCGGACGCAAGGAAAAGGGGGGAAGTCCCGACCCGGCCACACGCTCACACAAGTTTGGCGGTAGAAAGGGATTGCGGAGCTTGTAGAGAGAGCTGCCCCAAGATAGAGAGAGCCACCAATACTGTGAGTACCACATGATTGACTGGCACAACGCTTGGGATTGCTACGCCTTGAAAGGGAGAAGGGAGGAAGATCAATGGAACCAGAGATGCCAGTCCGAGGACCAGGAAGACCGGCGTGGGGTGGGGGGCCTGGCGAGGTGCTAGCCTAGAACGGTAAGGTGCGAGGAACAAAGCTCTGAGGAGCCCCCAGGCCGAAGATGGGCCAATTGGAGAAATTCATACAATCACCAGAGGATCAGCAGGAGGGGGTGGGTCACTTCGTCGGCTTGGAGAGCTCACACCAGTAGGGCACACTATGAAGAGGTGTCTACCACCACGAGAACTGTCGTCAAGACACCACGACATCTCAGGAATGCCATGATTACCTTTGGTGAGAAGGATGAGGAGGGCATCCTCCACCCGCACAATGACGCGTTGATGGTAACGATGCAAGTTGCGAAATTCATGACCCGAAGGATCCAGATCGACAATAGCAGCTCGACAGACATTTTGTTCTGGGAGGCCTTTGTCTGGATGGTAATCAGCCCAGACTGACTACTCCCTGCCCCTATATGGCTCAAAGGTTTCACAGGCGACATTGTTGAACCAATGGGGGCCATCACCTTGTCCATTCCGGTGGGGAAGGCACCCAGGACTGCTGCGATCATGCTCGATTTCTTGGTTGTCAAAGCCCCGATCGCATACAATATGATACTAGGATGTCCCACCCTGAACAACTTGAGGGCAGTAACGTCTGCTCATTACCTCAAGATGAAGTTCCCTACTAGCTTGGGGGTGGGTGAAGTTCGTGGTGAGCAAGTGTTGGCTCGGGAGTGCTATGCTCGAGAGCTGAAGCACAAGGTCAAAGTCGTCGCGACCTTTGAAAGAGCTAGAGAGAGCCCCGGGCCGAGTTCACCACCAGCCCTGGCCGAAGGGGATGAGGAAGTTCGCGACAAGGAAGCCCTTTCAGCAAGCAGAACCCAACGAGCCCTTGGAGTTGGTTCTGGTTGACCAGTAGAGACCGGAACGCATGGTCTAAATCGCGACCAAGCTAGGCCCGGAGTTGAGAGAGGCATTAAAACGTCTTCTCATCGAACACCAAGATGTCTTTGCTTGGAGCCACGAGGAGATGCCTTGGATTGAAAGCTCCATCATTGAGCACTAGCCCTGTGTTGACCCTAGGGCTTAGAAAGTCTAGCAGAAACGACGAAGCTTTAGTGCCACGAAGTACGCAGCAATAGCTGAGGAAGTGGACCGTTTCCTAACAGTGGGGTTCATCCGGAAAGTTCACTACACATAATGGCTCTCCAATGTGGTATTGGTAAAGAAAGCCAACGGAAAATGGCGAAAAATGTCGACTTCACCGACCTGAATAAAGCTTGCCCAAAAGAAAGCTTTCCATTGCCACGCATCGACTTGATTGTGGATTCAACGGCAGGACACCCCCTCCTCAGCTTCATGGACACCTATTCGAGATACAATTAGATCTGGATGAGTTTGAACTACGAAGAGAAGACTGCGTTCGTCATGGATTGAGGCCTAAAAAATGTTGGGACCATCTACCAACGGTTGGTCAATTGGATGTTCAAGCAATAGATCGGTGGGAATATGGAAGTGTATGTGGACAACCTGCTAGTAAAGAGCAAGGAGCCCGAGAATCATCTAGCAGATCTTCAAGAAGCCTTCTCCATCCTCCGTCGATACTAGATGAAGCTCAACCTGTGAAGTGTGTGTTTGGGGTGGAGTTGGGAAAGTTCCTGGGGTTCATGGTCAGAGGGGGATTGAGGAGAATCCAGAAAAGGTGGAAGTAGTGATGGGAATGCCCTCCCCACACAGCCTTCATGAAGTTCAAAGGCTGGCCGGTCGGGTGGCAACTCAGAACCGCTTCATTGCCTGATCAACCGACCAGTGTCTCCACTTCTTCCAAGTTCTGAGGAAAGCCCAAGGTTGGGATGGAATCTACGAAGAGGCCTTTGCTAACCTAAAGAAGTACCTGAGCCACCCCCAGCTGCTAAGCCAAACAAACCAAGAAAGGATTTGACTCTGTACTTAGCCATGCCCCCGCACGCCGTGTCAGCGGCACTAGTACGGAAAAGGGAAGAAGGACAACGACCCATCTACTACACGAGCCGAGCCTTCCACTGAGCCGAAGCTAGGTATCCATAAACCGAAATTTTGGTGTTCACCCTAGTCGTCACCACAAGAAGATGGAGACCATACTTGCAAGCCCACCCGATGAAAGTACTCACCAACCTTCCCCTCAAGAAAGTCTTGTAGAAGCTAGACACCTCAGGACGCCTCGTTAGGTGGGCGATTGAGCTCAACGAATTCAAAATGGAGTAGTTGCCCCTCGCCGCGATTAAAGGACAAGAGGAAATTCCAATCATGCCCCGAGGAAAGCCTTGGCAGGTCAACGTAGATTGCTCATCCTATCGGGCAGGCGGGGGTGTGGGGGTGCATATAGTGACCGAACGGGGGAAAGAGCACAACTATGTGGTCAAGCTTGCATTCAAAGTAACCAACAATGAGGCTGAGTATGAAGCGCTCTTGACTGGGATATTGGTTGCTTAGTTGTTAGTAGTAGAGGAGGTAGAAGTGAGGGCTGACTCCCAAGTGGTCGTTAGCCAGGTGTTGGGTCAGTTCGCCATGAAAGGTGAAAGGCTGATGAAGTACCTCCAAATTGTCTGCAATGAACACAACCGCTTCCATTACTTCCACATCCAACAAGTCCCAAGAGGAAAGAATCAGAAGGCAGACTGACTAGCTAAGGCTACATCTAGCAGGAAGAACTCCCCCTCCCAAAACATACCGTGGTCAGGAGGGTCGACACCCCGTCCATTGGGGTGAAATGTCCGTCACCGCCCTAGCGTTCCCCGAATAGGCAGCAGATATCAGGAATTTCCTATAGGAGGGAAAACTATTGGACAACCAAGAAGAAGCGCAGAAGTTCATAAACAGGGTAGCTCACTTCACCCTGTTGGAAGGGATCCTGTATAAAAAAGGCTTCTCCCAGCCACTCCTGAGATGCCTCTTGCCGAATGAAGTGTCGTACGTGATGGCGAAAATCCACGAAGGAGTTTATGGGAGTCACCTGGGAGGAAGAGCACTGGCTGCAAGGGTAACCCAAGCTGGCTACTACTGGGTCCATTCCCTCAAAGATGCGAAGGATTTAGCAAAGAAATGCCCAAAGTGTCAAGAGCATGGGATGATGCCACACTGCCCACCAAAGGAGCTAATGTCGAGCACGACACCCTGGCCTTTCGCTCGGTGGGGTCTAGACCTCATTGGCCCATTCCCAATAGCTTGGGGAGGGACCAAGTTCGTAGTTGTTGCGGTTGATTACTTTACGAAGTGGGTCGAAGCAGAGGCCCTAGCAAGCATCACCTCCTGAACTATCACGAAGTTCCTATGGAAGTCAGTAGTCTACGGGATACCTCTGAGCTTCATGAAGTTCCTATGGAAGACAGTTCGACTACACACATTACTGGGAGTGGTGCATAGAGCTTGGGATCAAGGTCAAGCACTCCTTGTCGGGACACCCGCAAGGCAATGACCAAGCTGAGGCAACCAACCAATAAGACCCTCCTCTCCACCCTTAAGAAGAAGCTTAGGACGCATAAAGGAGCATGGGCCGAATAACTCCTGAACGTACTATGGGCATACTGAACAACTGGCTGAACCCCCACCTGAGAGACACCCTTCGCCCTCACTTACGGGAGTGAAGCAGTAATCCTCGTAGAGGTCAGAATGGCCACCTTTCGCATTCAGCATTTCGACCCGAACACCAATAACGAGAGGATAGCCGAGTAGTTGGACCTGTTGGAAGAAAAAATGTGAGAGGCGGCTATGCGAACCTCAAGTAACAAGCAGAAGGCAGAGCAATATTTCAATAGATGAGTAAAGTCGCGCTCGTTCAAAGAGGTGACCTAGTGCTACGACAAAATGGAGTAACCACCCAGGAGGAAGGAAAACTGGGACCGCGATGGAAGGCCCATATGTGGTGACCGCAAGCAATCAACCCAGATCCTATCGCCTCAAGGATAGTCAGAGACACATGCTCCCCCACCCCAGGAACGCCGAACATCTGAAGAAGTACTCTGTATAGGGACATAAGGCAGTACTTTGTATGAATGTTGTAAACTTGTTTGATGAATGAGAACGCCTGGATGTTTATCTCAAATTCTTTATCATCTTAGCTTGGAACTGACGAAGCCAAGTCACTAGACTCACCGCGGGCTCATAACCGGGCACCATATCCCAGGTCCTCGCTAAAACCCCACGACCACGCTGTGGGGTAAGGCCAAGTCCCTAGACTCGCCGACCCCCTATCCAACAAAACTAAGTCCTTGGACTCGCAGTGGGGTCTAAACCGGGCACTAGATCCTAAGCCCTCATCAAGGCCTTGTGACCAAAGAAGTCGAGTCCTTAGATTCACTGCGGGGTAAGGCCAAGTTGCTAGACTCACCGAGCCCCCGTCCAACAAAGTCGAGTCCCTAGACTTGCCTCAAAGTCAAGTCGCTAGACTTGCTGCAGGGTAAGGCATAATCTCTTGACTCGCCAACCCTTTTCCAACAAAGCTGCGTCCTTAGACTTGCCAGGGAGTTGAGCCCGAAGTCAGATCACGAGCCCTTTTCAAGACCTTGCGGGGTTGAGCCACCAGATTTGTCGTAAAGTCAAAAGTAAAAAAAAAAAAAAAAGTGGGACACAAGCAATCAGGAGAAACATATTTCCATTCATTTCATAAAAAATATACAACTCTTATAGAAACAAAAACAAAAACAGTGTTGTACAAAGGTCCTACAAAACAAAAAGAAAAATAATCTGAGCCTATCACTGGGAGGAGGAGGCGGATTAGCACCCACGGGGTACGGAGGATACGTTGGCCTCCCAAAGTTCTTAACATAAGCTTGCACTTGGGTGTTTGGGGGAAGGGAGGCCAAGTCGAGAGTATGTAGGTCCAACCCGGGCTTCTGGAGCAGGTGTTCGTGCATCCGTTCAAGACTTTCTCGGTAGCCGTAGGACCAGGCCACATCCTTGATGGCATTGGCCTTTGCAATCTGGGATCTCATCTCCCCAAAATGTTGCGTAATGTCATCCAATTGAGACTTCAAGCAGGTAATCTCGATGTCGTAGGCTAGGAGGTCAATGTTCCTCTAGGTCCCTGTGCGCGAGAGTTCACCAATGCGTTCCTTCATCCGTCATAGCTGCTCCCTTTGGTGCTAGGCCTCCTGGGTAAGTTTGAAGTGCCCAGACAACAGCTTCGAGCACTGTTCGACAACTGAGGCCAAACTCCACTCAGGCTCCTTCAACTTCTCCCGTGCAGACTCCAACTCTGCTTCCCAAGTGACCAAGCTCTACTTCGCCTCCTCAATGCATTGGTTCGCGGACGACCATCGGCTGATGTTTTCCTTAACATCACACAATAGGCCTTTCAGAACCTTATTCTTCTACTTACGCCTCGTGGTGACCATCTCCAAGAGTTGGTTTTGCTCTTTCATGTACACCATCTCGTTGAGCAGCTCTTTGCACTTAGCCTTGAGGTCCTTGATCTTTCGGGCTACCTACTTCATCTTGTAGTACCTGAAGCGACCCAATATCCTGAGCTCTCGGTTGGCCTCGTCCAGCTCCCCGAGCTCCTCCCTAATCATCATAGCCAACTGATTCATGGCCTGTAATGAAAGGAACAATTATAAACTTCAAAGTACGTGGCCGAGAAGGTTCAACGAAGTAAACTAAGTGAAGGAAAGGCCTACTTGGGCAAAAAAGGGACACAACATCTGAGCCTCCCGCTCAGTGGCCGCAGCCCGAGCTCTATCCAGGCTCGAGGCTGTGCCTGTCTCCCATCGACCCCAATGGAAGATGAGGGGTCAGCGATTGCTAGCTACCAGGAAAAGTTTAGGAGTGACCTCCAACTCTCACTACATGGTCTAGGTGTGACTGGGGACAGAGCTTCAGAGTCGTTGTCATCGCTTAACTCCACGACGAAGGGGGGATCCTGGGAACCTCCTTCATGGTCAGCCCAGCTTAGCTCGGCGAAGGAAGGTGGGAGGAAACGGCCTTGGTGTGGGGAGAGGCAGACCCTGCAACCTCTTCTAGGTTACCGGTCGTAGTAGAAAGGACATCTCTTTGACATCCTTTGGGGTCCCAGTTCTACTTATTCTTCTTCTTCCCTTTCTCTACCTTCCAATTTGAAGTAGAAGTTGGGATGCCCTCATTCTTCTTCCTCTCCTCCTCTTTCTTCCTCTTTGCTCATGGCCCTGGAGGGACTTTGCACTTCTTCCCAGCACCCGGCTTTCCGATTCTACTCTTTTTCCTAGTGCTCGGCTCCCGTACTCTCCTCTCCTCCCCGGCGCCCAACTTCCGAGGTTGGTTGGGGAACCTCATGGGCTGTCGCCTCCTTCAGAGTGTCTTCAAAAGCCATAAACATGCTAGGCCCGTGAGGGGGGGGGCGCAAACGAACTGAAGAAATACATCTGGAGGTCGAACTCATCCACTTCTTCCTCGAAAGGAAACAATGGGTCAGGAGGGACCTAGCAGAAGGAGCAAGAATCGCTCGAAAATGATGTGGTCCCCCCATGTTGAATGGACCAGAATCTCCGAGCGCACAGATTGCTGTTGCCCTGTCCATGGGTGTCTTGGCCTCGGGGAGCCTTGGCCCTGCTCCCTGACTCCCCGGTATGACCACGAGAAGAAGAGAAACCCCTAGCTTCACTACTTGTTTTCTCCCGGGGTGGATTGTGATGCACCTTCTGTCTTTTCACCCTGCCACCAAAAAAGCTTGAGGCCCACTTCAGGCCTCAGGGGGAGGGAACCTTTCCCAGAAAGTTCCTATCAACCGCGTATGAGTGATCTGACACTGACAAATAGTCCCAAATGTTCTCGTCGGAAAGGGCCTGATATGTCTGCTACTCATCATGATGGGCCCTTACCCAAACCATCATCGTCTCCAGACGGGCCTCCTCGTTACCCTTCAGTGTGAGTCCTAGACTCTTCGTGGAAANAACATCTGAAGAAGTACTCTGTATAGGGACATAAGGCAGTACTTTGTATGAATGTTGTAAACTTGTTTGATGAATGAGAACGCCTGGATGTTTATCTCAAATTCTTTATCATCTTAGCTTGGAACTGACGAAGCCAAGTCACTAGACTCACCGCGGGCTCATAACCGGGCACCATATCCCAGGTCCTCGCTAAAACCCCACGACCACGCTGTGGGGTAAGGCCAAGTCCCTAGACTCGCCGACCCCCTATCCAACAAAACTAAGTCCTTGGACTCGCAGTGGGGTCTAAACCGGGCACTAGATCCTAAGCCCTCATCAAGGCCTTGTGACCAAAGAAGTCGAGTCCTTAGATTCACTGCGGGGTAAGGCCAAGTTGCTAGACTCACCGAGCCCCCGTCCAACAAAGTCGAGTCCCTAGACTTGCCTCAAAGTCAAGTCGCTAGACTTGCTGCAGGGTAAGGCATAATCTCTTGACTCGCCAACCCTTTTCCAACAAAGCTGCGTCCTTAGACTTGCCAGGGAGTTGAGCCCGAAGTCAGATCACGAGCCCTTTTCAAGACCTTGCGGGGTTGAGCCACCAGATTTGTCGTAAAGTCAAAAGTAAAAAAAAAAAAAAAAGTGGGACACAAGCAATCAGGAGAAACATATTTCCATTCATTTCATAAAAAATATACAACTCTTATAGAAACAAAAACAAAAACAGTGTTGTACAAAGGTCCTACAAAACAAAAAGAAAAATAATCTGAGCCTATCACTGGGAGGAGGAGGCGGATTAGCACCCACGGGGTACGGAGGATACGTTGGCCTCCCAAAGTTCTTAACATAAGCTTGCACTTGGGTGTTTGGGGGAAGGGAGGCCAAGTCGAGAGTATGTAGGTCCAACCCGGGCTTCTGGAGCAGGTGTTCGTGCATCCGTTCAAGACTTTCTCGGTAGCCGTAGGACCAGGCCACATCCTTGATGGCATTGGCCTTTGCAATCTGGGATCTCATCTCCCCAAAATGTTGCGTAATGTCATCCAATTGAGACTTCAAGCAGGTAATCTCGATGTCGTAGGCTAGGAGGTCAATGTTCCTCTAGGTCCCTGTGCGCGAGAGTTCACCAATGCGTTCCTTCATCCGTCATAGCTGCTCCCTTTGGTGCTAGGCCTCCTGGGTAAGTTTGAAGTGCCCAGACAACAGCTTCGAGCACTGTTCGACAACTGAGGCCAAACTCCACTCAGGCTCCTTCAACTTCTCCCGTGCAGACTCCAACTCTGCTTCCCAAGTGACCAAGCTCTACTTCGCCTCCTCAATGCATTGGTTCGCGGACGACCATCGGCTGATGTTTTCCTTAACATCACACAATAGGCCTTTCAGAACCTTATTCTTCTACTTACGCCTCGTGGTGACCATCTCCAAGAGTTGGTTTTGCTCTTTCATGTACACCATCTCGTTGAGCAGCTCTTTGCACTTAGCCTTGAGGTCCTTGATCTTTCGGGCTACCTACTTCATCTTGTAGTACCTGAAGCGACCCAATATCCTGAGCTCTCGGTTGGCCTCGTCCAGCTCCCCGAGCTCCTCCCTAATCATCATAGCCAACTGATTCATGGCCTGTAATGAAAGGAACAATTATAAACTTCAAAGTACGTGGCCGAGAAGGTTCAACGAAGTAAACTAAGTGAAGGAAAGGCCTACTTGGGCAAAAAAGGGACACAACATCTGAGCCTCCCGCTCAGTGGCCGCAGCCCGAGCTCTATCCAGGCTCGAGGCTGTGCCTGTCTCCCATCGACCCCAATGGAAGATGAGGGGTCAGCGATTGCTAGCTACCAGGAAAAGTTTAGGAATGACCTCCAACTCTCACTACATGGTCTAGGTGTGACTGGGGACAGAGCTTCAGAGTCGTTGTCATCGCTTAACTCCACGACGAAGGGGGGATCCTGGGAACCTCCTTCATGGTCAGCCCAGCTTAGCTCGGCGAAGGAAGGTGGGAGGAAACGGCCTTGGTGTGGGGAGAGGCAGACCCTGCAACCTCTTCTAGGTTACCGGTCGTAGTAGAAAGGACATCTCTTTGACATCCTTTGGGGTCCCAGTTCTACTTATTCTTCTTCTTCCCTTTCTCTGCCTTCCAATTTGAAGTAGAAGTTGGGATGCCCTCATTCTTCTTCCTCTCCTCCTCTTTCTTCCTCTTTGCTCATGGCCCTGGAGGGACTTTGCACTTCTTCCCAGCACCCGGCTTTCCGATTCTACTCTTTTTCCTAGTGCTCGGCTCCCGTACTCTCCTCTCCTCCCCGGCGCCCAACTTCCGAGGTTGGTTGGGGAACCTCATGGGCTGTCGCCTCCTTCAGAGTGTCTTCAAAAGCCATAAACATGCTAGGCCCGTGAGGGGGGGGGGCGCAAACGAACTGAAGAAATACATCTGGAGGTCGAACTCATCCACTTCTTCCTCGAAAGGAAACAATGGGTCAGGAGGGACCTAGCAGAAGGAGCAAGAATCGCTCGAAAATGATGTGGTCCCCCTATGTTGAATGGACCAGAATCTCCGAGCGCACAGATTGCTGTTGCCCTGTCCATGGGTGTCTTGGCCTCGGGGAGCCTTGGCCCTGCTCCCTGACTCCCCGGTATGACCACGAGAAGAAGAGAAACCCCTAGCTTCACTACTTGTTTTCTCCCGGGGTGGATTGTGATGCACCTTCTGTCTTTTCACCCTGCCACCAAAAAAGCTTGAGGCCCACTTCAGGCCTCAGGGGGAGGGAACCTTTCCCAGAAAGTTCCTATCAACCGCGTATGAGTGATCTGACACTGACAAATAGTCCCAAATGTTCTCGTCGGAAAGGGCCTGATATGTCTGCTACTCATCATGATGGGCCCTTACCCAAACCATCATCGTCTCCAGACGGGCCTCCTCGTTACCCTTCAGTGTGAGTCCTAGACTCTTCGTGGAAAGAAGGAAACCCCAGACTACCTGGACAGGGTACTCCTTATGGGATGCCTCCCCCTCGGGGTATTCCCAGCCCAAGCCTAAAATGAAGAAATACTTCAGGGACCACTCTTTAATGCTCGAGCGAAGCAATCTTTCACCCTAGAGTCTGAGCCTGGAAAATGCATATGCTCCCCGGCTAAGGATTGATGCAGTACACTGACAGGAATTCTTGAGCTGTGAAGTCGGGGTACTCCTTAACATTCCCATTGAGGGCCATCCAGAAGATAAGTCAGCCAGAACTAGGAGTCGGCACGAGTTGGGGTGGAGCTGGGCCAGGGCCAACCTGAGGTATTTAAGAACCTCTTGACTGGGGCAGCAAAACCAGAGGTGGAGACCTTTTGCAAACATTAATGGGAAGAGGGCCACTCCAAACGTCATACCATTAGGATTCAACGCATGCTTGTTCCCTCTGGGAATCTCTAAGACGACAAAAGGGGGGATGTTGTATTTGGCTCAGAATGCCCTAGGGTCAGTGCCAGAGACTAAGGAAACCTAGCATTTCCCTATGAAGTATAGAGTGACAGTGGCGGAAGAAGTTTTGGGAGCCATAGTAGTGGTGAAAAGTAGGGGTAGGAAGTCGAGGGACTCGAAAAGGAGAAGGAGACGGCGATAGAGACAGAGTAAAAGGCCTGGGAAGGAAAGGAAGGTGCAGCGCCAGGAGAAGAAGTTGGGATGATGGAAGAAACTCAAAGTAACAAAAGGAAGAAAGGCAAAGGGCGATGGAAAAAAGAAATGGAGGAAGAGGAAGGAGAAGAAGGCCTTATATAGTGGAAGAATGTTGGAAGGTGTGCTAGAAACTAAGCGACCCTGACAACAATGACACCAACGAACACCATGTAGATCCCAGTAATCGAGGCGATGACATGGATAGCAGCCATCATGACAAGCGTGTGGAGGACAGGGAACAATAAGGTCCCGGGACGTGGAGAGAAAAGGCAGCCAGCACGTCCAATCAACTGTTGGGAGATAGAACGACCACAGGAAACAAGGAGAGGCACTCATTGAACGAATAGGTGGCCTCAGGCATTTGAACCAGTGGGAGCCGAATGGGTGACCTCGATAGCTCAACTAACGGGGTGGCTCATTAACGATGGAAGACGGAAGGGCAACAGATGGGTAACCCCAAGAGATTGATAGGCGGCACCATCACTTTGAATTCCCACCACATTTCTATGATAGGAACTCTTGGGGTACTGTGTGGGGGGGCCCTCCGAGAAAGGGGCCTAGGCTTGAGAGATCAAGCCACGGAAGCTCTAAGCCCTCAAGTTAACACCCAAAGCATTTTAGAAGCCGAAGCTAGGAAATCGCGTACCGAGCCCATGCCCATGTGCCCATCTGGAAAGGTTTTGGTACCGAGCTCGACCATGCCAAGAACTTCACCCTAGGACCATGATCACCTCGGGACTCAGTGACCTACCGAGCCCTATCATAAGGTACGTTGTAGACTATTGTCATTGGATGCAGGCGGCTGGGCCTGTCCGATCGTGGGCATGTCAGCCCAAGACAAGTTACATTCAATGAGTGTTAGGGAACCCAGCATGCAACGACGTGCTGCAGAGGTACCAAAGGATGGCTCGACCACTATTTGACACCCTGCCATGGTAGTGGCAGTAGGTCTGACCCGAGCACGCCCTGACATGCCACGATCTCCCGAGGTAGTTTGGGCTGCGGCCTGACACACTGTCACAACAGGGGGTGGTGGCAGGTCTGACCCAGGTATGACCTGACACCCCACGATCTCCCTCGATAGTTGGGTCCAAACCAGGTATAAATAATAGTCATCCCTCCCACGGGAAGGCTCTCTGAACCTTTTGCCACTTTTCTAGTTCTCTAAGCTTTCCCTATCACTCAAGTATTCTTCTCTGACTTTGGCAACAGAGTGATTCCGAAAGTCACCAGAGCCCATTCTTCCTCTTAGTTGCAGGTGGTGTGAGCTTGGCTCTCGTGGCACTGCTCGGGTTGCAAAACACGACATCAACAATATCTTTGAATACAAGGATGTCCTAGATATTACGAAGGTGAAACTAGTAAAAAACTAAAGGGCCAAGTGTCTACCTGGTGGGAGCACTTGAAGCGGTCTCGAAAGCGACAGGGTAAAGCCAAGATTGGCGACTAAGAGAAGATGAAAAAAAGATTTAGGGACTTTTTCCCTTTGGATATACTCAAACTTGTTTCAACAGCTTCACGCTTTGAGGCAAGGAATGGAATCCGTTAATGGTTATACTGCGGAGGAAACACACGAAGGCCTAGGCATCAAAGTTGACATACCAGAATCTCTCAATACTCTGCAGACTGAAGGTTTCGTTGACATGTTGGATGAGGTCGAGTTGGATTACTACTCTAAGGAAGATGACTTTGAAGAGGAACATTCTTCTATAGGATGAAACCCTACACCAAATTAGGATCCCTATCCAAACAAAGATGAAGCCGTGGGAGAGATAGCTATTTTTTCTTAAAATATAGAAAGTTTTGAAAATAATGATGGTGGCGAAAGTTTGAAGATTGAAGAAGAAACAACTTTTGAGCCAGTTACTTATGTTGATTTTTTGGGAATTGAGGAGTTTTTCTCAAGTTCTCTGAGGAAGAATATTGTTTTTGGATTTAGAATGGGGGATGGAGACTTGATTTTAGACTATGAGATGCTCAATACTATTTTATTTTGAGTTGATCAAATTTATGTCATCTTTGTCGTGATCGTTGGGATGAGAATCCAAAACAAGAGAAAGATGGGTTTAACTAGACATCCAAAAGACCGAGCCAAGAAGATTTAGAATTCAGGGTTGAATTCTCTTCAAACCGGTGAGAATGATGTAAGTATGCGGGTCCAAATTTATATGAAAAATAAAGGAGAAATTTGGGTACAAAGTCTACATTGGTTATGCCTTCCAGATGACAACCTCAGTCCATACATGCTTCATAGATGCTTACGTGAACTCGAGGGTGAGTTCTTTCCAACCCGGAGAGATTGATGCAGGAGGATCCAGGTCCAATTATTAGTATTCCTAGGATTTGGGCAAGAAGCGGAAGATTTTGGTGAGAAGCGGTAGATTTGGGTGAGGAACGACTTATCTCTCGGTTGGGCGAGGAGACTTATCCCTTGGTTAGGTGAGGAGACTTATCCCTTGTTTGGACGAGGAGACTTATATTTTGGTTGGGCGAGGAGACTTATCCCTCGGTTGGGCGAGGAGACTTATCTCTTGGTTAGGCGAGGAGAAGTGGCGACTTACCCTCATAAACCTCTTTTCAGCACACTCATTGTGGTCACCATGCTTGGCCTGGTCAACTCTTTCATTTTTGCCTCTAAAGAATCAATTTTAGTCAACTCTTTCATTTTTTTGTTAATTTTATTTTATGGTGGTGTTTATCTTTATTAACAATTTTATTCCGGATTCTTAGGCTAGATTTCATTAAAGATATAATACTTACAAGGAGATTAATTCTCAGAAGGATTGGAAGCAAAAGACTTGAAGGAAGTCTTTCACAAATAGATTATTTCGGAGGTGAGGATTGAGAGAAGGAAATGGCTTCAGAGAAGGAAGGATTGGACGCTTAAAGTTTTGTCTACATGCACCGGCAGATTATGGATGAGTGGCACCAATAATGCTTCTAAGTGGAATTGAACAGTGATCTGATAATGGGCGCCTAAAGTTGCTTGTCTTTATATGTTGGTGGATTTGAAGAGATAATGCTTCAGAAAGTAATCAATACTACTTCTGGCTTTGTGTTACAGTAATTGTCATGTTGAATAATTGAGAAAGCAATAAGTTTCTAGAATCACATCATAATCCGAGGGTCATAATCTCATAATCTGCAAGTTCCAGATCAAATGGATCTTCAGAGTCCATGAGATGTTCTCAATGGAAAGATGAGTTGCCATGAGAAGGAGATGCCTATTGCACCGGTGATGATGTGGCTTGTTGTGATGGAGATAATCTGACTTGATGAAGCGGTGAGTCTTCTTCATCATTACTATCTGAGACTTGTGACATTGCTTCAACTAATTTCTTCAAGTCTTTCTTACTAGTAATGGATACTAATTGAGCCTAAAATCTACTTTGCTGGACTAGAACTTCAGGGGTTTTGGTAGTTTTTGAAAAAAAATTTACGAAATGATCATAAGTATATTTTTTCCACCATTTGACAGGGACTTGGTGGGCTAAGAACATAATGGTATTGAAAAAGGGATGATCTTTGATAACATATTCCCACTTCATAATCTAGTTTAATCTTGTCTTGAGGAAGAAAAGAAGAGACGGAAAATGTTTTAATGCGGGTGGATAATCATTTTGTGATGAGAAGATTTTAAAATTTTCTTGGAGAGGGATAGGAGGAAGAAGAGGTTTAAGTCCATAATAATCCCACCATAGTAAAAACCATTGCGGGAGTGTCCTGATTTCTTGTAATTTTTCAAAGTGGAGGAACCAAGAATGACATAAATTTTTATTTGTTAAAATATTTTTGTCCATACTTGCTGGTAATCGTAATAATCATAATATGACAGATCACAAGGATGAGAAGATTTACTTGTCAAATAAAGATTTTTTCCCTATTGTTCCAAGGTGAAGACTTGTTTAATGATAACTTTATGAAAGGGAATAATTGGAGATGCAGGTGAAGAAGGTTGGGTTTGAAGAGAACAAACGATTTCAAAAAGAATAATTGAGTATGTGTCTACTAATATAAACTCATAAAAATGCTAGGTTTTCTTAATATTTTGGGAAAAGTAATGCCAATCTGGCAAGAGAAAGGCATCAACTAATTTCTGAGAATCAAACAGGTGCTGGATTTCAGACTTAATAGGGAAGACTAGATGCCAGTGAGTCTTAATAAGGACTTGAAGAAATTAACTGAGGCAATGTCACAAGTCTTAGACAGGGATGACGAAGAAGACTTACCACTGCATCAAGTCAGATTATCGCCATCACAACAAGCCACATCATCACTAGTGCAACATGCCTCTCATTCTCAAACTCAATAGGCCTCTCCTTCTCGTGCCAACTCATCTTTTCATCCAGCACATCTCATGCACTCTCAAGATTCGTTTGATTTGGAACTTGCAGATTATGACCCTCATATTCTGATGTGATGCTAGAGAATTACTGTTTTCTCAATTATTCAACATGGCAGTCACTTTAAGACAAAAGTAGAAGTATTGTTGATTACTGTCAGAAGCATTATCTCTTCAGATCCACCAACGGATAAAGACAAGCAACTTGGAGCCCATTATCAGATCACTGTTCAATTCCACTTAGAAGCATTATTGGTGCCACTCATCCTATCTGCTGATGCATGAAAACAAAACTTTAGGAGTCCATTATTAAATTATTGTGTATAAAGTTACTATTTTAGTGTCTATAAAAGGTAAGCAACGAAAGGAAGGCAAAAAAATCTCATCTGAAGCACTTCTCTTCTCTTAATCCTCACTTCCAAAATAATCTCTTTGTGTAAAACTTCCTTCATTTCTTCTGTTTCTAATCCTTCTGAGAATTAATCTCCTTGTAAGTATTATGTTTTTAATGAAGTCAAAGTTATCAGCTATGATTTCAATCTTTTATGTTTATATAATTAATAATTCATACATATGGTTAGTTATACCACCTATATATATTGTTTCATGCATATGGATGGTTATACCATCTATTATTATATTATAAACTAATTACAACTGCTACCTGGGATACGTTATTTGGTATCAGAGCCATTGGCTATTGATATTGTTATATTTTATATTGTTGTTATGGAATAATATAATAATATTCCATATAATAGTACATTTATATCTATAAATATAACATGTAATTTAAATTTTTTTTAAGCTAAGTAGTTGGTAATAACTTATTTTGTAACTTAATTGGCTGATCTTCTTCCAAAAATTATTTCTTTTGAACAAGGTGCATTTATTCCTGGAAGAAGTATATTCGAAAATATTAGCTTGACACAGGGATGGTTCATTCTATTAATTAAAAAAAAAAAAACATGGAGAAAATGTGGTGTTGAAGCTTGACATGGCTAAAGCATATGACCGGGTCGATTGGGATTTCTTGATATTGGTTCTCAGATCTTTTGGGTTTTCTACTACAGTTTGTGAATTGATTTGAGAGTGCATTGCTACGCCTTGGTACTCTATCCTGATGAATGGTACCACAAAAGGTTTTTTCAAGGGGGTCGAGGATTGAGACAAGGGGATCTAATGTCCCCTTATTTGTTTATTATTTTGCAGGAAATATTATCTCGGCTAATAAAACAAAGTGTGGAGCATAAACGTTTTGGGCAATTTTCACAAGCTAGAGGTACTACTTTGATCTCCCATCTTATGTATGCGGATGGTGTGGTCATCTTTTCTAATGGAGGTCGTAGATCTTTTCGATGCATTTTAAAAATCTTAGAGACATATGAGAAGTGATCTGGTCAATTGATAAATAAAGAAAAAGGGCTATGTTTTTCCCTAAACATATTCCTTTAGCTAGAAGAAGAAATCTTAAAAGGATGACTGGTTTTTTAGAAGGAAATTTCCCTTTTAAATATTTGAGAGTGCCTATTATTTCTGGGAAGCTTAAAATAGGGGATTTGGAGGAATTGGTGAGTAAGGTTCAGAAAAAATAAGTGGATTGAAAATGAGATTGTTATCGGCGGGAGGAAAAGTGATTTTATTGAGACATGTCCTTGCAAGCATGGCTTTACATCTACTAGCAGTTTTGAAAGTTCCTAAACAAATTATATTGGCGTTAAATCGTTTAATGAGCTCTTTTTTTTGGGGTGAAAGAGATGGGAGGGGAAAGAAAAAATAGGTTGCTTGGAGGCAAATTTGTAGGCCAACAGCTGAAGGGGGTTTGGGTATTAGAGCTTTAGATGAGATGCAAAATGCTTTGCATCTAAAATTTGCATGGTAACTGGTACATGAAAATTCTCTTTGGGCAAATTTTTTTCGTACTAAATATGTTCGGGACAAACCTTTGATGCTTCTTGGTCCTCAAAAGGGAACAAGGTTTTGGCGTATGATTGTTAAGAGTATACCTATTGTCTTGAATAACTCTAAATGGAAACTCAAAGAAGGAAATGTATTTTTCTAGTATGATAATTGGCTGGATCAGGGGCCTTTAGCTGATAATATTCTGGTAAGTGGGAAACCTCTATTGAAAGTTAAAGAATGTCAATTGAGGAATGGGTGGGATATGGACATGTTAGAGAGGCTGGTGGGAACTGATAAGGCAGAGAGGGCACTCAATGTCCTTGTGAATTGTAAAGAGGGAGAAGATATTTTAGTTTGGACCAAAACTAAAAGTGGAAGTTTTAGCACAAAATCAGCATGAGAGTGTATTTGGGTAAGGGGTCAGATTGTTGAGGGGCACAAATGGATGTGGAATAAGATGCTTCCAAAAAATTTTCTATTTTTATGTGGAAGGCATGGCATGGTGCATTAGCGGTGGTTGAGAAAATTATGAGGATTGGAATTCCATTGGTCTCAAAATGCAATTGCTATAGACAAGGAAAACACGAAGACCAAAATCATGTTTTATTTGAGGGGGAGATTGCATTAGAGGTATGGAAAAAATATGGTGCTACTCTTGGGTTGCCAATTGGAAGAACTTGGCATGAGACTTGCCTTAGTTGGTTTCGGAGAGCTGAAAATGCTTCTCAAATAGGTGTTGTATTGGGTATTACCTACTATTATTTCATGGAGGCTATGGGTTAGAAGATGTTCTGCCCATATGGAAGGTAAAGAGGAATCAGCCCAGGAGGTGTGGCATTCTATCAAGCAGTGGATAGGTGTGATTTGCCAAGCTTTTTCCAAACCAAAGAAGATAAATCAATCCGACTCTTACATTCTCAATTGTTTAAATATTATTCCAATTCCAATACAACATCATTCATTTAAACTAATATCATGGTCTAAGCCATCTCAGGGATATGTGAAGCTTAATAGGGACAAAAGATGTCTCGGGAACCCAGGAGCTTCGGGGGCTGGAGGTGTGATTCGGGACAGGCAGGGAGTTATCATTCTAGCATTTGCAATGAATCTTGGATATGGAATAGTACACAAGCAGAATTACGAGTGTTGTTGGAGGGAGTTAAACGTTGTAACAGTTTGAGATTAAATGCAATAGAAATCGAAATGGACTCCAAGGTAATATTGTCATGGCTGCAGAATAATAGATGTGGGATCTGGTATTTGGAGGAATATTGGGAAGAGCTTAAGCAATTGTTATCATCAATGTCTACAAAATTCTCACACATTTACAAGGAAGGAAATGGTGTTGCAGACTGGTTAGCCAGAAGAGGTGCAACGGAAGGAGATGTGGAATGGACAACAACGACTGAGATGCCTCCTCTGCTGTGGGGATTGATCAGAGTGGACAAGTGGGGTCGTCCAGTAATTAGATGTAAGAGAAAGAGTGCTGGGTTTTAAAAGGAGAAGCTGTCCGAGTTTTTATAAGGTTACTGTGATGTTTATAGGGATGGGATTTGATACTTTTAAATGTTATATGCTGTTATTTGTTTCAGAGCCTAGGGGGGTTGTTTCATTTAGTTACCATGTTTGTTTTTCTGGGCTAGAGTGTAGGAATTTCTACTTTATTTCATTTGCCTTGAGCGGTGTTAGATTGGTTGGTACTTGGGTGGGGTTGTTTTGGCTGGATACAGGGGATGTTTTATTTTCTTTATGTAAATCCCTAGTGTCAGTTTGTCACCACGGTATTCCTCCGCCATCAGTGAGGACTATTAATAAATTTGAGACGGAATCACAATTAGACATGTGATCTTCGGCTCTTCTATATAAAAAAAAAAAAAACTTATTTTGTAACTTGTTTTATATACTTTGGAGTTGGACCTTTTACTTTAGTCGTTGCATTTGCAATTGCCTTAGCTATTTGTTTTTTAATATTTTTTTATTTGGTTGATTAGTTATATGCATTGTATTTTTAAAAATAATGTTTTAGGCTATAGTGGGAATAATCCTAAACAAATGGCCACGTCTTGTATGGCATCGTCCATGGCTAGGAGGCGACATGCAACGGCCATGATTTTTTTTTTTAAGTTAAGGATTTTAAATTATTTTATTTTTTATGTTTATATTATCAATACCATTATTATTACTAATTTTAGTTCTTAATTTATTTCCCTCAAAATCTTCAGATTTTCAGTCGTTGATTCCGTTTCAAATATTCCTCAACGATCTCCTCAATTTCAGACATTACAATGTATTAATTAATTACTACAATTTATATTCCATATTCTTCAGCAGAACAACAAATACCCTACCTCCTTTATTCTCTGTTTCCATCCTTTTAGATCAAGCAAACTTTCTCTGGATCTCATCCATTGTCATTATAGTCTATTCGGTCACCAGATTTGTCTGTGCTCGGCGTCTTTTTCCTTTGGTGGTAAGCCTCAGTGACTTTCTCTCTCTTTCTCTCTCTCTCTATGTTCTTTTGATTTTCTGTGAGTATTACTGAGACCAACTCCTTTTCGCTTACTGAACTCCACTATAATCAGAGCCCATTTTCAACTACATCGTCATTGATCTTCACTGGATTTGTCGCATCGGTTTCCTCTCACGGTGAGTTGGATTTTCTCGCTGTCGCACAACTTCTTCTCCATTGAAGTGTTCTGTTTCTTCACTTTATTCTTTTGTACATTGTGTGTCAGACTTTATTTGCCTTTCATCTTGGTAAAAATGAAAAGCCCTTGCATGTTTTTCTTATCACAAAATTGCCCTTAAGTCAATTCGTTAACCTTTCGTAGGAAGTCTATAGAAGTCTTATTTAGGTGCAATTCCAATTCAACCCTTAAAGTTTTGAACACATGTTTTTAAGTTCCTGTAAAGTTTTTTTGTTAAATGGGCTTGAGTTGTGTTATTACGTGGGCTTTACTTTTATGATATTTTTATCCTTAAATTGAGTAGGTTTTATGGGTTGCACTCTGATGTTGGGCTGATTTAGTTGTTAAAACACAAAACTATTTTTAAGTTGGGTAATCTATTTAAATCAGCCCAGAAACATTATTTTAAATAACTAGCCCAAAAATCTTATTTTTTAGAAATATGTAGGAGTTAAATTATGTCTTTTCGTATTATATTTTTTTAATAAATCAGATTACTGCAATATTATATGAGAATTCAAATTTTAGTTCTTAATTATTTTGAATACAATTAAATCTATTTTTTTTAATTGAATTTCTTGACTTGTTTAATAAATTTGCACTAAGTATAAATTGAGCTACTAAGTTAATTGAAAGATTTGATATGATATTAGTGTTTAAATATTAAATGAAATTAGTAGGACATTACCGAATGTTTTAAACTGTTTTCTCTAGATAGTGGTTAATTTAGTGGAATACGATGACATGTTTTTCTAGAATATTAGTGACGACTAGTGCTTCGTATAGGTAACGAACTACGAAGTGAGGTTGTGAAAGCAGCACTAAGAGGTAAGTAATTTGATCACAAATTAGGATTAGCATATGGTTAGACTATTACTATTAAAGCCAGTTCTTTGATAGCCGTTCTTTTTATGTACCAAGCACGTTACGATCTATATAAGCATATCAGTCATCATAGCATATGATCATGTTAATTTTTTGCATCGTGTTCAGTCATCAGCATTTTATAGTTATTTATATTAGTATGAATGTCATGCATATCACGTTCCATAAGACACGTAAGTTATTTTAATTTCAAGTGTAAGATAAGATAAGATCAGTTAATCAGATGGCCTAAGTTTAGAATTCGGGGTGGATGTGCAAGCGCGGACTCAAGCGTGGTCCACCGTAGTATGTCAGAATACTACTTAGCGGCTCCCCTTGCTATAGCGGGATGTGGGGCCTGTGCACAACTTTTCACACAAGCTTAAGTGTGTGGGCCAGTCAGATTAGTCAGTTAATTCAGAAAAGTCAAGACAGTCATGCATAGCATGAGCATGAGCATCAGCATGATATGACATGAATTTTATTCAGCATGATGTGACAAGAACTTTATTCAATATGAAAATTTTATTAAAGCCTTTCAATTATTATGTTTATGTTGTGGGGAGTTCTTACTGAATCTTCGACTCATTTTAGTTTTATCTCATTTTTTTACCACCAGGTGAGGAGAATGAGGACTACGAGCTGGCGGGCCAAGTTTAGAAGGAACAGACTAATGAAACTTAGACTATATTTATGATTTCTTTTAACTCAGTTGGTTTTGAAACTTGGATATGATCATGTTTTTTTTTTTTTTTAAATGGTTAAACTTAAATTTTCTTTTGGAATGAACACGACATTCCTAACCCTAGGGAAGGGGATGTTACAAATGGTATCAGAGCCCTGGTTTGAGAGATTCTGCAGACTCTTAGAAAGAATAAGGTCACCTAGGATGCTCTTGGCCCGCTTGAGAGTTAGTAAGATATTTTAAGATAGAATAAAGTGTTTATAGTTCTCAATAGATGACACTAGGAAGTTGTTGTCTATTGTTAATTATTAATATTTTTATATTTTGCGTCAGAACATGGTTGGCACTAGGAACACTTCTGGATCTAGTCAGAATGAAAATCCAGATGCTTTGGTTGCAGTAGCGACCCAGTTTTTCCAATCGATAGCTACTGGTCAGTATGCCGCACCTAGGGCACCGCAAGTTGGTTGTACATTGGATGCGGATAGTTGGATCGAAAGCTTGGAGCAAATCTTTGAGGCGTTATTTTGCACTGATGATCAAAAGGTGATTTAGGCGGCATACAACCTAACAGACCTAGCTAACAACTGGTGGAAGTGAACTCGTATACTTTTACAGAATGAATTAGGGGAAGGAGTCCCCATTACTTGGGAGTGCTTTAAGGAGGTATTCCTGGATCGTTTCTTTCCATAGTCTTTACGAGAGTCTAGAGCACGTTAGTTCATGGACCTCACACAAGGGACAATGACAGTTGATCAGTATGCAACCAAATTCATGGAGTTGTCCCGTTATGCCAGTTATCTAATTCCATATGAAGAAAAGAAAGTTGAGAAATTTGAACGTGGTTTGGATTGGCGAATTAGAGATCGAGTACGTGCCCTCAAGATTCAAATTTTTTTTGAGCTAGTGAACCGAGCCACTATTGTTGAAGAAGGTATCCGGGAGAGCATCGAGTATAATAATCAAAAGAAGCGCCAGCAACAGTCACAACCACTCCAATCTGTACCGAACAAGAATAAGAGGCCTCACCGTGATAGCCATGCAGGGCCGCAGATAGGAGGACAGACTTATCCTACATGTTCAACATGTGGGAAGAAGCATATGGGAAAATGCTTATATGGCCAGAATGTGTGTTTCAAGTGCGGGAAGCCAAACCATTTAGCTCGTGACTGTCCTATGAAGAAATCTGGGGAATCAGGAAAGAGTGGAGGACAGAAGATGATAGCTACAACACGTGTATATTCCCTCACCCCTGATGACGTTGCGGCATCAAATGATGTAGTCATAGGTACCTTTCCTTGTGCTAAGCTTAGACGTATACAAAATATGATGCATATTCTATATGATCCTTATAGTTCTAAGTCGTTATGCTATTCATATAGGTACATTAATGTTGTTTTCTCATTATGCATCTGTCCTATTTGATTCTGGTGCCACACACTCATTTATTTCGAATCATTGTGCGTCGTTGTCTGAAAAGTTGCCCGAATCACTAGAGACTAGTATGTCTGTTATTATGCCTTCGGGAGAACATATCACTTATAGTTCTGTTCTAATGGGTTGTCCGGTGGAGATTCAAAGGAGGATTCTTCTTGCTGACTTAGTTATATTTAATATGTTTGGATTTGATATAATTTTGGGAATGGACTGGTTATCCCAGAATCATGCGTGTGTAGACTGCTTCAATAAGAGGGTGGCTTTTAAATCCAAAAATGGGGAAGAGTTTAGTTTCCAAGCATCACGAGAAAGTTCTTCACCACGTGTTATCTCGACAATGCAGGCTGTGCAATTATAGACAAGGTTGCACAGGATTTTTGGTGAGTTTGGTTTCACCACCAGTGGACGGACTTAGATTGGAAGATATAGAGGTGGTCAGAGAGTTCAAAGATGTATTTCCAAATGATATTTCAAGACTACCTCTGGATAGAGAAGTTGAATTCTTAATAGACCTCGTTCCAGGGACCGCACCAATATCTAAAGCACCTTATCGAATGGCTCCAATTGAATGAAAGGAACTCAAAGATCAGTTACAGGAACTATTGGAGAAGGGTTTCATACGCCCCAGTGTTTCCCCATGGGGTGCTCCAGTACTTTTTGTGAAAAAGAAGGACGGGTCTATGCGATTATGTATTGACTATAGAGAACTGAATAAGGTGACTATTAAGAACAGATACCCCTTACCTCGGATTGATGATCTATTTGATCAGGTACAAGGAGCACAGGTCTTTTCCAAGATAGACTTGAGATTTGGATATCATCAAATGAGAGTTAAAGAGACAGATGTCCAAAAGACAGCTTTTCGAACACGATATGGGCATTATGAATTTCTTGTTATGCCTTTTGGTTTAACTAATGCCCCTGCCGCTTTCATGGATCTTATGAACAGAGTATTTAAGGACTACTTGTATCAGTTTGTGGTTGTTTTTATTGACGATATCTTTATTTACTCTCGAAGTCATAGGGAGCACGAGGATCACTTAAGGATGGCCCTTACGGTATTGAGAGAAAAGAAATTGTATGTGAAATTCAAAAAGTGTGAATTTTGGTTATAAGAGATTGCATTCGTAGGACATGTGGTGTCAGCAAAAGGAATTTGAGTGGATCCAACAAAGATTGAAGTAGTGGTGAAACGGGCTAAGCCTAGTAATGTAAATGAGGTACGAAGTTTCTTAGGTCTTGCTGGTTGCTACAAAAGATTTGTATAAGGGTTTTCAAGTATTGCAGCACCGATGACAAAGTTGACAAGAAAGAACAAGAAGTTTTTATGGACAGATGAGTGTGAGAAGAGCTTTCAAGAATTGAAGAAAAGACTAGTGACTGCACCAGTACTTACAGTTCCCTCAAGAGATGGAGGATTTGTCATATATAGTGATGCTTCACTTAAGGGATTGTGTTGTGTTTTAATGCAACATGGGAAAGTCATTGCATATGGCTCCCGGCAACTGAAAAATTATGAGCAGAGTTACTCGACCCATGATTTGGAACTTGCAGCAGTGGTTTTTTCCTTGAAGATATGGAGACATTATCTTTATGGTGAAAAGTGTGAGATTTATACTGATCATAAAAGCCTGAAATATTTCTTCACATAGAAAGAGTTGAATATGAGACAGCGCAGATGGTTGGAACTCTTGAAGCACTATGATTGCAATATTAATTACCATCCAGGTAAGGCAAATGTTGTAGCAGATGCACTAAGTCGGAAATTGTCTTTTGGTACATTGGCTATGATGTAAACGTCCCAAAAGCACATATTGTTGGATATGGAGCGAGCAGGTATTGAGATGATTAGGGATACGCAAGCTAAATTAAGTAGTTTGACCTTAGGTTCAACATTGATAGATCAGATTATGGTCGCTCAAGTTGGTGATATAGAATTAATGAAGTTAAAGGTGGAAGTATCAGAAGGCAAGAGACCTGACTATTCAGTATCAGATGACGGCGCCCTGAGGTTTAGAGGAAGCTTATGTGTACCTAATGGCAGAGAGATTAAGGATTTGATTTTAAATGAAGCCCATCGTTCACTGTACACAGTTCACCCAGGTAGTACTAAGATGTATCGAGATTTAAAACAACACTTTTGGTGGAATGGTATGAAACGAGAAGTGGTAAATTATGTAGCACAATGTTTGATGTGTTAGCAAGTTAAGGCAGAATATCAAAGGCCCTCAAGTACACTTCAGCCACTTCCTATACCAGTTTGGACATGGGATGAGATAGGGATGGATTTTGTATCAAGGTTTCCTAGGGCACCAAGAGGCCAAGATGCAGCTTGGGTGATTGTTGATCGACTGTCAAAATCAGCTCACTTTATTCCCATTCAGAAGACATACTCCACTAATAGATTGGCATAGTTGTATGTGAAAGAGATTGTCAGAATACATGGGGTACCATCCAAGATTGTCTCTGACAGAGATGCACGTTTCACCTTAGCATTCTGGAGAAATGTACAGAAGGAGTTAGGAACTCAGCTAACTTATAGTA
>QEOT01000822.1:348462-363425 GCA_003123785.1 Pterocarya stenoptera | reverse complement strand
CCTGCCATATTTGGCTTGATATAGGGACAACTGCCTCCTAATCTCACTTTACACATACTTGGGAAGACTTGTGAGTTCGATATCTTTCTTTGTGTTGATGCAACTTTATGTTTGTTTTTACTTACTGGCATAATTGATCAATATACCATTATTGTTTCATTAGGGGGTATGAGCCTTTTTGCTTTTCTTGCATTTTTATAATACATGGTTTGAATAGTTTAATTTAGTATTGAGGATTAATCTAAAGAACCAACGGCAATAAATCACTGGACATGCCTGCAGTTCAAACAATACCTATTATCCTTGCTTCTTGCAACTTTTATGTCCTTTAAACCTAAACCAATGCTACTTCTGGTGGCGACTTTTATGATACTTTCAAATTCATTTTTGATTTTAAATGTACTTTTTTTATATATGTAGGAATTAGCGCGTGTTGAACTTTGTGGCTTAAAGTTTTTTTCCGTCAAATTATAGAAACATATTTGTTACACTCTTTTCAATTGTAGTTGCCATGTCTTTGTCTACTGGTTTACAGATCATTATTTGTTTTAGCTATGCATGCAAACCATGTAGTATCAACGTAATCCATGGAGCAGTAAACTTTGTTTTTTCATAGTTTTGTCATTTGATATTATGATAATTAATATCAAATATAATGATCTGTGATGATTTAAATGTGCCTGATAAAACAGGTTGGTGTTTAGTTAAACAAATATACATACTATTTTGATCTCAACTCGAAAGAAATATATTACTATAATTATCATATTCATGGACAGTATTGAATTTCAATTACTCTACATTTCTCTTTGCGGACATCAAGTTCTAAACAACTTTTGTTTATAAGTATCACAAACGCATATTCAATAATTGATATCTAATGTTTTGTTTCAATGTAACTATTCAGAACACATTCCCGCTGAACAGGGATAGTCAATCGTCAAAGATTCCTCTTGATAGCAACTTTCATTCTCATGTATGCTTGATTTGCTGATCTCATTTTACATTTCTGTCTTTTATTATCATGTTCTCTACAAATGATGAGCTAGTGCATGTAGAAAGAAAAAAATCAGTTCCGCATTATCTCTTCATATGCTATATGCTGTCCATATCCTATCAACCATTTCACTACATTCGTAGAGCATGATTATTCTTTTTTACTGGTTTGGTTGTGTCATTTATAACACTTGCTATGGGATAAAGGTACATTCTTCTTTCTCCTAGTCATGGCACCTCCAACTATATGCTTATGGCTTTGACATGAATGTTTATTTTTCCTCGACTAAATGTTTCATATGTTTTTTATTAAATTTATATCATGTAGTACCATGGTGATCTATATGGATGGTTTGCAATTGTAGATTAATTTGATAGATATTGACACCTCAACTTTTAGCCACTTTCACTACGTTGCCATAGCTTTTCGTAAAGACATGTTCTACGAAAATGGGAATTATCTTATATATAGACATATTCTATCAATTCATATCCAATTCCATTTCATAATCTTACATAATGGAATTATGTGGGGCCTGAAGTATAGCAATGCATTTCAACTACTTTGCTCAAAATAGATCACTTCCTCCACTTTTCCCATTCTTTAAGTTGATCAAAAGTCTCATATCATTCTACTCTACTCATTTCAATAATAATCATATGTTATTTTCTATTATGAAGATACCAACCATGTATTTGTTTTATCAAGATTTAGATGGATAAATCTTGGATGCATATTGAAGATAGATTGTGGTCCAATGAATATGCTGAAGGAGTTAATCAATTCATATCCATGGCTCAATCCTCTGCCCCCGAGAGTGATTCCATTAGGTGTCATTGTCGAAGATGCTGTAATAATTTTTTCTCACTGAGAAATGTTGTGAAAGATAATTTGTTCTTAGGAGGGATTGATACTAATTATACGAAATGGATATTCCATGGAGAAGAAGGCCCTTTTACTACCACTCGTTCATACGATGAGGATAATGGATCCAATTTTGGTGACTACATCAATGATGTAGACGAGATGTTAGATGACATCTGGGTGGGATCCTTTATGGATAGTACAGCTAGTTTAAATGCTGGTTGTAGTGAAGGTGATACTGCACAACACAACCTTAATGCTCCAAGACACCAACCCATTGAATAGTCGTTAGAGAATGCACGACGTCCACTCTATCCATCATGTACAAACTTCTCGAAGCTATCATTTATGGTTAAGTTGCTCCGCATCAAGATAGTTGAGGGTTGGAGCGTGAAGTCCTTTAACATGGTGATAAAGTTATTGAAATCCGCATTCCCGAATGCTCTCTTGCCTTAACATTATAACGATGCTCGTCGCTTAGAGTGTGGATTGGGATTTAGTTACACCAAGATACATGTATGCCCAAATGATTGTGTCTTGTTCTGGAAAGAGTATGTCGACAAAGATGAGTGCCCTATACGCAAGGCATCTAGGTGGGTCTCATCGATAGGTAAAGAACGAGTTCCTCAGAAAGTGATGTGCTATTTTCCTTTGAAGACAAGGTTGCAAAGACTTTTCTTGTCAAAGAAGACAACACAAGCCATGAGATGGCATAAAGAAGAAAGTATCGATGATCTGAGTTGTATGAGGCATCTGGCCGATTCTAGAGTTTGGAAAGCTTTTGATAACAAGCATGATTGGTTTGCCAAAGATACTCGTAATGTGAGGTTTGGACTTGCAAGTGATGGGTTTAACCCATTCAATAACATGAGCAAACCTATAGCATATGGCCAGTAATACTTCTGCCTTACAACTTGCCCCCTTGGTCTTACATGAAAGATCCATACTTTATGATGACATGTTTAATTCCTGGTTCTAAATCACCAGGAAATGATATTGATGTCTTTTTACGTCCGCTAGTTGATGAATTAAAAGAATTATGGGAAGATGGCATTGAGACATATGATGCATTCAGTTCACATACTTTTCAATTACATGTAGCATTACTCTGGACTATCAATGACTTTCGTACATATGCCAATCTTTCTGGGTGGAGCACGAAGGGAAAGATGGCATGTTCTACATTTAATGCTAAAACCGATTCTATGTGGTTGGTGTATGGGCGTAAACATTGTTATATGGGTCATCGATGGTTGGTGCCGGACCACCCTTGGAAACAGAAAGAGCTAGCTTTTGACGGTAAAGAAGAACATCGTGTTCAACCTTCAAAACTTATAGCCCAAGCTACACTTGAACAACTATGCTGGGTCCCTATTGTTCAATTTGGCAAAGGTTCAAGGAAGGGGAAACGAGCACTTCAAGAATTAAATTGGACAAAAAAGAACATATTTTTTTATCTTCTGTATTGGCTAGACTTGGGATTGAGACATAACCTCGATGTAATGCATATTGAGAAATATATTTGTGATAGTGTATTAGGAACATTATTGAGTATCGATGGAAAAACTAAGGACACCGCAAATGCGCATAGGGATTTGGCAATTGTCAGACTAAGAAAAGAATTACATTTACATTATGATGGTGATCATTGCGCGATGAGTCTTGCATGTTACACCCTAAATGAGAGAATATCTTTTTGTGAGTGGTTGTCACAAGTTACATTTCCCGATAGCTTTGCCTCAAATATTGCGAGGTGTGTGAATGTTAATGAAGGCAAAATTTTAGGAATGAAAAGTCATGACTGTCATATTTTCTTACAAAGGTTGCTTCCAGTCGTAATTGGTGGTTACCTATGACCCGACATCTGCCTAGCTTTGACCGAGTTATGTACTTTTTTCAAAGAATTGTGTGCATGAACATTGACTTTTGAATTGTTAAATCGGCTTCGAGTAGATATTTCTATCATCCTCTATAAACTTGAGATGATCTTCCTACCTGCATTTTTTGATACAATGGTGCACCTCACAATTCATTTACCAGACGAGGCATTACTTGCAGGACTAGTTCAATATTGGTGGATGTACCCTTTTGAGAGGTACTTGGGCAAGTTCAAGCGTTATGTGCAGCACAAAGCCCATCCCGAGGGTTCAATTGTGGAAGCCTATGTTCATGTTGAGTGCTTGACATTTTGCTCAATGTATCTAAATGACATTGAGGATAGATATCACCGTGTTGAAAGAAAGTCAAACCTTCCACAACCATCTAATCAAGAATTCTTTTCTGCATTCTCACAAAAGGTGCTTCCGCTAGGGTCATCTAACACTCACATGATGCAAGAAACACTCTTTGCAAGGGCCCACTGGTATGTGCTTAATAATTGTGGCGAGATCGAGCATTACCTAGGATAAGTGGTTAATCTTTTTAGTATCTTTACTACTTGTAAATCCATTTCTAGTGCAGAAAATAACACTCTATTTTTATAGTGAGCATTATAACAAGATCAAAAGGGAAGGCACAACTAACATTGAGCGTAGGCACCAGGCTTAATTTCCCTAGTGGTTTAGGAAACGCGTAAGTATTTTTAACGTAATTTTTGTAGCTTGCATAAAAACTTTCATGCATGGACGTTTGTGGGCATAATAATTAAAGATATTATGAGTGCATCTTCAAGTTATATATATGCTAATTGTAGTTGCGCTTGAATTACCTATTAGATTCAAGAGTTGTGTATGATGAATCCAGCCGAAGTTACTGATGAAATCTGTGCACTCACATGTGGTCTTGACAAGTGGGTTCCATCGTATGTTGGATGTATAATGAATGGAATTAGGTTTCATACAAAGGGGTGTGAGATACATCGTCGAACGCCAAACAGTGGTGTGGTTGTTTGTGGAGCACATCAATCAAAGCTAGTTGACGGGTGTTGAATGATATTTTAGAATTACGCTATATGGGGTGGCGTAAGGTATATTTGTTTCAATGTAATTGGTGGGACATCGGCGATAGGAAAAGAGGGATATGTGTTGGTGAACACTTAAAAGATGAGCCTTTTGCTCTTACATGCCAAGCTCAACAGGTGTTTTACTTAAAAGATATTAGTTTGGCAGGTAGTTGGTATGTGGTTCATAAGATAACTAATAGGAATGTGTACAACATTCCATTAGTTCCCTTGGTTGAGAGTGATGATGATGTAGAATCCTCTGACAGTGATGCTTATCAAGAAGATGAAACTAATATCAGAAACAATTTGTATGTTAATTCTAGTGACCCAGACTTGCTGAATGCATTGCATAGAGTAGATGAAGAACCTTTTCTCATTGACCCTTCAACCATATTAGAAAATCAAAAATCTGAACAAACTAACCAAGAGGCCTTTCTTGAAGATGATAGATTTGATGAGGAATTGGGAACTGACAACATAAATTACCATAGTGTTGGCGACCATGAAGACAA
Source organism: Pterocarya stenoptera (assembly GCA_003123785.1). Taxonomy (NCBI): domain Eukaryota; kingdom Viridiplantae; phylum Streptophyta; class Magnoliopsida; order Fagales; family Juglandaceae; genus Pterocarya; species Pterocarya stenoptera. The sequence continues at coordinate 358,111 of QEOT01000822.1, read as the reverse complement.
TAGTCTTGACGATGATACTACCTCATATTCAAATGATGGTATGGGCAAGTGCAAGATATGATTTTATATTTTGCATTTCGATGGTTTTATAAGTGTTTAATCGTACTTTGTATACATATGAGTTTGGCAAAATGAACATTACGGTCATATCAACCACATAAGCTGGACTCAATGTGCATTGAAGAGAACAAATAGACATCAACATTGGCAACAAAATAACAAGGTATGGTCTTAGTTTGTTCGCACCAAAAGACTTGCAAACCAACCGATATGTGCAAAAACACTATTGTAACAAGATATAATGGTTTCTATACAACTCATAAATATATACCCTGAATATATGTTATATATACTGCACGAATTTATAACAGGTAACAGTAGATTGGAGTTGTCTACATAATGACTCAACCTTATATGCAGATGAAGGCTTTTGTGGCAGCCTAATTGCGAACGAGGTTCATGAGCGGGCATAAAGTGGAAATGTATGTTCCAGGGTGTGAATGTAATCTCCCATATATATTTTATTATTTCTTCTAAGTCTGTCTAATTAAGTAATGGTGGATTTTTATATTCTATGGTGACTATAATAGGTTGGAGAAGTTCTTGTTGATCTATTCACTATAAGTATCACTTCCTCCCAATTTGATGTGATTCTCATAGAATTAAGATGATTTGACAGGTCGAAAGGAGTTCAAAAAATCATAAAATCCTCAGACCACAGCAGGTTACTACCTCTCCCCTACATGCATGCCTCCTATAATTACTGATATCTGAAAGGGGTATTCATCAGTTTGCTGAACATCCCTATCAATATTAAAAAGTAAGGGCGTAATGCATTAACATTAAGTATGTGATGACAAGCCAATCAAATTAATAAAATACAAATGGGCTCATCAACACTGGCTACTAAATTATTAGTTCCCTTGCTGGGTTTAAGCCTATTTAAAGTCTTAAGATGCATTATTTCAATTAAAAAACCCACTGATTGGCTACATGATGCTAAATAATGGCTTGACTTTGTTGTTGATATCTTCGCAAGGAAGTGCTTGGTGTTTGAGTAAAATGGAAGTCTCCACATTCATAGAAGTGAAACTTTTATGACATATTCATTTTATCTCCAATTTCTTATGTTACAACACCTAGAAGAGAGAAGGGGGGGGAGGGGCACAAAAGGATAGAATAAATTTCAATACTTGTATACAACACAATTATACAAAGATATTCACATGAATATGCAAACTAACTCATTTTTAAATTAACATTATTATTATTTTTATACTTCAATTCTCCATTTGCTTATAGAGCCACACAATTTAAAAATACGAAAAGCCTAATCTTCCAGTTAGTGGCTCCAGCTGGTGGCTATGTATGGGAGTTTGTATTTTATTTTTCCAATTTGATTTTTTTCAACATGGTATAATGGTGGTTTTTAAGTTTCAATGTAAACTTTTTATTTTTTAACAAATATAACAAAGTGTTCGAAACTCTTTGTTAAGTAAGAAAAAGCATGCACAAATTCGAGAGTCAAAACAGCAATGGTCGTAGGACATAGAAGATAAAAATAAGATTGAGATAGGAGCGGGAAGCACAAAGTTTAGGCGGGCAAAAGACAGGTCTAAATATCAGGAAAAAATCTATACTGGGCTACCTCTACCAATCCTTACAATGGTTAAGCTGACAACCCCTAGTTTTTATCACACAAAAGAGGAGACCACTCACTTTGGTCACATAAAAATAGAGTGGACAGAGTCTGGAAGCTGAAGGAGACGAGTGCGTCTAGGAATTTCTGATCCTTATTCATTCCAAAAGTGAAGCTATCAATATTTCTAACGTGGGGTCCAACAAAGACCCAGGATCACACTACTACTAGTGCGCACGAAGACCTGGGTTTGCAATTTCTCTCTGCTCTGACTCTCTCTCTCTCAAAAGCATTTTCTACTATGTTTATAATATTTGTTGTAATGTATTAATAAGAGAGATTCTTCATATTTTGTCATATTGTGCACTTGCTACTATTGCATGAAAGTTTGGGTGGCTAAGTCTCATATTACAAACAGAGTTCATGAAATGTGGAGTTATGGGTTTATTTCATATCACGTAAATGTTGGCCACTCACCCATACTCAAAAATAGGTTTTTTCTTTTTCTTTTTTTCTACCCAACATGTAATAAGCATTCTTGTAGCTAAAAATTATAGCTTTTTTTTATACATGCATGCTTTATTTAATTATTTTCTACTATTGCATACATGCATGTTTCTTAGAGAAGGAGGCAAAATTATAGATTTTTTTTTTTCTGTAAACATTGGGATTTTCGATGGTAGATTTATAGGTTTTTTTTAACTAGCCCTGACATGCAATTCCTCTTACCCATGTTAAGGATGTTATTTTTTTATTTTGAATCAAAATCAATTTGTATTTATCTGTAATCAACATTGTTCATACATTCCTTATCCTTTTCTATACTTTCTGAAATACAACTTGGTATATCTTCCATCCAAACTTTCTCAGACTCTAAACTAATAGCCATCTTTGCTAAAATGTGAGCCACTTCACTCGAGTTTCTGTTGACAAATTGCACCTTCTAGTTTCTGTATTGTTGCAACATATGTTTTGCATCTTGAACTATGCTTCCATAAGCAGAGTAGTCCTCACTCTCCACATTTATAGCCTTCACAATAGTATATACATCACCTTCGAAGACCACTCTATTTAAACCAAGAACTCTGCCTAGTTCCACAGCTTTCCAAAGGGCCATACATTTTGCTATAGCTGGTTGTTGCACATACTTCTTCTTCTCACAACAGGCTGTTAGAACTTCTCCCCATTCATCCCTTATAACTACTCCTATCCCCATCTTTCTTTGTTTCAGGTTGATAGCTGCATCCCAATTAGCCTTTACATAGCCCTCACTTGAAGTCTTCCACCTTCGTTGCGTATCTACAGGGTTGCTTGATGCCTTGTTTAAATCCATATTTTGAGCTACCTGAAAATCCCTTATTTCATCCCTTACTGTCTTGACCACCTGTCCAGGGTTTTTGAAATTGTTTAAAAAAAAAAAAAAACTGATTTCTTCTTAGCCATAATCCACTCATAATCATAGCCACCTCCCCCATTTCCTTCTAGGTCAGCTTCTGCGTCATTTTTTCAATCAAAGTCAGCAAGTTGTCTTCTGCAATGCCCCATTTTTAATTCTGAACAAAGACTCTATCCACACATCATTGGCAGTAGAACACTGCCAAAGCACATGCATGGTAGATTCCACCTCATGTTTACAAATGGGGCATAAGTCATTGTTCACTAGCTTTTTAGACATCAAATTGCTCCTTGTGGCAAGGAAATTGTTTCCACCTTTCCATAAAAACAGTTTTGTTTTCTTTGGTATATGCAACTCCCAAATCCTAACCCACCTTTGATCATCATCATACTCCTTCGAAGTTTCCCCTCTTAATCTCTTCTTTCTCTCCATCTCCAAGTAGTATGCACTTCTCACCGAAAATAGACCCTTCTTAAAAGGTCCCCACACCATTTTATCACTAGAGTTCAGTTCAATCATGGTCAAACTCAGGATTTTTTCCACTTCCTCCATCCCAAATATCTCCCTTATTAATGTCTCATTCCATTCCCTATTATCCTGCACAATTAGTTCTTCCACCCTTGCATTCTCATTCATTCTTGAAACAGGAGCCTGTACACAAAAGGAAGATGGGGTTGTAAACCATTTGTCCCCCATATTTTTATATTTTTTCCATCCCCCACCCTCCATCTCATCCCTTCTTTTAACAATTCTAATGCCTTCCACACACTCTTCCAAATCAAAGAAGGCCTGCCACCCAACTTAGCATGTAAAAAGGAAGAATCTCTAAAATACTTCTGTTTAAAGATTCAAGCTACTAAGCTATCAGGATTATGCACTAATCTCCACCCCTGCTTTGCAAGCAAAGCCAGATTAAAACACCCCACATTCCATAAACCATGACCTCATTTCTGCTTCTGTTGCCCCAGTCTCTCCCAGCTACACCAGTGAACCCCTTTGTTGGTATTCTGATTACCCCACCAATACTTAGCTAGTATACTGTTCAGGAATTTGCAAGGTTTTTTTGGGAGCAAAAAGACACTCACTACATAGGTTGGAACAGCTTGTAACACTGCCTTAATTAGCACCTCTCTCCCTGCTATTGACAGAAAGGAATTCTTCAAATTGTTGACCTTCCTCAATACTCTTTCCTTTAACCCTCTGAATTTTTGATACTTGGATCTTCCTACCATAGGAGGCAACCCCAGATAATTTTCATAAGATCCAACCAAGACTGCCCCACTAGCATCCCTTATCTTATTCTTGTCAATCGAGCTGGTATTTGAGCTCTAGAAAAAAGTAGATTTTTCTTGATTCAGGACTTGCCCAAAAGCAGCCTCATAAACCTGCAACATTGATTGAATCTTCTTCCATTCCTCCACTTTGGCCCTCCCAAGTAGCACACAAGCATTTGCAAATAGCAAATGATTCACTCTACAACCTCCCCTAGCCACATTCACACCCCTTGTACCCCCTTGCATCTCAGAAAAATTGAGGAGAGTAGATAAACCTTCAGCACAAAGAATAAAAAGATAGGGAGACAGTGGGTCTCCTTGTCTTAATCCTCTTGAAGGAAAACATGCAGGGCCAGGCTGACCATTGACAAGAACTGAGTAGGTTATTGACCTAACACACCTCAAAATCATCTCAACCCATCTAGAGCAGAAGCCCAATGTTTTCATGACAGACTCAAGAAAAAACCATTCTATCCTGTCATAAGCTTTTGACATATCAAGTTTAATAGCCATACTACCTACTCTCCCTCTTTTTCTTGCCTTCATCGAATGTAAAACTCATAAGCAACCATAATATTATCAGTTATCAATCTCCCAAGAATGAAAGCACCCTGGTTGGGAGAAATGATAACATCTAAAATATTTTTCATTCTATTGGCCAGCACTTTAGACATGATCTTGTAGGCTACATTGCACAAGCTAATGGGCCTATATTCATTGACCCTAGTAGGACTTTCCACTTTAGGAATGAGGGCAATGAAAGTTTGATTAATAGAGGGATCAAAGGGAATACCATTTAGCCAATAAACCACAACCTTGTAGACTTCATCACCAATAATATTCTAATGCTTTTGGTAGAAACATGCACCAAATCCATCTGGTCTAGGGGACTTTAATGGAGCCATTTGGTTGATGACTTCTTCAATCTCCACTCTGTTGAAAGGCTTGGAAAGCCCTTCATTCATCTCCATAGTGACACGAGGCTCCATTTCCAACAAACAATGATCAATTTCTGCCTGCCTTGGCTTGGTAGAGGTAAAAGCCTTTCCAAAACAGGCATTAAAAGCTCATTCCACATCCTCTTTTTGTGACCAGTTTCTACCTTGTTCTTCCCTTACCTCACATATCTTATGTTTGGCTCTCCTTTGGTTGGCACAGCTAAGGAAGAATTTAGTGTTTTTATCCCCTAGTTGGTACCAATTTTGCTTTGCCCTTTGTCTCCACATTAAGTCTTGCTTTTCTAAAAAACTCCCCACCTCCCTTTGAATCATTTTTATTTCTTCCACATTGTTACTATTTTTACCCTCTTGTAATCTCTTCAACAGTTTTGTTTTTTCTTCCAAATCTCTTCGCTTCCCTGCTCTATTCTGTTTGCACCATCAGAGTAATGCCTTCTTACTATCTTCAAGGTTGCTTTTTAGGTTGGAGACCCCCTACCCTTGCATCACCCCTATGCCATACCCTTTTTAGAACCACAGCACACTCTTCCTCTAAAGTCCAACTGGCCTCGTATCTAAAAACTCTCATTCTTCCCTCCCTTTCAAAGAGTTGACTCATGCACAACAACAATGGCCTATGGTTAGAGCAACTAGCTACCATAACCTCCACCCAACCTTCCTGAAATAAACTCGTCCACCTTGAGTTCACAACTACCCTATCAAGCCTTTTTTTGGTGAAAGTTGCATCTACATGCTTATTACTCTACCCCAAATCATAAAGTCCTCCATCTTCCAGAACAGCTCTGAAAGCTGCCATTTGGCTTTCTTGTCTCTGCCTCCCTCCTACTTTCTCATCATCTGGCACAACTTCATTAAAATCACCAATTACACACCACCCCACATTCCCATCAGGTTTGAGAGATGAGAAACAATTCCATGAAGCAACTCTCTTACTAGCATCTGGTTCCCCATAATAACCTATCAACATCCATCTTTCCTTCCCACCCTCATGTGTGACCTGACACATCTGGAAACTTGTCTCGTTCGTAGCAACTGGTGCCAAGAACTTGACTCGTTCGAAAATGAGCAGCACAAAATACTATCCCAAGTGCAGGATCGTATCGCGTAGTAATTAGGAATAAATTCCTAGATCATCTCCACAGGGAAAGTGCTAAAAATAAACTCGTGTGAATGGACAGCATCTGTCTCCACCAAGCCGTGTCTTCCACTTTCTTCCAGCCGACGGTAGGTATAATTTATTCTGTGAAAACTGAATGTGATGCAGCTCCTTCGTGGTTTTGAGGTTGTTCGTGGAAGAGGAGTTCACGTGGAGAAGCCTGAACGCATGCATGGAGTTTGTATGCACTGTTTAACACTGGACGGAGGTTGAAGATGACGAAAACGACTTGTCTTTTTCGTCTGTGAGCGAAACGACAAGTCGTTTAGCAGACGCCGAAATTCAATTACAGGGTAAAACGACAAGTCGTTTGCATCAATTGACAAAACGACCTGTCGTTTAGCATACGACAGTTTTTGCTCCTAGAGGTAAACGACATGTCGTTTTTTCGTTTAAGAAAAACTACATGTCGTTTAGGCAAATCTGAAAAACAGAAAAATAAAATAAAATTAAAATAAAATAAAATAAAATAAAAATTAGACAAGCAAAATTAAATAAAAATAAAAATAAAACTTAGACAAATAAAATAAAATAAAATAAAGAAACTAAAATAAATAAAATTAAACAAGAGATGAAAATAAAATATTAAAAGTGTGTTGTGCATGAGAAATTATTGTCCAAATAAATCACAAGTTATAAAATCAAGCATAAACTATGCTTTTAATCAATTTAATTCACAACTTGGATTTATGCCTCTTAATCAATTTATCCATCTAAAACCAATGATAAAATAATAAAACAATTAAAAATTATTGGTTTTAAATGTGTAAAATATGCAATAATGCAGCTCAATCACACCCCCCAACTAACTTTTTGCTAGTCTCTGAGCAAAATAGTGAAAATTAATTGAGATGAATATTGCATAAAGCTCGAAATCCAAACAAAAGCAATCAAACATAATAATGAATTCTCACAAAGCGACACGTAACTATCAACTCCCAGGGGCTATATTCACCAAGACTGTCTCAACAATCTTTCATTAAGAATTTGGGAAAATGTCTCAAAACTCAGATGTGTGTGTGTAGCTAAACGACTGTGTGTTCTTCATTACTACTCGGGATTTATCTCAGGATTTTTCAACCTTAAGATTAATCATTTCTGATTCTAACTACCTCAAAGCCCAAGGGTCTAGCAGTTTTCACGCCAACTCTGTTTAAAGGTTGATCACTCAACCCCCAAAGTTTGGGTAACTGTTTCTAGCCCTTTAATAAGGAAAGCGCACCGCTTAATCCTTTATTTATTTTTATTACTATTTTTTTTTTCAAGTGGATTCGAACAGTGGGGAATCAAACCGAGGACCGTGCGCCTAATCCACACAATCCCAAGTTCGCCCTTACCACTGAGACAGATTCTTTTTTTTTTTTTTTTTTCAAAAGGCTCGGTAGTCCTGCAGTTTACTTCTCCTGTGTAAAATCCATGAACAGTAATGAAGAACACTATGAGTGTAAGCATGTGCAAAATATTGTTTGAGATTTTCCCTTCATTATATATAAATCATGCCAAGTCTATCTCAATAAATATAGCATCCCGGTGTTTCAAGTCATACATCAAGCAGAATATGATGCATCAGGAATTATGTTCTATGCTCAGGGTTGAAAATAAATCTTCATAAAATAATCCCGCTCAACTACACCACCAAGATGCTCAAATCGATAGAAATGGAGTGTGTGTTAATCAAGTTCATAACAGTGCATATCGCATTAAGGCAAAATATCGTTTAACCAGTGCACACACACTAATATAGAAAAGATGAGCAATAAAAGAAAAGCTACCACAGAAAATAAAGAAAGAAAAACAATCAACAAACAACAACATAAAAGAACAATCATGAAATCCATTATACACACGCAAAAAGTAAACAAATTATGATACAAAAAGTAAACAAAGAAAGGCAATAAAAGAAACAACGCAAAATAAACAAAATAATTGCAATTGCAGAAACAGTGTTTAAGTAAGTATGCGAGAGTTAGAGAAAAACTTCCTGGCCCAGAGAGAAATGCTTGGGGTGAAAAATTTTCATGTGTCTCTTTCCAGCTAAGTGTTGAGTGTTCTCGACACTAGAACCCTCAAGCTGGATTAAATTTGAAGATGATCTGCCAGCTGAGCAAGAGTTAAGCATCCACTTGCCATAAATCCTGGGTGTCGTAAATCCCGAAATTCGACAATTGCCGTAAATCATGGAGTCCTGGGTCCGGATTATGTGCAAGTGGACAAATGCTTTATGGCCTTGATCTCTGCTTTGGTCCCAACTGGTTTGATCATTGCTGAGCCTGTGAATGCTTCGGACCTCTATATAAGAGACCATTTCCACCCTCTCGTAACACAGAGCTATCTCTGCATTTCTCATATTCGCAATTCTCTCAACTTCTCTCGTTTTCTCCACTTCTCAAATGGCCAGCCAGCATTCTGCTAGCAACATTCCTGATCCGAATCAGGAAATACCTACCCCTCAGCCAGTCTATCTTTGTCCTGAGGCCGTTAATGCCATGGTTAGGGCAGAGTTATTTTTCTCTACCCAATCCGATTCTGAGGTGGTCGCAGGCACAAGAATGTTGGGTTCACAATATGCTGCTGCCGTAAATACTATGTCCAGGAGATTTCTTGCACGAGAGGGTGAGGTTGTCGAACTTAAACTTCAGGTTCTTGAATTGCAAGAAAAACTAGCAAGTAAACGACAAAAAATTGAAGATTTAAAAAAAGAAAATGAGGAGTTGTGGAGATGTGTGGAACAGTATGCTCGAAGACTTCAACCACACATAGACGAGATGGAACGAAAAATGGAACAATTACAAAAAGATCAGCAGCGTTTAACAGCAGAGTTTCAACGGTTACAAGAAATGGGGGATCCATCTGCTGTTTAGTCTGCTGTTTTTATAATAAAGCTTGTTTGTTCTTTTTCTTCCCATCTCAATAAAATTAGTCTTCGAGTATTACAGTTACACAAATCTCCTTTCCTTATTTATTTATTTATGTTTTTTTTCTTTTTCTTTTTTTTCACACAGAACACCAAATAAACAAATGCAAAGAAAAAAAAAATGATTTTTTTTTTAAATATAACACGCAGAACATTAAATAAAAATATGCATAAAAAAATAATCTCTCAAAGGCAAATAATAAACAAAAAAAAAACACACAAAATAAACAATACGATGTAATAACAGAAACAATTTCAAATATGTACGAGAGATTTTAAAGAAGAACTCCCTGGAAAGGCGAGAAATGCTT
>QEOT01000822.1:276636-344821 GCA_003123785.1 Pterocarya stenoptera | reverse complement strand
TAAAATAAAATAAAATAAAATAAAAATTAGACAAGCAAAATTAAATAAAAATAAAAATAAAACTTAGACAAATAAAATAAAATAAAATAAAGAAACTAAAATAAATAAAATTAAACAAGAGATGAAAATAAAATATTAAAAGTGTGTTGTGCATGAGAAATTATTGTCCAAATAAATCACAAGTTATAAAATCAAGCATAAACTATGCTTTTAATCAATTTAATTCACAACTTGGATTTATGCCTCTTAATCAATTTATCCATCTAAAACCAATGATAAAATAATAAAACAATTAAAATTTATTGGTTTTAAACGTGTAAAATATGCAATAATGCAGCTCAATCATGACCCACATGCTAATGTGCCTTTGGGAATAGTTGGCCACTTCAGCAATTACATTATGATCCCAAAACATTATCAATCCCCCCTTTCTACCAACAGGTTCCACCATAAAAAAACCATCACACTTCAGCCTTTTTTTCATTCTTTCACATTTTCTTTTATTCATCTTAGTTTCCATTACGAAAACTATGTTGGGCTTCTTATCCTTCACCATATGGTAAAGGTCTTGAAATGTCCAAGGGTTTCCAAGCCTTGGCAGTTCCACTAAGTGTTTTCATTGTAGCAGGTGGGGCTGTTCAACAGCCACCACCCTCCCATTTGTTGACTCATCTCCACTCTCATAGCAATGTTGTTTCCCTTGTTTCCCCATCTTCATTTCCCCTATCCCTTCCTCTGTGATCCCTTTTCTTTTTTTCCCTTGAGTACTCAGTTCACTCTTCTCCACCTTGCTCCCCACTTCCCTAGCTCTCCTCTTCCAAAGACCCCTTCTCTTCCCCACCTCTTTCACTGTCACTGTATCTGATATGTTCTTCCCCTCCACTAAGCACTCCTCAACATTGTCCACCATAGCCACAACATCAATGCCCTCGACAGGATTTTCTTCCTTTTCATTTTCCCCAACTTTCACCCCAAAATTGACTTGCTCATCAGATCTCTTAGAATCAACACCCCCTTTCCCTTGCTTTTCATTTTCCCCACCAGACACCTCCCTCACATTTCCCTCTTCAGCATCAATCATCTCCTCTCCCCTCTCCCTCACCATAATGGGATATTTCCACCCTACATTCCTCCCCCTTTCCCCATTCTATTTTGAATATACCTCCCTCATCTTCCTTCTTCCCATTGCTCTAAGCCATAGGCCAAATTGTTCCCCACCATCAATCTCTTTCTTCTCACATTTACCCTTACCATGTACTATACATCCACAAGTAAAGTAGAAGTAGGGGAGCTTTTCATACCTTAGTGGGATCCAGAATGTCATCCCCATCACCGATATTGTTCTTCCCTTGGCAAGAGGCTTCGATAGATCTAACAACACCAGAACTCTTAAGAAATTCTCCCACCCACCCTCTATTTGTGTATTGACCTCGATCACTTCCCCTATTGTGGCTCCAATCATGTTCCCCAGTTCTTCGTTCATGCACGACAATGGTAACTCAGACAGCTGAACCCACACCCTTTCCTTCGTAAAATCCAGCTTCTGTGGAGGTAAATATCCATTGTATGTCAATAAAATAAGCATATGGTTATCAAATAGCCATGGCCTTCCTTCCTGAACGTTCATTTTGTCAGTATGATTCACAAATTGGATTACGAAAATGTTCATTCCCACCTCCTTAAACCTCGCTCTCTAGCTTATTCTCCATATCTTCGCCATAGTATCCTCTATCACCACCGAGTTCAACTTCCTCTTCACCCAAACCTTCCCCACCAGATTACATTCTTCTTTAGATATCAGTTCCTTTGAGAGCTCCTCCCCCACTTCAATGTTTAAAGTTTCTACCTCCGTGAGCTTCAAATTCTTCCACCTATCCTGTATCTCATTCATTGTTCCCCACCACTAGCCACCGCCAAATCTTCTACTAACCACCTCAAACCACCTTCACTACTCCACTCTACAGCCGTTATTATTCTGCAACCCTTCCGGACGTCCCTTCCCACTCCCCTAGCCACCTCTCGATTCAGTTAGAATTTGTGGGGACCCCACCCTTCACCTTAGTTTTTTCTGAGAGAGAGAAAAAGAGAGAAGACTATTATCTTAAGGATGTTGTTGACTTAACTGGTATGCAACATTAACTTTTAGCAAAGTACCTAACAAATTAAGTCTTATTTGTTATTGCAGTCCATTAGTGTTAAGTAGCACAATTGATAGCTTGGTATCAATTTGGCATGAATGATACTATGCTGGAACTATATTTTCATGTCCAAAAGACTTTTCATTTATACGAGTATTTTCACGTTTCACCTATAGTATATGATCCAAGATTCATATACGTTTTAGGCATTCAAAAAAAAATTATAAATCATGCATCTTTGCTATGTTTTCATATCTAATGTTGGTGAGTGGCCTGGATTTGTTCATGAAAGCAGGAGAATAAATTAATAACTCACGTTTCCTCCTTATCATAAGTATTGTAGGACTACTATTGCATGTATTAACAATGGTGAGATGGGTAAGACGAAGACTCCATGGACAAGGTGGAGGAAGTAGGCACGTATTTGCTGGTAGAGTCTCAAGGCTACGTCATGGGCCTCCACTATTGTGTGATGTAGGAGCTACAGAGCAAGTTGAATCATCAAATGATTCAACTCAACCAATAATGTGGGTGTAGAGGCCATAGGAGATGCTAATAATGCTCCTAGGACTGTGGCCACTCAACGTAAGTTGCAAGATTGACCCTTTTGAGAATAGTAATGTTTATTCCACTTCTTCACTTGGTCAAGAAATGTCTAATAGAATTGCGTAGGATGTTGGCCTTAGATTCTACAAATTTGCCAACTCAAAAATGGGGTCAAGGCAAAAGACATGCTATTTGAACGCCTTCGTAAATTTGGGAAGATACTTTTGAATATTAAGGATGGACAAAAAGGACCATGGTACGAGAATTACAGCATATTTTCTGGACGAGTGACAATGATCGTGGGACTTCATGCAAACATGCACCATGCAAGTTGGAAATAAGTATCTAAAGAGGAGAAAGATGAGCTCATTGACCGTGTTCAAGTATGATATTTTATTACTTATTTTGTCTTCCTCGAATTTTAATACTTCAAACAAAAAGTCTTAAAAGAAATGCATTTTTCACTAATATATTTTTATCAGAGGCTGACATTATATTGGATTGGAAACAAAGTTCCCATCGTGAGTGTGTGACAAATGCATTTGTTCGAAAACACAATCCATTCCACTACCTACTACCCAAGCAATACCTGGGGCATGCAACACATGAAGAGGCACTTTCTGGTGAGACAACCTGGGTGATGAAGCCCTTATGGGAACACTTATGTGCAATGTGGTCAAGTGAAGGCTTCAAGGTAGAACTTAATTATCATTAAGTTCTTTCTTTGTTAAAACATAATGGTTTACATATCATATTTTTTTACTAGTGTAGTAGGGATCATTTTATAGAATGATGAAGCAATGTTTCAAAATTAAATATCAGAAAATGTCAAAGAGAAATAGGAAAAATAGGCGAAAATAACGAATCAACCATAGAGGTGGCAGGAAGCCTTTCATTAGGATTATGGAGGAAACGATACGTTGTAGGTATTACATTCATCTATGAAAAAGAGTTATTTATATTATGTGATTGGAGTACCTAACAAAGTCTTTCATGACAAAGAACGAAGAAGCCTCGAATTTGGTAGCTTTTTATAAAGAAGTGCATTGGTCAAGAAAGAAAGGTAGATTTATCACCGACACTGCAGAACACAATTACGTAAGTTTTAATTTAAATCTATTCATGTTTTTAAAGCAAAACTTCTTAAATATTAAATAGTGGTGTTCATTAAATGCTGGATGTAGAATCCGATGCTTGAGCAGTTGAATAAGACCGAGGTGGATGGGAACATGGATGAAGTAGCTAATGTAGTGTTCAAGGAGGTTTTAGGACATCAACCAGGCTATGCAATGGGACTAGGCCACTCTGTTATACCTGAACCATCTATTTCATTGCGGAACAATAGGGATTATCAACGCATTGTTGAGGAGAACGAGAAGAAAAAGAATGATGCAAATTGTACAAGAACCATTTAGAGGCACAAAGATCTGATTTACTAGAATTCAAGAACCAATTTGAAGACTATGAGAAATTGATGAACACTCACATGAAAGATCTAGACTCTCAAAGGAAGTCTCATAACGAGACTCCCATTGATGCTTAGGCATCTTGGGTACATGAAATCATCTCTGCTTTCACTTTTTGGAACTGCTGTTGAAGGTTGAAGCCAGTTGATGGGGATGATGGTATTGAGAAAAACTTTTGTTGAGCAACTTAGGATGTGGCTTGGTTGGAAGTGATAGGAAGGTCATACAGCACATGCATATTGACAGGTGCATATAACTGATCCTTTGCATTCCTGGTCCGTGTATTGCATTATTAATTATCATATGCTATCTGTTTTAAGTCATACCATGCATATAGTGCTTGATATATGTGATCCATCTGATAATGTGTACAAATGGTAGGGTTGGTTTTTGGAAGCCTTTCAGATAGCTTATAATGTTGCAGATTTTTTTTGAAATTGGATATTTAAGATGGCATATTTAAGTTGCAGATTAATTTGCCATTGGATGAACTCGTCAATAATGTTGCAGACTATAGTGTTGGGCAAAACTTTATTTTTATGACAAGTTTTTGCGGAAATTGCTTTTTAGCAGCAGGATCAACTCGTCAATAAAAATAATTTCGGACGAAACCAGTTGATATCTGATCTTTGGTGATGATGTATTAATGCAGAAATTGATTTTTAGCAGTATCAAAAATCGCCAAAAAAGTAATATATCAGTTGTTCTTCTCGTTGATTTTACAATATATTTCATGAATCCCATTTGCGGATATTTTTGTTTTAGCAGTAGTATCAAATCGACAATAAAAGTATTTTCAATGGAACTTTTTGTCAATAGCAAATTTTTGTTGGTGATGTCTGGTTGTGGTAATTGTCTTTTAGCAGAGGTATCAACTTGCCAATAGAACCAATTTACAATGATACTTCTCATCATCAAAAGACTGTNTAATGCAGAAATTGATTTTTAGCAGTATCAAAAATCGCCAAAAAAGTAATATATCAGTTGTTCTTCTCGTTGATTTTACAATATATTTCATGAATCCCATTTGCGGATATTTTTGTTTTAGCAGTAGTATCAAATCGACAATAAAAGTATTTTCAATGGAACTTTTTGTCAATAGAAAATTTTTGTTGGTGATGTCTGGTTGTGGTAATTGTCTTTTAGCAGAGGTATCAACTTGCCAATAGAACCAATTTACAATGATACTTCTCATCATCAAAAGACTGTTTTTATCATGTCTCTTCGCGGGAGAAGACTTTTTGTGGAGACGTAGGCTGCCAATAGTATTCATCAGCGGCGATTTCTATTTGTAGGAGAAAGGGAATAGTGGCTGAATTTCTTGATGAAAAAGGTATATTTGTGGCAACATATCTACACGGCAATTAAGTATAGTGTGCGGTGTTGAATGATCTGATTGAGGAAGAGTAATTCCTTTTGAAAGGTGTGCTAGCTATTCCAAAGTTAGTTCCAA
Organism: Pterocarya stenoptera; assembly: GCA_003123785.1. Classification (NCBI taxonomy): domain Eukaryota; kingdom Viridiplantae; phylum Streptophyta; class Magnoliopsida; order Fagales; family Juglandaceae; genus Pterocarya; species Pterocarya stenoptera. The sequence goes on along the minus strand of QEOT01000822.1, from coordinate 339,218 downwards.
ACTAGCAAATTTGGACTTCCTCGATCATATACTAGGATCAATTTAACTGTTATATTTAAACTTCTCTGCATTTGAAGAACGAGGTACGAAATGTATATATTTTAAGTACATCATTTGTAAGTTCGAACCTTAAATTCCCAACTATTTGTAATTTTCTTCTATCAAATTATTTTTTCTGTGGAGCTTGTCTTTCTCATGACAATTTGCAATTGAATAACGTTCTGGATCTGACTCCTTTTGTCTTTTCTGTACGAGGAGCACTAAAATGAAAAGCAATGGCTTATCTTTGCACGTAATTGATGATATAAGTGGATTAGGATAATTACTAAGTTTTGTAGCGTTCTGATCATGAATATCGCTTTCCATGCACGTCCATCGGGGATCTTTTCATTAATGTTTATTCTTGTACTTTGTATTCAGAATCATGTGAACGGGCAAGGGGGATTTTAAAAGAGATTTCATATTATTTTATCATGAACAAAGAGACATGAGAACATTCATTTTTTTATTTGTTTTGATTACACCATGAGTACAGAAGTTTGGAAAACTTTTGTTTTGATCTGTGTCAGAGAAATGAAGAAAAAAACAAAACTATTCTCTAATATTTTAAAAATTTCTCGATCAGTGATTTTGGCAGCGTACATATATATAAATCATCACTGATCTAAAATATTTAAACTAATGAAAGTAATTAATTTTTAATTACTATATCCTAACTGCATGTTTTGCAAATACAAGATTCTTAGGCATGACCAATATCCTTAAATTTTTGTGAAAAACTCACATATACAATGTCCACAATGGAGAGAAGGGGTACTGGATGAAACTATTTAAGTAAAACGTCAACAACATATTGCTTTATCTTAAAAAAAAGTGTTGGTTTTGTTGTGGTTTGACATCATAATGGCTTTGTTTGGTCACTCACAGAGTTGTAGTCAAATCCGATTGCATAGTGGTACATCAATTATTTCCTGTTAAAATGATCAGTATTTTCTCATGCAACATAGTGTGATCAATATTTCTGACTAAAATGAGTTGTGGCCAAATCTGGTGGCCGAATCTGGTCATCCCAAGATAATTAGAGTAAGCGTGCTAGCTAGTAGGTGGTGGTGGGTTTGTTGAGAGGGATGGGGAAGGCCTCTCGTTCACGTGATTAACAATTGTCTTTTATTTTTCCCTATTTCCAATTATTTATTTTTAGAAATTAATTGTTCTAATTTTTATTTTAAATACGATTTCAAAAATAAATAAAACTTTATTTTAAATATTGCAGTCTTACGAAGCGCAATGTTTAATTTGTTAGTTATGATGAATGAGATTTGTAAACAAGGGGTTTCATGATTAAGAATTTCTCAAAAAAGAATGCACAAACGCTGAATCTAAATCTGACCAAGGCACACGCAGTATTCAACAAGTGAATAATTTGTGAATAGTAGTCTACGGTTTGTAAATAGTAGTAAACTATTTGTGAATAGGCCTACTGTTTGTGAATAGTATTAAAGTAATATTGGATCATCTCAGGCTCTCAGCAGCCAACCATAAACTAATTAAGTGAGCTAATGGAGAATGTGGATTGCCATATTGCAGTTTTACGAAGTGCAATGTTTAATTTATTAGTTATGATGAATAAGATTTGTAATCAAGGGGTTTCGCGATTAAGAATTTCTCAAAACAGAATGCACAAATGCAGAATCTCAATCTGACCAAAGCACAAGGAGTATTCAACAAGTGAATAGTAGTCTACGGTTTGTAAATAGTAGTAAATTGTTTGTGAATAGTATTATTAAAGTACTATTGGATGGTCTCAGCTGCCAACCATAAACTAAGTGAGCTGATCGAGAATGTGGATTTCCCGTCTCTTCGAAGGTGGAATGGGATGAGAATCCAGATTAGGGTCATGAATATCCAGATTTTCTCGCTTCAATCTATCAGGCCAAATCGGATAATCTTTTAAATTTCAATGTCGAGTTTGTTTTGATTTGGAACTCAAAACTCTTCCTACTCATCCCGTGGTTTAATTAGCTGTAGATTGTGTGTGTGTCAGTGTGAAATATGAAAAGAGTCATACTACGTACTTCAAAAACCGATGGTCGTGTGCTTTTGTCTTCCATTGCCTCTCTGTCTGGCGTCCATTTCGAAATCTAGGTAAAAGCAACACACATGGTAGAAGAGAAATTAAGGAGGCAAAGAGCTAGGAACTGCGTTAATTAAGGTTGTAACGCTGGATCGAGTTTATTTTGTTCTTTCTTTATTGATCAAATGGTTTAATGTGCACTAGTTGTTTATATTCTGCATGCACCAACTATGTAAAAAGATATATAAATGGCAGCCACAATATCGTAGATATATATATATATAGTTGTTGGTTCGATAATATTCTTGGTAAGTGGGAATTAAACAATCTCAATGTTTGAAAGCAGCAGTATTACCACCAATGAACCAAAGCTTCAAAGCTATAGATATATGAGTACATTGTACAAATGACACAAGTAGTATATATATAGTTTAAAATTTATTTCTTTTCTTTTGTCCTTTTAGAGACAAGACATACATATATATATATATATATATATACGACCTTGGTCCAGCTTCTTCGGTTTATTGTGAATAAGAAAATGCAAAGATAGTTTTCTCGAGAAATCCTAAACCAGCTCCCAAAGCAAAAGTTGGCTTATGCAAGAAAAATGACATACTAATTTATTTTGTTTGGTTGCTGTAAGTTGGAACATTATAAAGAGTAGGAATTTCTCATTTCCAATCAATGTGGGATCCTATACATCACCTACTCTTATCACTTATCATTCAATATCGGGTATCATACGTACAATAATAAAGCGGGATAGAGAGTGACATATAAAATGGGTTTTACAACATTTATTGGTCATTTTATGTTGTCCAAATTCTACAAGAAAAATGGATTTTTGTGATCAATTTATTGCAACCAAAGATTATTTGCAACCAATTTTAGTTGCAAATAGTCATTTCGCTGGAATTAATTGGTCGCAAATAAGCAATTTTCTTATAGTAAAAATATTTATACGGAAAACAATAAATATTGTAAGGTTCACAGTCTACTTCATATGTCACTCACTCTCTAATCACTTAATACCTCAAGTTTGGACAAGAATTTGAGGTAATCTTTCAAATATGATGATGTCATCGCTAGGGCCACATGTGTTACTAACAAGTGTGGAGATGCGGTGGCACATGAAGTTCACACAAGGTCTTGAGTACTGCACATGATGAGCCTCATGTGTGACGCCCCGACCCCCACGTCAGGATGATGACAACACAGGTCACGCATCCCAACGATAAGTGCTCAAGTGTGTGCAATACGCAAAAAGTGCACAACAAAACACAGCAGATAATTTAAAAACTCAACTAAGTACCAAAATTGTTTTATACAAATCCACTTAAAACAAGGTGTTTAAAAAGTAATACAATTATCTCACAAACATAATGAGTACAAATTTCATATTTCAAGAAGCGGGAAACAAATCCCATAATCCAAACAAAGCAACCACACGTCACTCCTCCGGTGGAGTCACATCCTCAAGCTCCACATCCTCATCTGCATCAAAATCTATGGCACCATAAAAAGGTACTGCAGGTAAGTAGTAATTCAAATAACCACGAGATAAAAATACATTAATACAACCAACATGTATGCATATGATGAATTATGCATCAGACACAAAATATCATTTTCCCCGAAAATGAATATTTTCCAACACACGCCAAAATCTCATTTTGGTCCAAAAACCATAATCCACCATTTTCTCAGAAAATGGTGAGAAAATGGTCCACATAAAATCTTTTTATCCAAAACACGATATTTTTCCAGAAAATAGCCCACACATCCATTTATCCAAAACTCGTCATTTTTTCAGAAAATGGCCCATTAACCAATTTTACTGCATGCACCATGATCTCTTATAGGGACCATTCGTACACCTTGGCTCCCTTCGCCACACCACGGATAAAGACCATTAGGGGTGTAAATTTAAACCGAAAAAACGAAAAACCGGTCCAAACAGGACCGGACTGGACCGGTTTTACCGGTTTTGAACCGGTCCGGTCTGGAACCGGTTCTTATATTTCATAAACCGGCCGGAACCAGTCAAGTTCCGGTTTTGGGATTTTCCGGACCGGACCGGACCGGTTGATAAAATATATATAAAAAATAATATTTTATATATAAGTTTTATATATAATTTATAATTATATGTGAAATATATATATAATATAATTATATACCATATATAAAATAATTTCATATTATAATTTATAAATTATAACATAAAATGTTAATTTTAAATACAAATATTTGTAATTTATTTGATCATATGCTATTAATATAATTATATATAAGATAATGTTATTATAAAATAAAAGTTTAGTCTTAAAAATGAAAATGTAATTGATCATGTATTATATAGCTATACTAATATATAGTTTATAACTACTACTAATATATACTAATATATAGCTATCTAATAGTCTAATATTATACTAATGTCAAATTTACATTTTAAAAGAATTGGAAAACCGGACCAGACCAGACCGGAAACCGGTAAAACCGAAAGTACCGGTTTATGAAGGTAACCGGTGCGTAATCGGTTTTGAAAAATGCAAAACTGGTTATACCGGTTCTGTCCAAGATTTTGTCTAAAACCGACCCGAACCGGACCGGTTACACCCCTAAAGACTATGCATGTGATTTCGTAACAAGCGATGGCCAGTTCCGCGCCTAGCGCGTTCGTGGCCAAGCATCCTTTAGCCCTCGCCAGCACGAGGGGCCACGGAGTCGGCACGAGAGCGTTACCATCCTGTTGTCGCCCAACGACAACCCATGGGATGTCACTCAGTATATTCTGCTCCCAAGTAACCAGAAGAGCTCCATCCAGATAATGCCCCATCTTGACTTGGGGTCGTGATATACACGCACCCAAAAATCATTTCTCACACGAAAACTCAGTTTTCAATAAACACATGAATATGAATGCAATTACATGAAAACTCAGTTTTCATTTACAAACATAAGCATGCATGCAAATGCAATGTACAAGATACGACATCAATATCCAACAACCAACAAATTCCAATGTAAACGAAACACACAACAACTTCAACCTCCAATCCAACCTACCCCCTTACTCTTCGGACTAAGTCCGGCACAACCAACCAAAACACAGTAAATAATGAGTTACTGCGAAAATACATTTAAATCTAAAAAATTATTTAGAAAAATACTTATAGTGCTATAGTATAATTCTCTGATAATCAAGGAAGTGCAAGAGGGAGTGGCACAACAACCAAATAGTGCAAAATGCATTATGGCTGTGGGTCTCAAAAACCAATTTCAAAGGGGAGCTACGGGAGGCTTGGGTTGGTCATGGAGGGGCTCATGGAGGTCAATGGAGTTGATGGTGGTGGCCGGTGGCCGGGGGTGGCGGCACACGGAGGAGATCGGCCCATGTTGAGGAAAATAGGCTGTGGGAGAGTGAGGGAAGGTGAGGGAAGGTGGAGCCACCGCTGGGGGTAGGGAGGCCAGGGTAGACTTGTCGGGGAGAGGGGGAGTTAATGGCGATGGTGCGGTGGACAAGCAATGGCGGACGGCGGCAGTGTGGAAGAAAAGCCGTGGAACATGGTGAGTTTTCGTGGGAGCAAACAGTGGCAAGTTAGGGGCTGACCTTGGTGGGGGATGATGGCCGGTGGGAAGGGAAGCTATGGTGGTGGTGGTGGCGCCATTAGGCGGCGCAGAAAATGCGGAACCCACTCGCGCTAAACACGGCCAGGAGAGAGAAAAAGGGAGCGTGGATGTTGGTGGCTGGGGTGGGTGAGCTCGCCGGAGTGTGGGGGAGGTCGTGGGCTGGGCGGTGTCGCCGGAAGGTGGCGCATGGCGGCGTTGGGGGCTGAGGAAGAAACGGATGGTGTAGAGAAAGAGAGAGTTTTCGTGCGGGCTGGGAGAGAAGCAGAGGAGAAGTAAGGAGAAATAGAAAGAGAAGGAAAAGAAAAAGAGGGAAAAAGAGAAAAGGAAAAAGAAAAAGTGAGGAAAATAAATGAAGTCCAATCCTTACAATTTGGGTCACAAAATTGATCCAACAAAAATGATTTCAAGATGATATATAATTTAAATAAAATTAATTTAAACACAGTAACTAGAGAAATAAAATAATAATAAAAATCCAACAACACAATAAATTTTAAAGCCCAGAAACAAATTAATTTAAATTAAAGAGCAATTTAAAAGCAAAACAACAATTAATATTAAGAAAACATAACAAAATAATTTTCACAAATTAAAAATCATAAAAATAAATCTACGAGAAATCCGATAAATTTAAAATAAGAGAACTAATATTTAAATTAATTAAAATACACTAAAATATGGGGTGTCACATCATGCACCAATCATTTTCTAACGATTTCTCAATATAAAGACAGACTGATGGTTAGGGAGAAGCGTGAAGTGGTGTGTTTTTGGGTTTTCGTCATGGGAAGGTAGCAAATCAAGAATAAGTTCAAACTAGAGAAAAATAAAACTATAAAAATCTTATAAACATTGGGGAGAAGATGTGATACCCCATATGATAAGAATAAGGATAGGTGGTGTATGAAATCCCACATTGCTTGGGAATGAGAAGTTTTTGCTCTTTATAAGGTTTCAATAGGGCTTCAATTGTATCATTAACTAGTCCTTTTGGAGTATAGACCATGTGGTTTGGGCCTTTCATTTGGGCGTTATAAATGGTATCAGAGTCTATCTCAACCATAAATGTGGCACTTGAGCAGTACCACCTACAACGAACAGGCCCGACGAGGACGTCGGAAATTTAAAGGGGGGAGATTGTGATACTCCATATAATAAGGATTAAGGGTAGGTGGTGTATGGGATCCCATATTGTTTGGGAATAAAAGACTCTTGCTCTTTATAAGGCTCCAATGAGGCTACAATTGTATGATTGATTAGTCCTTTTAGAGTATAGACCATGTGATTTGGGCCTTCCAGTGAGTCATTACAGAAGAGCTCTTTTTCATTGAGGAAAAGTATAAGAGAAGTATTAGGTTTACCCACAAATCTTATACAAATAAATTTACACCCTGATGTGCTTAATGTAATGCTTAAGACATACTTGACAAAAAAAAAAAAAACTTTACAATCTAATGGATTACAATAAACAACGTTAGTGCATAAAATTTATTGTATAAGGCCATTTATTGTAAAGCAAACATTTCTCAAAGCGCAAATGGTAGATTAGAGTGTCTATGAGGTGTTTCCAAGAGAGAGGAGTGTTGAGGAAATCAGAGTATAATGCATGGTTGTAATCTTTATTCTAGTGGTTAAATGTCCAGTCTTTCTTATTCAAGTCAACTATTCACGTGATTTAGCTCTGGTGTAGAACAAAGTATCGCTCCAAGCTGCGCAAACAAGGGATATCGAGTTTAATTAATGCTCCAGGCTAGAAATTTAGAAATGGTTCACCCGATAAAAGAAAAAAAAAAAAAAAAAAAAAAAAAAAAAACCTCTTCTCTTGCGACCTTATTCCCGTTCTTATTGCTATAAATAGGCCACGCTATTGCACTATTAATGACACGATCAAACTTATCTCCTCTTTCCCAAACCTGAATTTCTATCCTACGCCTCAGTGTGCCTTGTAACAGACAATACTATGGCCAACCATGAGATCCTTTTGCCAGAAAATGTAGAGCAAACCATGAATGGTGTACCGCACCTTATAAGCGTGCCATCCATGTCCGATGATTCTCCCCAAAATTTTAATCGTTTAGGAAATTTTTTCTCCCACATCAAAAGAATTCTTGACCTTTCGTTCCATATGGTTGACAATGTTGAAAATGTTTTCTCCCACAATTTTTTTTCGCTTTTCTTTTCCCTTCTAACCCCATGAAACATTTGTATTCTATAAGTGGACACATATACGACATTTTATTTTATTTTAAATTGAGGCAGCAGATTATGCGTTTCTGTTTTTAATTTCTCAAGTTTATCTGTTAATAGGGTACTGATCATCCTCCTCATCAAGACCCGGAGAGACAGGATTTGGAGGGCTACAGCTACAACAGTTCTGATGATCTATTGGGCAAACTCCAGCAAATTTCGTCCGAGGTAATTAAAACAAAATGCACTTTGTTTTCTTCACACCTAGAAGTTTTTTGGCAAAATGGCCACCGTTTTTCTTTACCTTTAATTCCCAACCTCGATCCCCATAAGTAGAAAGAAAGTGATCATTTTACTGTCTAGCTATAATTATCTCAACAGTTTCCCATTATGTGTAATGTCAGCTAGCTGCATGCAAGGCTCCTGGTGGGGGAAATGAACTTGAAACAACAATTTCCATTCTAAACAAGCTCTCAAGCTGTTCATGGGCTGAGAAGGCAGTGCTGGTAATTGCGGCTTTTGCTTTGGACTATGGAGATTTCTGGGGCCTTGCGCAGTTACATGACTCTCTGGACCATCTGGCTGAGTCAGTGGGAATCACAAACCGTGTACCTGCCATGTCAAAACGCCCAGACCTTAAAAAATGCCAGAAAGTGATTGAGGTGCGCAAGTTGATCGAGAACACGTTGGAAGTAATAACAAGCATTGCAGAGTTGGAATTGACATCTGAGTTGGCGGAAAAGTACTACAGAAATATACTTGCAACGACAACTTTAGCAAAATGTATCCCAGTGCATGTCTTTTGGGCTATCATAACTGTTGTTGCTTGCACGACTCAAATGTATTGCCTTAGCAGTGATGAGTAAGTTCTTTGTCCGTACTTGATATGTACGTACGTGCTGTATATGCTGATCTTAAGAATGGGATCCGCCATCCATGTCAAACATCATAGCACCTTGCGTTTGTAGGTCTCCAAAAGGGGAGTAAAAATAACGTAATATTTGACCATTTTAATCTACTGCCTAATTTCAGGGACAAGACACTGGAACTATCGCCCTTGTCTGAGAAGATGAACAGCACCTGGAGCATACAAAAGACGTTGAAAGAAGAAGTCAATAAAAAAACAGGTTAGCCATAACGCTGATTTCGTACGTCCTTGAGGAAACACTACCTTGAACCCGGCCCGTTGCACAAACTATATATATAATATTGTCTTAAACATGGTGTATAATGCTAGCTGACCATGCAAATATCCTTGTTAACTACAGACGAAGTGGACAAATATTGGGAATGGAGGGAACTTTCAGAACCACCTACAAAAATTGTGGAGGCATTCAAGAAGGTACTAGTAATTGGCAGTTGTATTTTTCACGGTTCTACCAAAAAATTGGTTAGCACTTGTATTATCCACCTTTTTTTTTTAACACCGGTAAACAATAGCCAATAACATATACACTTTTTTTTTCTGTAGCAAAGTAAGGTATCTTCCCGGCCAAGTCTGATGCATGCAAAGTAATTTTATTGGGATAACTGAAAAATAGCAATTAATACTACCTACAAAATCTTATGTTACTACTTCGTTTAAAATATGTGTAGTGATCACATTAATCGGTTTTACTTTATTTATTTGACTCATTTCTACTTTTAACTGCTTTGCAAAACCAGCTGAGTATCGACGTGCTGAAAAATAAGAATGTTTTATTGTTCATTTCGGACGTCATGGACATCTCCGTTAAAGAAATCTCGATTTTAAAGCCCATTTTTGATGGGATAAGAGATCTGGATGCACCGTATAAAATTGTATGGATCCCAATAGTGGAGCATTGGACCGATGACATGCAAGCGAAGTTCGAGATGTTGCAGTCCAACATGCCGTGGTTATACATATTGCAGCGTTTTCCACCAACAGTAGACATCCAGATCATGAAGAATGAATATTGAAGCTTAAAGAATAAGCCTATCGTCGTGGTGATAAATCCACAAGGGGAGGTGGAGCATCCAAATGCTCTCCACATGATTCGGCTATTCGGAATGAAGGCCTTCCCTTTCACGGCGGAAGCTGAAAAAGCGATAATGCCTGAAGGATTGCATCTTCAAGTTAGGGGCTATGCGAGCATGCCAGACAGTGGCCCGAGGCAGGTAAAGTTGTTTTCAAAACTGTAAATGCATGTATATACATAAATCAAAAGAGATGGTGAGGGGTCTTGGCGAGAGACATACATACACATCAACTTAGCTATCATATATGTTGTTTTAAACAGAATCCATGCATAGTGTACTTTCCAACACAAATTTAAATTTGACATCTCTTGTTCAACATCATCAGGATCCCAAGAATTACACTTTCAAGTGCTATGGATTTGCCGACACCAACTCCAAGGAAAGTTTTACTAATCATTTTAATAAAATTCGTGAGTATCTGCGTCAAAATAGTCCGGACATTGAGATAAAAATGAATTTGATTGGACAAAGTAATACTGGAAGGGTTGAGCTCTTCAAAGGTACTGATAAGATAGATGATGTGAATCAGTTTGGAAAAGTTTTGAAGGTCTTGGAAAAGTTTGACGAGTGGAAAGATGGTGTGAATCAGTTTGGATTCGGTGAATGTTTCGTGGATTACTACAAAACGGCAATTTAAAGGCACCTACGTACCAGGAAATGGACATCTCAATCGTTAATTATGGTGGAAAGATCCTCTAGTGTATGATGTTTTTTTCGTTTGCATGCATTTGTTATTGTAACCATTCCGCCACTTATGATAGGAAGATTGATATGCAATATGCATCACTTCTTGACTACGTTGGTAATAAGCAGTGGCCAATGTTATGGAATGGATCCATGTAGTTTTTTAATGTTATTGTGAGTACGTGTAGCAATTTCAGAAGTTTTTCATGCTAACTTTGCATGTTTTGTTTGTACCATTCTTCTCTATTAACTCCCGTTTCGTTCTAAAACATGCTCCAATTTAATGAATGTGTTAGAAAATACACAAACGCATGCACAAACGTACTTATGATTATATACACCATCTTCGATCGTTACAACGTATATATCACAACAATTTTGCGAAGCTATGGCCGGGTGATTTTTAATTAAAATTGCGACATAATCATTTGGCAACAAAGTTTTCTAAAAAAGTTATTAATTTTCTTTTGCATTATCAGAAAATAATTAATACCATGCCTTTAACACCCCGTAACTGGATGGGATCGGACATAATTTTCAAAGATTTCATAAACATAAATTCATCTATTTCCACCAAATATACATATATAATATATTCCTCTACAAGGTCATCAATAAAATGATTCAACAAATAAATCAACTTCTCAATTCTTACTAAAAGTGTCAAAATCCCAATAAACCAAATCCATAGAATAAATCAAATCTACTAAATAATAATCTCCTCTAATCTTTGTACTTATCCCCTACACTCAAAAATCTTGTCCCCTTATTCTAGATCCTCAATTGAAACATTTACATCCTGTGAAAATATTATGGAGATAATTGATGACTTATTAACAACTCAGTAAGCAAAGAATATATACTAGTATTGGTGAAATACACAATAATATAATAAAAATTACAGCGAAATTAACATTCAAACGAAACCAGTTAATTTGGACTGAGGCACAGAAATCTCGCTCCCTTTAAGGAGAGTCAAGCCCTCTGTAGTGTATAAAGTTTCAAATTAACCGATGCAGCATAAATCTTCTTGACTTGACTTATCCAAGATACAACAGTCCAACTGATCATCATATAGCCTGAACCAACTCCGCACAAGTGATTGAGCGCAAAACTCCACCAGAAGAATACCTTTCTTTTATCTAGAAATACTCTAAAAAATATATACTCACTTATGAGCTTATTTTTCTTATCTCACTTTCTCTAAAGTACATTCCTCAATCATCCCGTACAAAGAACTAAACAATATAAATATATATAAGTCTAAGAAGGATCCAGGATGTACAAATGGCCAATGTTAACAACTTAAAAACCCTCTTTGATAACCCTTCGAAGCCAACGTTCTTCCGGAAGAAATAAACGGCAACTTTTTCATGCCCGTTAAAAACAACGTTGAAGATATCTATCTTTGGCACTTGAATGCTGCCATATTTTATTCCCATAATGAACACAAACGTTTAAGTTGCAAAAAATGCCGCAAAACTTCAAATAATGGAAACCAACATTTAAGACCTCTAACGTTATTAATAAAAATTATTTATTAAAACATACCAACAACTAATATGTAAATACGAGTATTTGCAAAATTTAGAATACAGACCAAAACAATTTTAATTTCAGGATGCAGTATCAACGCTCATCAAAATATCTGAGCGAGTTCAAAACATTCATATTCTAAAATATTTTGACACATCATAAATATATCTTATAATGTCAGCGCATCGATCTTATCAAAACAGCTGTCATATTTATGATAGTTATGAGCTCAACGCTCCTTAATTATTAAGGAGTTATTGGAACCACATGTGAATTAATTGGTAGTCATGTCAGGCGCTCGTACGTTATAGGGAGAATTTAATAAAATATAATAATAAGTTTATTTGCATGACGGTTAGTTTTCAAATAATCAAAGGAAAACTAAACGTGAGCAATGGATCCGATTGACCAAAAACTGAAAAGTCCACATGCAATGAAAAAGAAATATGCAGAGATGTGTCGGAGGCTCACTAATTTAGACTCTTTCGTGTTAATTAATGGAAACAAGTGGTGGGTAGGAATTTTCTTTTCTCCTCTCTCTGATCGGGAATCATTTTCCAGTTATATTGGAGCAAAGCCGATACAGGAAAGAATTTCAAATTTTTATGCATCTACTTTCTGATCAATACATAAACGAATTTTCCCCAGAAATATTTAGGTGAGTATATATACACTTCTGATTCATCATTCAGACAATATATGGCTGCATTTCCGAATTTATTCCCCTATCTTCGGGAAGACAGTGTGCAATTGGTTTCGGATTTTCAGTATAGCAGGGAATTGGACAGAAATTAAGATCAGAATAATCGTACGTATATATCACACAACAATTTTGCGAAGCTATGGCCGGGTGATTTTTAATTAAAATTGCAACAATATAATCATTTTGCAACAAAATCTTATGTTACTACTTCGTTTAAAATATGTGTAGTGATCACATTAATCGGTTTAACTTTATTTATTTGACTCATTTCTACTTTTAACTGTTTTGCAAAACCAGCTGAGTATCGACGTGCTGAAAAATAAGAATGTTTTATTGTTCATTCTGGACGTCATGGACATCTCCGTTAAAGAAATCTCGATTTTAAAGCCCATTTTTGATGGGATAAGAGATCTGGATGCACCGTATAAAATTGTATGGATCCCAATAGTGGAGCATTGGACCGATGACATGCAAGCGAAGTTCGACATGCCGTGGTACATATTGCAGCGTTTTCCACCAACAGTAGACATCCTGATCATGAAGAATGAATATTGCAGCTTAAAGAATAAGCCTATCGTCGTGGTGATAAACCCACAAGGGGAGGTGGAGCATCCAAATGCTCTCCGCATGATTCGGCTATTCGGAATGAAGACCTTCCCTTTCACGGCGGAAGCTGAAAAAGCGATAATGCCTGAAGGATTGCATCTTCAATTTAGGGCGTATGTGAGCATGCCAGTCAGTGGCCCGAGGCTGGTAAAGTTGTTTTCGAAACTCTGAATGCATGCATACGTACACATAAATGGAAAGAAATGGTGAGGGGTCTTGGCCAGAGACATACATAGGCATCAACTTAGTGTTGTTTTAAACAGAATCCATGCATAGTGTACTTTCCAACACAATTTTAAATTTGACATCTATTGTTCAACATCATCGGGTTAACAAGAATTACACTTTCAAGTGCTATGGAATTGCCAACACCAGATTGGAGGCAAGATTTACTCATCATCTAAATATAATTCGTGAGTATCTAAATAGTGATCCGGACATTCGGATAAATATGAATTTGATTGAACAAAGTAACAGTACCCGACGGGTTGAGCTCTGCAATGGTGATGGCGGGATAGTAGTCGGTGATGATCAGGGGACAAGAATTTAGAATGTCATGGAAAAGTTTGACGAGTGGAAAGATGAGGTGAATCAGTGTGGCTTCGATGATTGTTTCAAGCTTTGCTACGACAGGCTTTAAAGTTTGGCGCCTACCAGGAAATTAACATCTCAATCGTTAATGTTGGAAAGATCCTCTAGTACTGTCTGATGTCTTTTTCGTTTGCATTTCTTATTGTAACCATTCCGCCACTTACGCTAGGAAGATTGATATGAAGTATGCATGACATCTTGACTACGTTGGTAATAAGCAGTGGCCAATGTTATGGAATGGATTCATGTAGTTTTTTAATGTTCTTGTACGTGTAGCAATTTCAGACTTTTCTCATGCTTAAAACTTTGCATGTTTTGTCTGTACCATTCTTACCTATTAACTCCCGTTTCGTTCTAAAACATGCTCCAATTTAATGAATGTGTTAGAAAATACATAAACGCATGCACACACGTACTTATTATATAAACCATCTTCGATCGTTACAACGTATATATCACAGTACAACAATTTTGCGAAGCTATGGCCTGGTGATTTTTAATTAAAATTGCAACATAATCATTTTGCGACAAAGTTTTCTAAAAGAGTTACTAATTTTCTTTTGCATTCCCAGAAAATAAATTAATACCATGCCTTTAACACCCTGTACCCGAATGGGGTCGGAGATAATTTTCAAAGATTCCATAAATATAAATTCATCTATCTCCACAAGGTCATCAATAAAATGATTCAACAAATAAATCAACAACTTCTCAAGTCTTAATAAACCAAATCCATAGAATAAATCAAATCTACTAAATAATAGTTTTCACTAATCTTTGTACTTATCCCCTACACTCAAAACTCTTGTCCCCTTATTCTAGATCCTCAGCTGAAACATTTACATCCTGTGAAAATATTATGGAGATAATGAGTGAGTTATCAATAACTCAGTAAGCAGAGAATATATACTAGTATGTGAACATGAACATTTACAAAATTTAGAATGCAGAACAAAAGATTTCTAGTTTTAGGATACAGAATCAACACACGTTATCAAAATATCAGAACGACAGTTCAAAATAATATTCATATTTAAAAATATTTTGACATAGCATAACTGAGCATTATAAATATATCTTATCATATTAGTACATCATATCAAAACAGTTCAAAAAAATATTCAAATTTAAAAATCTTTTAACATAGCATAACTGAGCATAATAAATATATCTTATCATATATCATATATTATATCAAAATAGATGTCATATTTATGATAGTTATGAGCTCAACGCTCCTAAATTATTAAGGAGTTGGAACCACATGTGAATTAATTGGTAGTGTCAGCTTGATAGGTCCCAAACTCAGATTAATATAAACACTAAAGCAATTGTCCTCTTCGGGTGAGAACGTACCACACGTTTGAATGATAAAACTTGAATAATAATTTATTTCTTCTCTCCTTTCATTGATAACATCGGCTGCTTAAATAAGTAAGCCACTTATCAGAAACCCAAACTTAAAGGGAAAATGGTAGCTAACGATTGGAAACTAACTTACACGTAAAAACAGAACATGACTTAAAAACAGAACATCCACACATACGTAAAACAGAGCATCACAACGGAAATCAAAACAATGGAAATAAAAGTAACGTAAAGCTCGCAACTGCACACGACCCAGTCCATCCAGTGTACTCTTCATTCTTCACGTGCCCATAACCTTGTCCACTTAAAACTTGCAACTGAAAGTAAACGTGCAGCAACACTACGGGAAAGGAAATCATGCAATAGAAAAGTATACGTGCAGCTTGAAATTCTCTAACTAATCACAACGACTTCTGACCCAGTCCTACGGTGGTCTATCAATACTTCCCCCATCAGTGGATCCTTGTCCTCAAGGTCCACACTTGGAAACATGTCCAGCAGCTTTCTCGTGGGCTCCCAGGTCGCCACATCTGCGGAAGATGCTTCTATTGGACCAAATTTATTCCACTGCACCTCCACCTCGGTCAGCCTCCAATGTCTGCTGATCAGTGATGTCCTCACATACCACATGACCCGCATGTCCCTCCAAGAGTAACAACTGGGGTCTTTGGCATCTATGCCCAGCTGTGAAACGCTCACTGCAATGGAAACATAGGCCTTGTGCTCTCCTTCTTTGCATTTCCTCCCATGATAATCGCTTGACCGGATCAGCAGGTGCTACGGAAGCTATATGAGCTTCTGGTGGAAGAGATAGAGAAGCTCGTGCAAGTGGAGGTGGTTGTAAGAACTCCCGCTACCTTGCGAGCTGCTCGTCCCTCATCCGTGCTAGATTAATGGCCTCTTTGAGGGATTGTGGTCTGAACATCCGAATCCCATCAGAAATCTCAGCCTTCAAGCCGCCCATGAATGTACCCACCAATGCCTTCTGCGTCCATCCACGAACCTTGTTGTCGAGCTTCTCGAACTCACATTGATAGTCTCTCAACGTCCCCATCTGCCTGATTCTTGAGAGTGCTTCATCAAAGTCTTCACAGTCTGATGGTCCGAAGCGAGCCCATAATTCCTCTTGGAATCTTTCCCATGAAATCGCTTGTCCCTCTTC
Organism: Pterocarya stenoptera; assembly: GCA_003123785.1. NCBI lineage: Eukaryota > Viridiplantae > Streptophyta > Magnoliopsida > Fagales > Juglandaceae > Pterocarya > Pterocarya stenoptera. The sequence continues at coordinate 322,667 of QEOT01000822.1, read as the reverse complement.
CTGTAACGTCCTACGCAGCCACTGCCACCACTGGTTGGCTTCTCTTTCCAGATGGTAAGCAGCCATGGGAACCTTTTGGTTTTCGGCTGTGCCTTGGTATTCAAAGAATTGTTCCACACGGTTGAACCATTCGGTTGGGTCATCCCCTGAAAATCGTGGAAATTCCAGCCTAGCCATTTTGGAAGAGACGATCTGTCAGCCTCCATCGTTGCCTTCTCGGTGAGGATTGCTGTTGTTGGGATTCTCCTGGTTTACAATCAGCACACTCGAAATTCAAGCGAGAGCTTCCTCCATTCGCTGTAGTCCTTCCTGAACTGCACCAAGTCCAAACTCCAAGTGCTCAATACGCTCCTTGTTAGTTCCCATAAGCAACCTTGCTCTGATGCCAATGATAGGTCCCAAACTCATATTAATATAAACACTAAAGCAATTGTCCTCTTCGGGTGAGAACGTACCACACGTTTGAATGATAAAACTTGAATAATAATTTATTTCTTCTCTCCTTTCATTGATAACATCGGCTGCTTAAATAAGTAAGCCACTTATCAGAAACCCGAACTTAAAGGGAAAATGGTAGCTAACGATTGGAAACTAACTTACACGTAAAAACAGAACATCCACACATATGTAAAACAGAGCATCACAACGGAAATCAAAACAATGGAAATAAAAGTAACGTAAAGCTCGCAACTGCACACGACCCAGTCCATCCAGTGTACTCTTCATTCTTCACGTGCCCATAACCTTGTCCACTTAAAACTTGCAACGGAAAGTAAACGTGCAGCAACACTACGGGAAAGGAAATCATGCAATAGAAAAGTATACGTGCAGCTTGAAATTCTCTAACTAATCACAACGGCTTCTGACCCAGTCCTACGGTGGTCTATCACAGCTCGTACGTGTTCTACAAGAGAATTTAATAAAATGTAATAATAAATTTATTTTCTTGACCGTTAGTTTTCAAATAATCAGAGGCCAGGAAAACTAAACGTGAGCAATAATGGATCCGATTGACCAAAAACTGGAAAGTCCACATGCAATGAAAAAGAAATATGCAGAGATGTGTCGGAGGCTCACTGATTTAGACTAGTCTTTCGTGTTAATTAATGGAAACAAGTGGTGGGTAGGAATTTTCTTTTCTCCTCTCTCTCGGGAATCATTTTCCGGTTATATTGGAGCTAAGCCGATACAGAAAAGAATTACAAATTTTTATGCATCTACTTTCTGATCAATACATTAAAGAATTTTACCCCATAATAAATTAGGTGAGTATATATACACTTTTGATTTAGATAATATTTGGCTGCATTCGGAATTTATTCGGCCCCTATCTACGGGGAGAGAGTGTTCAAATGGGTTTCGGATTTTCACTTCGAGCAGGGAATTGGACACAAAGTAGGATCATAATTTATGTTTATGGAATTGGTGATTTTTATTTAAAATTGCAACATAATCATTTTGCAACAAAGTTTTCTAGAAAAGTTATTAATTTTCTTTGCATTATCAGAAAATAAATTAATACCATGCCTTTAACACCCCACACCCGTATGGGCCGGGTTGGAGATAAGTTTCAAAGATTCCATAAACAGAAATTCATCTTCTATTTTTTTTTATTTTTTATGAAGAGCCGAAAAACACATGTCCAATAGTGTCCCCATCCCAATTTTATTGATATACTCTCACTTGTGGCGGAGAAAAACCGTGGTTATAGACCGACACCTGGTGGATACAATAAATTCCAAAAACCAGGTGTAAAAATGACCAAAACTGACCCAAAACAATACACTCAAAGACATCCACAGAACCATATGTTCAAACCTTCCTCATATAAGGACATCCTATTTTCTCCAATCTAATAATACCTTTAATAACCATAGGTAACTCTGAAAATGAAAACCACAAACTATTTCCACCTTTTGCACCCATCCGAGCCAAACCATCTGCCACTGAATTGATCTCTCTATATGCATGGATCATAGAAAATCTAAATCCGTCAAGTAAGTTCAAAACTTCTTCCCAATAATCCTCCAAATACCAGAGCCTACAATTCTTCGTCTGCACCCAATTAATTACTAACATAGAATCCATTTCAATTTCAATCTGCTGAATATCTAACTGACGAACATATCGTAACCCTTATAATAAACCCAAAACTTCCGCTGCATTATTAGTTTTATAACCTGTAAAATTTGCAAATCCACACACAAACTCCCCTTTATCATTTCGAATTACCCCACCCACACCTGAAGGCCCTGGATTGCCCAACGAACTACCATCCACATTTAATTTAAACCACCCAGTTTTTGGCTTTGACCAAACTACCTATTTCATATACCTCGGACTCGTATTTCTGATCGGCAGCTGCAAGTTCTTCAAAATTTCTTAATCACGCCTAATTAGAGTTTGTGACTTCTTAAGCCTCAAGGCAATCCAAGAAACCCAATGCAATATAGAGCACCACACCGAATATACAGATTCAAATATACCTTCCATCCTCGCCTTACACTGTCGCCACCATAGCCTCCAGATGATCACCGAAGGAATAATCCCAAGTAGTGGCCCCTTTGTGTGGACCCTCTAGCATGCCGATACCAGCTCTCCACACGTCCTCTCTAATTTATACCAGGCAAATTTCTTATGCCCAACCTAATAGAAACCAAACCCCAAATCTTCTTCGCAAATTCACCAGTCGCAAGGGCATGATTCATATCTTCGTAAGCACCGTTTGAACAACAATCACATCTTGACACTACTTGTATTCCCACTTTCCTGATCCTATCATCCACAGCCAGACATTCATGTATAGCTTTCCACATTGTTACTAAAATCTTCTTTGGGATAGCCGTATGCCATATCCATTTTGCCCATGGAATTTCCAAATATCTTACCCTAGTACACTGCCAAGCACTGATAGTAGTGAATTCCCCACTTGGATTCTGCAACCATATCATTTTATCCTTTCCCTGTTTCAGATCACCTAACTGTTCTATCAATTCTTCTGCTTTTTCCATCCCCACTAGCCAAGAGAATAGCTCACCATTCAATCCACTCTCTGTTTTACAATCCTTCAATAATAATTCTTGATTTTCACTAACCTCAATCTGTGTATATAGTGGCCCACTTTCAGACCAGTTATCTCTCCAGGAATATACATTACCATCCTTCACCTTCCATCTTGAGTGATCTAATACCTTAGTCATAGCCTGCATAATTTGTTTCCAGAAATTCGAACCTTTATTCATATCCACTAGCGTAATATGCCTTGTTCCAACGTATTTTTGCCGAAAAAATGTCGCCCAAAGCGATGTTCCTTTACACAAGTTCCATGCCATTTTCTTCTGAAGCGAACTCTAAACTTCCTGTAAATTTCAGAGACCCAAACCTCCTTCAAACTCTGGTCTACAAATACTACTCCATGCCTTCCATTTCTTTTTAGGCTTTCCTTCTTTTATGCCCCAAAAGAAGGTACTCATAATTTTCTGAATTTTGTCCAACACAGATTTAGGTACCTTTATCGTCGAAAGACAATGAATTGGGAGACTTTGAATAACATGTTTTAATAAAAGAAGTCGAGCACCATTTGATAATAATCGGGCCTTCCACCCCTCTAATTGGTTTCTGATCTTGTTAATAATAGGTTCAAAATGAGAACTAAGTATTCTACCAGAGACAATTGGCACTCCTAAATAAGTGAATGGGAAAGTTCCTTCCGAAAAACCCGTATTCCTCAATAATATCCGACGCCTACCTTCCTTAAAATGTTTTGAGAAGAATATCGATGATTTTCTATTATTTATGACTTGCCCTGACCAACCTTCATATACTTTCAACACTTTCATAATAGCACGCATTGTTGATTTCCCCCCATTAGCAAATATAACAATATCATTTGCATATAGCAAATGAGAAATAATAGGCGTACCTCTAGGCTGAGTAAACAATTTAATCTTCCCCAATTCTACATCTCTCTTTATCAGACGAGTGAAAATTTCTTCAACTAAGGTGAACAAGTATGGAGACAACGGATCACCCTGCCTCAAATCTCTCCCACTTTTGAAGAAACCTTTAAGAGTTCCATTCATCACCACCGAGATCCAAGGAGTAGTAATGCATTGTCTAAAGAGACGACACAGACCCTCAGAAAATCCAAAAGACCGTAAAACATGCATAAGAAATTCCCAATCAACACTATCATATGCCTTGGCCATATCAATCTTTAATAAAACATTTCCACCATGACAAGGTTTATTAATGCTATGTATCATTTCTTGTGTTAAACTAACATTTTAAAAAATGCTTCGACCTGGAATAAAAGCACCTTGTTCCGGAGAAATTATTTTTTTTAACAAAGGAGAAATGCGATTTACCAAAATTTTTGAGCAAACCTTGTAAAAAACTGAGCACAAACTAATTGGTCGAAATTTTTCAAAACTTTCAGGATTTTCAATTTTTGGAATTAATACCAGAAAGGTGGCCGTATAAAACCGAGGAAAGTCCATACCTTGAAAAAATTCAATGACAGCCGCAGTCACCTCGCATCCAATAATATGCTAACAAGCACGAAAAAAACCCGACCCGAAGCCATCCGGACCCAGACTACTTTCAATCGGTATAGACATGAACGCATCAAGAACTTCTTTTGAACTCGGCAAACGACCTATCTCCTCATTTTCGTCCGGTGAAATCATACCATGAACCAATCCCTCCAAATCTGGAAGAGACCGATTATCACCTGCTGTAAGAAAGTTTTGAAAGTAATTTACAGTGCCATCATGAATGGCCTCTGGAGATGACAATAAAGTCCCATCCTGCAATCTAATTTCACAAATCATATGAACTCTTCTTCTACTCATAGCATGGAAAAAGCCTGAGGAAGCTTCTCCCATCTTAACCCAGCTAAGTTTTGCCTGTTGCGCAAGTTTCTGCTCCTCACGATCCAGCCATGACGAGAGCTCCAGCTGTGAAGCCACTAATTCCATCTCCACATTTTCTGAGTACCCTATCTGTAAATTCCGTTCTAATACATCAATACGATTATGCAAATTGTTAATATAGCTTTCCTTTCTTCCAAACACGTTCTGATTCCAGTCCCTCAACGCTACCTTAACATGTTTTAACTTAATCATAAGATTGAGTAACTCTGATCTCTCTAACACCTCTCTACCCCAAGCTCGTTCAACACAACCCAGAAATGATGAATGAGTCACCCACATCTGCTGAAATTTAAATGAAGGGAAACTATACTTGACTAATGGAGCTTTCAACGAAACCAGCAAAGGGGCGTGATCAGAAGAAGATCTACTTAAATAATTTATCTGGGCATCCTGAAATTCCTCCATAGCAGTAGAGTTCATAAAACCTCTATCTAATTTCACCCAAGATCTGTTTAAACCAGAATGTCCATTACACCAAGAATATCTAGAACCAATTTTTTGCATCTCTAACAAACCACAGTCCTCAATACTATTATTAAATTCATCCATAGCAATCATCGGTCTTGGTCTACCTCCACGTCTCTCATCATCCTTTCTAATGATGTTGAAATCTCCAACCACCATCCATGGACCCTGCTGATTACTGAGGGACAATAAACTATCCCATAGTCTCCTACGATCTTGATAGTAACATTTTGCATACACAAATGTTAGAAATAGCACTTTCATATTTTGTTTTACCCTTACCGATATAAATTGATCTCCCTTGCTCAGCATGTTCACCTCAATATCTTCTGACCAAAACATCCACAACTTACCCCCCTCCACACCATTAGAACAACAATCGACAAACTTTAGTCTTTCCTTCCATATTACCATCCTAGCTTGATCTACCATTGGTTCGGCTATTACAAAAATTTTTGGACTGAATTTAGATACTAACTGATTTAGCCTCCTCCTCGATGTACCGACCCCCCTCACATTCCAGAAAATATATGATAGATTCATAGATTAATTTTAGAGGGTTTCTTTTTCACCCTTGAAGAACACATTACCTTGATTTCTTTGATGTTGCTACGTTTCTCCTGCTGCACATCAAAGTCTGAAAACACCATTTTCCCCTTAGCCAAATGATCTATCTTGTCATCATTCTCTGTATCAGAACAATAATTTGCCACTGATCCATCCTCTTCAAGCTGCTTTTGCTCCATATTCCCCTCCACCATCTGTCCCTCATCATTTAATTCTCCATCTTCTGCAAGCTGCTCTATCTGTAATACATCAAAATTCCCCTCAACCTCCATTTGTTGTTCCTCTAAAACAGTCAAATTTTTGTTACTCTCCACCACTTGTACCACTTCACTACCAACATCCACACTTTTATTAGGTTTTAAGCACAACTCCCCAATCCCTATTGTTTTGTTGATATCCATCATTTCTTCATTCGGATCCAGATCACCCTCCTCTTCTCGATCTTGGTTAAAAGAATAAGGAACCAATTCTGTATTTTGTGGAGTTACCTCTTTATTAATATTCTCTGTTTCATCCAACTTTTCTTTTCCTTTAATCGATGTCACCTTCTCCACCGAACCAAACCCAGCCTCCTTTCCATCCTTTAACCCCCCAACATTGTCCTCTACGTCTTGCAAAATAAAAACAGAGGGCAACTCTGAATTCTTTTCCATCTGCTCATTCCTTTCAGCATCATTCTTCTCCTTAGGAACCCACACTTTATTGATTTAATATTCTTCAAAGTCTTGGATTCTTTTCCTTCGTTTAACTTAGCCTTACACGTTTTAAGATTATGTCCTTGCACTTTGCACCAAGAACAAAATGCCGGCAAAGTTTCATACTCCACTTCCTGAAAGATACTTGTAGGATGCCTTGGCGTGTCAATCCAAATGGAAGAAACTGGTTCTTGATCAATCTTCATGAGAACACAGACCCGTGCACCATTAGTTCTAGTCGCACACTGTGTAGCATTGTCCCTTCTTAGAAACACACCAATAGGCGCTACAATGTTACGTAAAAAAGATTCTTGAAAGAGGTTAGGAGGGAGGCCTGGGAGCATAATCCACACTGGCACTAGAGAGGGTTCCTCATCTTCTTTATAATCAATCGTCCATTTAAAGGCATGGTATGCAACTCCGTCAATGTCACAACTCTCCCGTGACAGGGCTTTCACGAAATCTTCCTCATTCTGGAACCTTACAAATACATGATGTGCCTTACTCATCACCGAAACCACTGGCTGAATTGAAAGACCCCATCGGCAATGTATGAATCCTCTAATACGATCCAACTACGGTCTTTGCCGCAGAAACTTCAGTACTAAAGAAAATCGAAATGGTACAGCAGATTGATCTAGTTCTTCTTTTGTGAAATGTACAAAAGACTCACCATCCACATATTTGGGTTGTCGAATCGGTATAGTGACCTCTGGAATAGGCTGAGGGGTATGTCTCAACAAATCCACAAACGATCTTCTTGCTTGTGGCGTTGGAGGGGATTGGGAATCCCCTGCGTCTGCCATGCAACCCCGTCAAGCCACTCCCTAGTTAGGGAGTAACTTTAGTTCTTGGAGCCTTCTTGGACTTCATTTTAGTTCAGAACACATTACTTGAACAAAACAGAAATTCATCTACTTCCACCAAACATACACTAATCTTTGCCCTTATACCCTACACTCAGAACTCTTGTCCCCTTATTCTAGATCCTCAGCTGAAACATTTACATCCTGTGAAAATATTATGTAGATAATGGGTGAGTTATCAACAACTCATGAAGTAGAGAATATATACTAGTATGTGAATATGAGTACTTACAAAATTCAGAATGCAAAATAAAAGATTTCTAGTTTCAGGATGCAGAAACAACACACGTTATCAAAATATCAGAGCGACAATTCAAAACAATATTCATATTTGAAAATCTTTTGACATAGCATAACTAAACATTATAAATATATCTTATCATATTAGTGCATCATATCAAAACAGTTCAAAAAAATATTCATATTTGAAAATCTTTTGACATAGTATAACTGAGCATAATAAATATATCTTATCATATATCATATATCATATCAGAACAGATGTCATATTTATGATAGTTACGAGCTCAACGCTCCTAAATTATTATGGAGTTGGAACCACATGTGAATTAATTGGTAGTGTCAGCTCGTACGTGTTCTACAAGAGAATTTAATAAAATGTAATAATAAATTTATTTTCTTGACCGTTAGTTTTCAAATAATCAAAACCAGGAAAACTAAACGTGAGCAATGGATCCGATTGACCAAAAACTGGAAAGTCCACATGCAATGAAAAAGAAATATGCAGAGATGTGTCGGAGGCTCACTAATTTAGACTAGTTTTTCGTGTTAATTAATGGAAACAAGTGGTGNGGTTCTTGATCAATCTTCATGAGAACACAGACCCGTGCACCATTAGTTCTAGTCGCACACTGTGTAGCATTGTCCCTTCTTAGAAACACACCAATAGGCGCTACAATGTTACGTAAAAAAGATTCTTGAAAGAGGTTAGGAGGGAGGCCTGGGAGCATAATCCACACTGGCACTAGAGAGGGTTCCTCATCTTCTTTATAATCAATCGTCCATTTAAAGGCATGGTATGCAACTCCGTCAATGTCACAACTCTCCCGTGACAGGGCTTTCACGAAATCTTCCTCATTCTGGAACCTTACAAATACATGATGTGCCTTACTCATCACCGAAACCACTGGCTGAATTGAAAGACCCCATCGGCAATGTATGAATCCTCTAATACGATCCAACTACGGTCTTTGCCGCAGAAACTTCAGTACTAAAGAAAATCGAAATGGTATAGCAGATTGATCTAGTTCTTCTTTTGTGAAATGTACAAAAGACTCACCATCCACATATTTGGGTTGTCAAATCGGTATAGTGACCTCTGGAATAGGCTGAGGGGTATGTCTCAACAAATCCACAAACGATCTTCTTGCTTGTGGCGTTGGAGGGGATTGGGAATCCCCTGCGTCTGCCATGCAACCCCCTCAAGCCACTCCCTAGTTAGGGAGTAACTTTAGTTCTTGGAGCCTTCTTGGACTTCATTTTAGTTCAGAACACATTACTTGAACAAAACAGAAATTCATCTACTTCCACCAAACATACACTAATCTTTGCCCTTATACCCTACACTCAGAACTCTTGTCCCCTTATTCTAGATCCTCAGCTGAAACATTTACATCCTGTGAAAATATTATGTAGATAATGGGTGAGTTATCAACAACTCATGAAGCAGAGAATATATACTAGTATGTGAATATGAGTACTTACAAAATTCAGAATGCAAAATAAAAGATTTCTAGTTTCAGGATGCAGAAACAACACACGTTATCAAAATATCAGAGCGACAATTCAAAACAATATTCATATTTGAAAATCTTTTGACATAGCATAACTAAACATTATAAATATATCTTATCATATTAGTGCATCATATCAAAACAGTTCAAAAAAATATTCATATTTGAAAATCTTTTGACATAGTATAACTGAGCATAATAAATATATCTTATCATATATCATATATCATATCAGAACAGATGTCATATTTATGATAGTTACGAGCTCAACGCTCCTAAATTATTATGGAGTTGGAACCACATGTGAATTAATTGGTAGTGTCAGCTCGTACGTGTTCTACAAGAGAATTTAATAAAATGTAATAATAAATTTATTTTCTTGACCGTTAGTTTTCAAATAATCAAAACCAGGAAAACTAAACGTGAGCAATGGATCCGATTGACCAAAAACTGGAAAGTCCACATGCAATGAAAAAGAAATATGCAGAGATGTGTCGGAGGCTCACTAATTTAGACTAGTTTTTCGTGTTAATTAATGGAAACAAGTGGTGGGTAGGAATTTTCTTTTCACCTCTCTCTCGGGAATCATTTTCCAGTTATATTGGAGCTAAGCCGATACAGAAAAGCAAATTTTTATGCATCTACTTTCTGATCAATACATGAAAGAATTTTACCCATAATAAATTAGGTGAGTATATATACACTTTTGATTCAGATAATATTTGGCTGCATTTCGGAATTTATTCGGCCGCTATCTTCGGGGAGAGAGTGTTCAAATGGGTTTCCGATTTTCACTTACAGCAGGGAATTGGACACAAAGTAAGATCATAATTTATGTTTATGGAATTGGTGATTTTTAATTAAAATTGCAACATAATCAATTGCACAAAGTTTTCTAAAAAAGTTATTAATTTTCTTTACATTATCAGAAAATAAATTAATACCATGCCTTTAACACCCCATACCCGTATGGGGTCGGAGATAAGTTTCAAAGATTCCATAAACAGAAATTCATCTACTTCCAACAAACATACACTAGGTTAGGTTTGGAGAGTAAGATAAAAAATTTTTATTTTAGATGAAGATTTAAATATTATATTTTAATATTATTATTGTCTTGGAATTTGAAAAAGTTAAATTAAAATTTGAAAAAGTTGAATTGTTTATTATATTTTATATGGAAATTTGAGAAAGTTGTAATGATGAGTTGAGATGAGAATTTTGTATTTGAACTTAGTTATCAAACCTAATCTAATTTTTGTACTTATCCCCTACACTCAAAACTCTTGTCCCCTTATTCTAGATCCTCAAGCTGAAACATTTACATCATGTGAAAATATTAAGGAGATAATGGGTGAGTTATCAACAATTCAGTAAGTAGAGAATATATACTAGTGTGTGAACATGAACACTTACAAAACTCAGAATGCAGAACAAAAGATTTCTAGTTTCAGGATGTAGAATCAACACACGTTATCAAAATATCAGAGCGACAGTTCAAAACAATATTCATATTTGAAAATCTTTTGACATAGCTTAACTGAGCATTATAAATATATATATATCTTACCATATTAGTGCATCATATCAAAACAGTTCAAAAAAATAGTAATATTTGAAAATATTTTGACATAGCATAACTGAGCATAGTAAATATATCTTATCATGTATCATATCAAAACAGATGTCATATTTATGATAGTTATGAGCTCAATGCTCCTAAATTATTAAGGAGTTGGAAGTACCACATGTGAATTAATTGGTAGTGTCAGCTCGTACGTTGTAGAGAGACTTCAATAAAATGTAATAATAAATTTATTTTCTTGACCGTTAGTTGTGTTCAAATAATCAAAGGAAAACTAAACGTGAGCGATGGATCCGATTGACCAAAAACTGGAAAGTCCACATGCAATGAAAAAGAAATATGCAGAGATGTGTCGGAGCCTCACTAATTTAGACTCTTTCGTGTTAATTAATGGAAACAAGTGGTGGGTAGGAATTTTCTTTTCTCCTCTCTCTCGGGAATCATTTTCCAGTTATATTGGAGCTAAGCCGATACAGAAAACTAGAATTACAAATTTTTATGCATCTACTTTCTTATCAATAGATGTTGGAATATACAAACTCAGATTGAAGCTTCGGAGTTGAAGTCAAGGGAAGCTAAACAGAAAAGATCAAAAGAGGTTTCAAATGACAGTTAAATTAAATCCAAATTCAGATGAGATAAATTAGTTAAAGTGCCGTATAAATCATGACTTCTATATAGTTAAGTTAGTTAGCATACATGTCTATAAATAGAAATAATGTAAATATAACAATTCATTCAATTCCAGTCAATGAAAAATTCACATTGAATTTACTCTCAAATTTTCTTTTGCATTTTCAAGTTCTATGTTCTTGATTCTTCAAGTTACAAAATTTTACATGGTATCATCGTCCATAAGCATTCCACTACCTTCTTGATATTTTTACACAAATTCTTGCTTTCTTTCTTTTGCTTCTATGGCAGAATCCTCAAATAGTTCTTCTAATAATTCTTCTCCTCCTTTGGGGAATCCATCTGATGATTCCTCAAGTTACTAGTATCTACATCCATCTGATAATCCTGGAGCTCTTCTTGTATCTGAGATCTTTTCTGGTGATAATTACGTGGCTTGGAGTCGGTCCATCACAATTGCTCTAACAGTCAAGAACAAAGTTGCTTTCATCGATGGAAGTTTGCCTCAACCTGATCCTATTAATGCTCGACTCAAGACTGCCTGGTTGAGGGCAAACAACCTTGTGCTTTCTTGGCTAATGAATTCCATTACAAAGGAGATTCGAGGGAGTCTTCTTTACTCCAACAGTGCTGCTGACATCTGGAATGTGTCAAAGATTCGATACCTGCGCAGTGATGGTCCAAGAGTTTTTTGCCTTAGAAAAGTCCTTAAGTTCTATTTCCCAGGGCTCGAATTCAATCACTGAGTATTTTAGTGTTTTCAAAGCACTATGGGATGAATACATTAGTTATCGTCCCCTTCCAACTTGTAATTGTGGATTTATGGAAAAGTGTACCTGTGCAGTATTGAAGAACCTTGCTGATCAACAACAAGCTGACTATCTCATGAAATTCTTGATTGGTCTGCATGATTCCTTTTCAGCAATTCCAAGCCAACTGTTGCTTCTTTCTCCATTGCCATCAATGGGCAAGGTTTTCTCTTTATTGATACAAGAAGAGAGCCAACGTTCCTTAACTAATGTTGTATATATCCCTCATGATTCTCATGCTATGGTAACTAATGTTGTACATATCCCCCATGATTCTCATGCTATGGTTGCTCACAACCATCCTCACAAACTTCTTCAAATGTTGTTAAATTCAGCAAAGTCAGAGGCAAGTCAGATGTCATCTGTTCCCATTGTGGATTCTCTAGACATCTTGTAGATAAGTGTTTCCACCTTATAGGCTATCCACCAGGATGGAAAGGGCCTCGAGGAAAGAGAATCAATTCTACACGATTGCCCAATTCAAACATTGCATCTTTTATGGAGCAAAACTTAAACAACCCAAATATGTTTTTTTCTCAAGAGCAAATACAGAATTTGATTACTCCTGCAAATAGCCTATCCACTTCTTCTATCAATCCTAATTCTGCAGTTAACACTGCCTCTACATCAGGTAATAACCCTATCCTTTGTTTAGCCAATACCTCCTTAAATCATACTTCTCCTTGGATATTAGATACTGGAGCAACATATCACATGGTCTGTTCTCCTCATCTGTTCACATCTATAAAAATACCAACAAAACCCTCTTCAGTCCATTTACCAAATGGTCATTCAATGCCTATAAGTTTCACTGGTACTGTTAAAGTCTCTCCTGATTTGATTTTACATAATGCTCTCTATGTTCCATCTTTTCATGTCAATCTTATTTATGCTTCCAAGTTGACTAAAGAAAATTCTGTTGCTCTATTTTTCTTTCAATCTAAATGTGTATTGCAGGACCTCAGCACATGGAGGATGATTGGGCTTGCTGAAGTAAGAAATGGTCTATACCACCTTATCAATTTTTCTGCTGCTACACAGAAGAAAATTCCTAATTCAAACAGATCTTTTTTGGCTAACACATCTACCATTAGTCTTCACATGTGGCATTTTCGGTTGGGACATCTATCTCTTGCCAAACTAAAACTCATTAGTTCCATTGATTCTTCTGTAAAAATGTCTCACAAACATGTTTGTGAAATATGTCCTCTAGCTAAACAAAAGAAATTATCTTTTCCTGTATCACGAAGCAGTTCAAATAAAGCCTTTCAATTAGTACATTGTGATATTTGGGGTCCATTTTCCACTATCTCTCATTCTGGATATAAATTCTTTCTTACCATTGTGGATGATCATACACGCTTCACTTGGCTTTTCCTTATGAAAGCTAAATCAGAAACTCGAGGTCTACTTGCCAGATTCATTGCATATGCTAAAACTCAGTTTGATACTCAAATACAAACACTGAGAACAGACAATGGCCAAGAATTCAATATGCCTTCCTTTTATCAAGAAAATGGTATAATACATCAGCTATCTTGTGTAGAAACTCCTGAGCAAAATGGTAGAGTTGAAAGAAAGCATCAACATTTGTTAAATGTTGCTAGAGCTCTTCTTTTTCAATCTAAACTTCCATTAACATACTGGACTGAATGTGTATTGACAACTACACATCTCATAAATCGAATTCCCTCTTCTGTGCTAGATAATAACACACCATATGCTATCCTTTTTCACAAATCTCCTGCATATAACTATCTGAAAGCTTTTGGCTATTTATGTTTTGCCAGCACAATACATAACAGTCGAGGCAAATTTCATCCAAGAGCCTCAAGATGCTTGTTTCTTGGTTACCCACCAAATATCAAGGGATACAAAGTGCTTCATCTCCTTACTCTTAAAACCTTTGTTTCCAGAAATGTCATATTTCATGAGAATATTTTTCCTTCTATTCCAAACACTACTCACACTCCTTTTGTATTTCCTAATTTTCCTCTAATGCATGACTTCACAGTACCCATTACTTCACAAAATCTACCTTCTGCACTACCAGAATCTATTACTTCACAGAATCAATCCTCTAAAGTTTCAGAATCTAGAACTTCACAAAATCCTTCTTCCACTATTGCAACATCTGACTCTTCATAGACTGTTCCTATTCCTTTACAAAATCTATCCTCTAAAATTCTAGCACCTATTACTTCACAAATTAATCCTGAAATTGTAAGCCTTCGAAGATCTGAAAGAATAAGGAATCATCCTTCATATTTGCAGCATTTTCATTGTGGTAATATGGCTCAATCTACTTCAACATCTCAAAAATCATTCAGTTGCTACATTCCTTCTTCTAATACTCTCTTGCTCATTTCCTTTCAACACATAAACTGTCACCTAGACATGCAGCTTTTACTTCTGCTATGTCATCTACTTTTGAACCTAAATCTTTCAAGCAAGCCAATTCTTATCCACAATGGAAGCAGCCATGTTAAATGAGATCAAAGCTCTTGAATTAAATAAAACATGGGAACTTGCAATATTACCTCCAAATAAGATAGCAATTGGATGTAAGTGGGTATATCGTGTTAAATTCAAAGCTGATGGCACAATTGATAGATACAAGGCTAGATTAGTAGCAAAAGGCTACACCCAGCAAGAAGGCCTTGATTATTTTGACACATTTTCACCTGTGGCTAAAATGACAACAGTGAGAACATTGTTATCCATTGCTACCATTAAGCATTGGCATTTACATCAACTTGATGTAAACAATGCTTTTCTCCATGGAGATTTAAATGAAGAGGTCTATATGCAGCTACCACCAGGGTACTCTTCACCAACCGATCTGAGAGTTTGCAAACTCAAAAAGAGCCTATATGGTCTGAAGCAGGCCTCAAGACAATGGTTCTCCAAGCTGCCATCCTCTCGACTTCAGTTTGGGTTTATTCAAGGGAAGTCTGATTTTTCTCTATTCATCAAGCATAATTCAAATAGTTTTATAGCACTCTTGATTTATGTTGATGATGTGATTCTTGCTTTGAATAATCTTGTTGATATTGTCATTGTCAAAAGGTTCTTATATGATTCTTTCACTATCAAAGACTTGGAAGAACTAAAGTATTTTTTGGGGATAGAAGTGGCTTGATCAACCAAAGGCATAACTTTATGCCAACGAAAATATGCATTAGATATCTTGCAAGATAGTGGTTTTTCAGGTTGTAAACCTGTGGCATTTCCTATGGAATCTACACTAAAGCTGAGTGCAAACGACTCATCTCCTCCCTTGTCAGATCCTGCACAATACAGAAGATTAGTGGGTCGATTATTATACCTCACTATAACTACCTGACCTATCCTACTCAGTACAATCACTAAGTCAATTCATAGCTAATCCTAGTAGTAATCATCTACAAGATACTGAAAGGTTCCTCAGGTATATCAAAGCAACACCTGGGCAAGGTATTTTTCTGTCTGCTCATTCTTCTCTTCATCTAAAAGCCTACTCAGATAGTGATTGGGGTGGCTGTATTGACACCAGAAGAAGCATTATTGGTTTCACAGTATTTCTTGATGACTCTCTTATCTCATGGAAATCAAAGAAACAACCAACAGTTAGCCGATCCTCAGTTGAGTCTGAATATAGAGCTCTAGCCTCTACCATATATGAACTGCAATGGTTGATCTACTTGCTAGCTGACTTAAAAATTCCCCATCCGCAAGCTATTTTGCTTTATACAGATAGCAAACCAGCTTCTGATATTGCATCAAACCCTGTCCAACATGAAAGAACAAAGCACATTCAACTAGATTGCCATTTGGTCCGAGAGAAATTGCAAGAAGGTTTGATCAAGATCATTCATATTCCCTCCAAACATCAGCTGGCAGACATTCTAACTAAACCACTTGGTTCCCTCAGTTTCCATCATTTGATTCGCAAGATGGGAATGTATATTGGGAATGATCAATATACATTCCCATCTTGAGGGGGGGTGTTGGAATATACAAACTCAGATTGAAGCTTTAGAGTTGAAGTCAAGGGAAGCTAAACAGAAAAGATTAAAAGAGGTTTCAAATGACAGTTAAATTAAATCCAAACTCATATGAGATAAATTAGTTAACGTGCCGTGTAAATGACTTTTGTATATTCAAGTTAGTTAGCATACATGTCTATAAATAGAAATGATGTAAATATAACAATTCATTCAATTCGAGTCAATGAAAAAATCACATTGAATTTACTCTCAATTTTTCTTTTGCATTTTCAAGTTCTCTGTTCTTGATTCTTCAAGTTATAGAATTTTACAATACATGAAAGAATTTTACCCATAAATTAGGTGAGTATATATACACTTTTGATTCAGATAATATTTGGCTGCATTTCGAAATTTATTCCCCTATCTTCGGGGAGAGAGTGTTCAAATGGGTTTCGGATTTTCACTTACAGCAAGGAATTGGACATAATGTAAGATCAGAATTTATGTTTATGGAATTGGTGATTTTTAATTAAAATTGCAACATAATCATTTTGCAACAAAGTTCTAAAAAAGTTATTAATTTTCTTTGCATCATCAGATAATAAATTAATACCATGCCATTAACACCCCATACCCATATGGGGTCGGAGGAGATAATTTTCAAAGATTCCATAAATAGAAATTCATCTACTTCCACCAAATATACATATATATTCCTTTACAAGGTCATCAATGAAATGATTCAACAAATAAATCAACTTCTCATGTCTGAATAGAAGTGTCAACATCTCAATAAACCAAATCAATAGAATAAATCAAATCTACTAAATAATAGTCTCCAGTAATCTTTGTACTTATCCCCTACACTCAAAAATCTTGTCCCCTTATTCTAAATCCTCAGCTGAAACAATTACCTCCTGTTAAAATATTATGTGAGTTAACAACAACTTACTAAGTAGAGAATATATACTAATATGTCATCTTAAGCATTTACAAATTTCAGAATGCAGAACAAAATCACAATTGAGGGCAATAATGTAAAATCATTTAAAAGAATTCTTCAGTGCTTTACGGAAAATCACAATCCAAAACTTAAGAAAGAGCCCATTTATTTATTTTATTCACTACCAGTCTCGAATCCCAATTTTTGAAGTGGGCTCTATCTGAAAGAAAATGTTTTGTTCTGCACTCTGAAAGAAAGTATTTTGTTCTGCATTGTAAACTCTGTAAATGCTCATGTTTATACACTAGTATATGTTTTCTGCTTACTGAGTTGTTGATGATTCACACCTTATCTCCAAATATTTTTCAGATAATTTTGATTGTTCAGCTGAATAACAAGAGTAGGAAGTTTTAGCAAGGTGTGATGATCATAGAGGAATAAGTGCCCATGGGTACATGCACTTATTTGAGAGTCGTAGTTAGTAAATTGATTATTTTCAGATATTTTGATGTGTTGAGCTAAGGATCATTTCGAGTCTTTGAGAGTTTTTAAATTTTGTTATTGAGAATTTCTTTGTTGTCTCTATGAAGGAGCATGGATATTTGGGTTGAGCAAATGAATTAATATTTTATGGAGTTTATGGATTTTATAGTTGTGATATTGTAGTTGATATTAAGTAATAAGAGTTAACTCTCCAGACCTCCGAGAACCGGGCGTTACAGTTGGTATTAGAGCTAGGCTTGATATTTTGCATACTATAATAAGGAGTTTGAAGAGATTTGAGGTTTGAGATTTTGCAGACTGTATGTATTGAGGTTTTAGATTCGATTAGCTTATTCTTTAGGCTATATGAAATGACTTGGATTTGATTTAAGGTTTAGATTTTGAAGTTGATATAAGTTTGATCAAAAGCTAGGTGTAGCAAATTTCGAGGACAAAATTTCTTCTTAAGGGAGAGAATCTAACACCCAGAACCAGCATCAAGTCGCTTTCTATAATTTTTGGATTTATATGTATGGAAAGCCAGTTGATTTGTCAATAATTTTTATGGGTCGATAATTTTTTTCAAGAGACAAGTTGGAATATCGCAGAGTTTTGTTCGAGGCCCAAAACTTAGGAAAGAGCCCATTTATTTTTTTATTTTTTTTATTCACTACCAGTCTTGAATCCAAAATTTTGAAGTGGGCTCTATCAGATCACCCCAAGGCCCACGCCGATTTTTATTAAAATGGGAAATCCAACGACAGTTTATTTTTAGAAACTCCCCACCTTTACACGCTTGTTTTCGTTAGTCATAATCATGCACGGTCTCTAATGTATTCATCCACTCCCATGCACATACACGTCTCCCTCATCCCTCTAGGGTTTGTTTTTGTTTTTTGTTGGCCTATATATATAATCCTTCGTGCATGAAGAAAACCCAAGAATAGGGTTGCCATCTTCTTACCCATCCCTCTCGTGTGTTGAAGACAAGAAACCACCATAGAAACAGCCCCAAACAGGAAGCCTCTTCCCTTCTACACCATGAAACACGTGCACTTCAATAGAGATAGCAACCATAGCATTGCATGTCGCGTGAAGCCCAGCAGCCGCATCTCCTAGTGTCAACCATGAGACCATCGTGGAATAGCCGGGCAACACCCCAGCCACTGCCACCAACAACCTCCCGGCCCAGACCTACATGAGTCCTCTATCCGTTTGCCATATGATACGACCACCACCTTGTAGAAACCGTAAGCCACAACCTGCACCACGTACCGAGAGCCACTCCACGAAAGGTAGCCACACCCCTTTCTCTTTTACTCACCTCAACCATCAGCCGCTTAAATCTCCGCCCTTCACCTCTGTGCCCAGCCCACACGAGACCCACAGCCACTTGCATAAAGAACCGAAAACCCCTGTTTTTGCTCCTCAAACAGAGGAATTACTATCCCCACTGTGTGAGGCCCCGACTCCCACGTACGAAAATGCGGGACTTGTGACGTCGGGATGAGACATCATGGGTCAGGCATCCCAACGATAAATGCCAAGTGTGTGTACATGCAGAAAGTGTACAAAATAAACGCTGCGGATAAATTAAAGTCAATCAACTAATTACTAGAATTTTAGCGATAGATTTACTTAAATAAAACGTTTAAAAAGATTTATATAGTTATCCCGAAAAATATAATACAAAGTCTTAAACACATAAATGAGTGGGAAACAAATCCCATAATCCCAACTGACCACATGTCACTCCTCCGGTGGAGTCGATCCCTTAGGCTCCACATCCTCATTTGCATAAAAATCTATGGTACCATAAAACGGTATCGCAGGGTAAGGAATACCACATGAGATATGAATCTCAGTAAGTAACAACCCAAACAATCCAAGAGATAAAAGTCCATTAATGCAACCAACAAATATGAGTGCATATGATAGAATATGCATTTGTGGCGCCTCCAGCCCCCCCGCTTGGGATTCGACGGTGGATGAAACAACGGGACATGTAACACAAGGCTACATACCCCTCGTACATGATAGATAATATGCTATGCACCTAAGTACACTAGCAATATGCAATATCATTGCAGCAAAAAATAAATAAAGGTAAACAATTCTAAGCAACGCAAATAACAATTGCAAAGTACATGGTACCGACTAAAAAAAGGCATTAACACTTTGTCCATGACCATAACATGGTAGCATAAGATAAAATATCCCAAAAATATCAGGTATTAAAGTTTTGTGTCCCAAAACACGAGACCATCTCAAAAATATTGTTTCACAAAAGCTGAGGCCTAAAAACCATAAGTTCTTTTCACCAAAATGACTAAGTTTCTTTTTCCTTCATTGGGATTCATGTGTCACACGCTTCTCTAGAGTCTTATCTTGGTCTCGGTTGTTATGTTGTTTGAACTCCACAATGAACTCCAAAATACCAGTGATCTCTCGGTCAATAGCCTCAAGTCGCTCCAGGATGGAGGGCTCATGCCGACTAATGGCCATCTTAGACACAATCCTCTCTAGGGAGGAGGTGCCGTTCTCTTCCTCTTTGTCATAAGTATCGTCCTCTATACCTGTAGCAACTTCTACCATTCTGGTTGGAAAATGGTAGTGTAAACTACCACAATGAGATTTCAATAAATCTCAGCAAGTAATCACACAACATACAATAGTTAAAGCAAGCATACAAGAGGTACATCATGAAATGCATGCATGGACATGTACTTGACTTAAACAGAAACTTGACATATGCATTTGACCATTTTCATAAGACTTGGATAGAGACTTTGACATTTTTCAGAAAACTTCTTAATCATTCTTTTCATGTTGATTCTTAATCAAAACTTTTCTTATCAGAAACATATCACAAGATTTACATCAAGTGATCCTTATCTTATCACAAGATTTTCATCAAGTGATCCTTGTTATGAGCTCTTATTCTTGTTCATAGGTTGGACACAACATGGCTCCCCTCCTTGCACCGCGTGTTCCCGCTAGTTGTTGTACCATTAACGATCTGTAGGCGGGAATTGCAGGTAGGACTCTACCACTATCCCTGCTTACCACCATCCCTATAGTTCGAGATACACAGAGAATCATAATAAGTTGACTTTACTTCGTCGAATTACATGTGATTGAGCTGCATTATTGCATATTTTATCTATTTAAAACCAATAATTTTTAATTGTTTTATTATTTTATCATTGGTTTTAGATGAATAAATTGATTAAGAGGCATAAATCCAAGTTGTGAATTAAATTGATTAAAAGCATAGTTTATGCTTGATTTTATAACTTGTGATTTATTTGGACAATAAATTCTCATGCACAACACACTTTCAATATTTTATTTTCATCTCTTGTTTAATTTTATTTATTTTAGTTATTTTATTTTATTTTATTTTATTTGTCTAAGTTTTATTTTTATTTGTATTTAATTTTGCTTGTCTAATTTTTATTTTATTTTATTTTATTTTTCTTTATTTTATTTTATTTTTCTGTTTTTCAGATTTGCCTAAACGACATGTAGTTTTTCTTAAACGGAAAAACGACATGTCGTTTACTTCTAAGAGCTAAAACTGTCGTATGCTAAACGACAGGTCGTTTAGTCAACTGATGAAAACGACTTGTCGTTTTCCACGGTAATTGAATTCCGTCCTCTGCTAAACGACTTGTCGTTTCGTTCACAGACGAAAACGACAAGTCGTTTTCGTCATCTTCAACCTCCGTCCAGGAGTGTACAGTGCACGTAAAACGCCATGCATGCGTTTAGGCTCCTCCACGTGAACTCCTCTTCCACGAACAACCTCAAAACCACGAGGGAGCTGCATCACATTCGGTTTTCACAGAATAAATTATACCTACCGTCGGCTGGAAGAAAGTGGAAGACACGGCTTGGTGGAGACAGATGCTCTCCATTCACACGAGACCAGCTGGAGCAATAATGCATGCAGTTTTTGTTTGACAGAAAGCTCAGTAGAAACAATAAAATAAACCAAGAGGCATGCAACAGATTCTTTCAGTTGACACAGCAAACTCTCATAGCAGACTTGACCCTCTCGGAACAAAGCAGCAGACTCCTTCACGTGGGCAGCAGCTGGTAGGCAACGTTCTGAAAGCTTATCACAATAGCATGCGGAGCAATAACTCAGGAGCTGGAAAGATGCACGCTTGGAACAAGAACTGCAGCAGCTGCAGAGCAGAAGCACGCTGGTGCAGAGTAAACCAGCAACAACCCACTCGGAACAAAGCTGTGGAAATCAAAGCAAAGTGCAGAGCAGGAACGTGCATGCATGATGCGGACGACACTGCCGAAAGCAGGGGAGAAGAAAGAAAGAAAAAGAAAAAAAAAAAAAAAAGAGGAAAGAAGAAACACATGCTGGGCAACGCACGCAGAAGCAGAAGAAATGAAAAGAAAAAGAAAAGAAAAGAAAGAAGCACATGCGGGAAGAATCAAGCGGACAGAATGCACATGCGGGAAAAATAGAAAAATAAAATGAAGGCTGGCTGGCACAAGTCAGACTCACATGGACAGTGCGGACACAAGCATACAGTGCAAATTTCTGATGCCTATATAAGGCTTGTGAACGAAGTGAAGTGGAAGTTGAGGTTAGAAGCTCAGTAGGAAGTAGGAGTAGTCTGTAGAAATTTTAGGAGAAAATGCAGATGAAGTGAGGGAGTTTGGTGATGCAGTTGAGAGCCTAATGGACCAACTGTGTTATCAAACTGTTCTCCTTTATCTGCAGTCTCCATTTTTTTTATTTTATTTTTTTTATTTTAATTTATGTTATTTATTTTTCTGCACTTTAAATTAATGCCATTTATTTTTCAGCACTTTTATTTTACTGCACTTGTGTTATCGAACTGTTCTCCTTTATCTGTAGTCTCCACTTTTATTTTATTTTATTTTTTTATTTTAATTTATGTCCTTTATTTTTTTAGCACTTTTTATTCCTGCAATTGATTGGTATTGTTATTAGAAACTTTGATTATCTATATATTTCTCTTGATTCATTGTGATTTCCGAATACAGTGAATGCTTGAAAAATCCCTGTGATAATTAATTGGACTTATAGATATCTCTACCATCAATCCTGCACTTTTATTTTAGATCAACAATAAAATTCATAATTGCGAGTTTGATTAATTGATTGGTATTTTTAGAAACGTTGATTATCTATATACTTCTCTTGATTCACTGTGATTTCCGAATACAGTGAATGATTATGAAATCCCTGTGGTAATCAATTGGACTTGTGAATGTCTCTACCATCAATTATTCAGACTTAACAGTTGGTGATTAATTTTCTTGGGTTTAATTGTGAGTTTGATCAATTGTTTGGTGTTGTTATTAGAAACGTTGATTATCTATATACTTCTCTTGATTCATTGTGATTTCCGAATACAGTGAATGCTTGAGAAATCCCTGTGGTAATCAATTGGACTTATGAATGTCTCTACCATCAATTGGACAAACTTAATTTTATTTTTCAGTACTTTTAATTTCTGCACTTTTATTTCACAGTCCTTTATTTTACTGTCTTTTATTTTCTGTAATTTAATTTTCTGCACTTTAATTTCCAGCACTTTTATTTATTGTCATTTAATTTTCTGTTATTTATTTTCTACAATTTATTTGATGCCATTTAATTTTTCAGTGAATTTAAATTCCAGTCCTTTAATTTCCAGCGATTTAAATTCACAGTCTTGCATTTTAATTTCTGTAATTTTTACTGCATTTAAAACACACAAAGCCAATCAAACAAAATGAATCTGGTTCATGACCAGTAAATCTTCTTTTCACTGCTCATTTTCATCCATTGTATATATCATCTGTTTTTATTTTTATTTTCCCATCGTAAATATTTTCACATTTTTTCACGAGTTTATTTTTAGCACTTTCCCTGTGGAGACGATCTAGGAATTCGTTCCTAATTACTACGCGACACGCTCCTATACTTGGGATAGCCTTTGTGCTGCTCATTTTCGAACGAGTCAACATGCCTTACGCACCCACTAGCATTAGGTGCTTCCTCGCTCCAGCATTCTCTGAAAGAATCCATTCGAGGCTCGTCGAATATTCTCAGGGGTTACCACTCCATTCTTAAGCACGTTAGAGTGGGCAGAGGAGTTCCACTAGGACAATCCCCCGTTCTAGCACTTGGGATCGTGATAAAACATTTTGACTCTTTTCTTTAAAATGAAACACTTCTCTTTAAAAATATATTCCCCAAATGTATGTGACATGGAACTTAAGACATACGTGCTTATACTTGACATGTGACATATGGAATGCCATGCATGAAATAACCAATCATAACATGTTCAATTCATGGCATGATAACATGAAACACATGAAATATCCAAACACATTCATGGAACTATGGGAACATGCTTAGGCCAAAACACTTAGGGGTAAAAATCATGAGATTCATCACTTAAACATGTTCCAATCTTCAAACATATAACATAGAAATCAAAGCTTAGTAAAACAAAGCATGAAATCATAACATTTGACTAATGTCTGAATCATTCAACACATGGTATGGCCGAAACATCATGATACATAGTCCATCATTCTTAAACATGTGAAAACTGAAACATATACAAGTATTTCATGGCATTTTCATCACAAATTTCAAGCATATAATTCCTTCCTAAGATTCATACAAGATCATATTAACATAATCAAACCATCAATCAAGAAGTAGCAAACAAAGCAAACATGGTAATGAAAGATTTACACAATCATATACAAGTGTTAACCAAGAGTAGGTTGAGTGTATACGTACAAAAATCCATGTAAAGAAATACTAGCAAGCTGTAAATCCAAACATTCTATAATAGAAAAAGTATCTAGAAACCTTTTTTCGTGTTCTTGAGTGTGTGTATGGATTTCTAGGGCATTATTTGACCATATACATTTGGCTTCTAGGGTTTTTGGGTTAGAACTCTTATTTCACTCATAAGGTAAAACAAAATCCTAAAATACATGTAATGGCCGAAAAACATGAAGGATAAACTCTTTTCTCTACTTGGCTTCAAAGGTTTCTTAAGAACTTTTAAGTCATTTTCATGAAATCACAAGAAAGTATGGGTGCTCTATCTTTCTCATTGTCCAAGTAAGATTTAAATCTCATTTTCAGGTTGAGCAAATGATGTGTGTATGAAGTTTAGAAGGAAAAACCGATTCTTACCTTGACTAGACTTAGTGTGCCGAAATCTCCTCTTAAGATAAGAAATCTTCTTGTTTAGTTGAAGAGAAAATACAAGAAAGTGAGGGAATCTTCAAGAGAATATGAGAGAGTTGTGTGGAGAGAGTGAGAGTATGAAGAATTCAAATTTTGCAAAAAGAAAAGCCCTTGGGCGTGTGGTCTTCCTCTCCTTTTATAGAAAACTCCTCATTCTCTCATTGGTGATTGAAATCCAATGCATGCAAGACAAGTGGCATAAGTTTTCTTCCTCCTTTCAATTTGGCCGAAAATTGCCTCTTGGAATTCCCTATGTGGATTGCATTGGGAAGGTACATTTTTGGGGCTGGCGTGTAGGGTTTCTCTCCCTTGGCTGAATTCCTCTTCCTTTCCTCTTATGCCCTTCTTTTCTTCAAACAAATGAGTGTTTCTTCTAAGGGTAACATGGTAAAATATCATATAACTCTTCCTTTTCCCCAAACAAGTAAGCTTTGGCATGGATGACAAGTGGCATTTGACATGTACCATAGCCGTCCCCCTCCTTCTTCCTTTCCCAAGATGATGTTTCATCTTCCAAGTGCCCCTTCTCTAGGTAACCTTTCATGTTCCATTGGTCCAAAATAGTCTAAGTGACAAGTGGCAAATGAACATAGTGCTTGGGAATGTGCTAGCTGAATTCCTAAGGGTATTCTTGTTCTCCAATACAAATGCCTTTTAACATATCCTTCTAGAAGTTCCATGCATGCTTGACACTTGGCAAAATCTGACTAAAATTTGAAATCCCATAACCCTCCCTTCGGTTTCCCATGCAAATCTCCTAGAAAAGCTCCATTTCACTTTCCTAAGCTTCCCTTTCCCAAGATATCTTCATTAGAACTCGAATTGGGCAAGACAAAGGGTCTAAACATGTGGGAAAATTGATCAAACCGAAAATCCCTTAGTCTTCTCTAGGTTCCTTTTGTCCCTTGATTCATCTAGAAGGTTTCTTACATAGTGACAAGTGGCAATTTTTTTAGGGTAGCCGTGTAGGCCATTCCTTAGTATTTTCCTACACTTCTTTTCCCCCCTTAATCCATTATCAGATCTAGATTCATAATACATTACTAACATGTCACATTGCACTTGTGACTAAAATCTGGGTCATGGGCCTAAAGCCAATGGGCCTAAGTTTCTAAACAAGGCCAAATTTCACTTAGCATTCTAAGGTTAGCCCTCTTTTGGGCTCAAGTTTTCATTTCAGAGATTCGAAGGCTTTCTAAAATAACTAGAGTTCCCAAAGAAGTCACAACTACTAAGCATAAAATCTATGGGTCATGCTTACGCAAGGTTGGGTCATCACAGCATTAGACCCAAAACATCATTTCCCCGAAAATGAATATTTTCGAATGCACGCCAAAATCCCATTTTGGCCCAAAACATTTCACTAAAACATTTCTTGCCATTTTCCCCAAAAATGGCCCAAAACAATAATCCACCATTTTCTAAGAAAATGGTAATCCTTTTTATCCAAAACTTGCAATTTTCCCAGAAAATGGCCCAATATCCATTTTAACCGTATGCACCGTGATCTCCCCTATGGACCATCCGCACACCGTGACTCCCTTCGTTACACCACGGGTAACGACCTTACGACTGACTTTGTAACGAGCGATGCCTAGTTCCGGGCCCAGCGCGTTCATGGCCAAGCATCCTCTAACCCTCACCAGAAAGAGGGGCCACAGAGTCAGCACGAGAGCGTTACCATCCTGTTTGATGCCATTGTCGCCCAACGACAACCCAGGGAAAGTCACTCAATATATTCCGTTCTGGAGTGACCAGAAGATCTCCACCAAGATAATACCCCATCTTGGCTTGGGGTCGTGATACACACGCACACAAAAATCCGTTCTCATGTGTTCTCACATGATAACCCAGTTTTCAATTTTGCGCATGACCATGCATGAACACAATGCACAATGGTACGACACAAAATCAAAAGACAACAATCCAAACATAAACCAACTTCACAAACAACTCCATCCTCCAATTCAACTGACCCCCTTACTTCTCGAACTTAGTCTGTCACAACCAACCAATTCACAGGAAATATGAGTTAGCACAAAAATAAATTTAAATCTCAAGAGTTCTTTGGAAAAATACTTACAAAGACGAAAGGCAACTCTGGAAGATCAGGGTGACACCAAAACTGGTGGAGCAATGGCGGGCTGCGGTTTCCAAGCAACAATTATGGGAGCTGCGGGAGGCTTGGGTTGGTCATGGAGGGGCTCATGGAGGTCAATGGAGTTGATGGTGGTGGCTAGTGGCCGTGGGTGGCGGCGCACAGAGGAGATCAACCAACTTTGAGGAAAAGAGGTCGTGGGAGAGTGAGAAAGAGTTTGGTGGCTATGGGTCACGGTGGGGCATGAGATTGGATAGCGGAGGTCACCGGTGGGTGGGGAAGCCTTTAGTGGTGGTGCGGTGGCCAGGCGATGGCAAACGGCGGCGGAAAGGAGAGAAAACTGTGGGGCTTAGTGAGCTTCGTGGGAGCGGACGACAGAGAGTTAGGGGCTGAGCTTGGTGGGGAATGATGGCCGACGGGAGGGGACGCTGTGGTGGTGGTGGTGGCGTCGTTGGGCGGCGCACGACAAGGTAGAAAATGCACAACCCTAATGGGTTCCACACGGCCAGCGGGGGGAGAGAGAGAGCGTGGGGAAGGGAGGTTGGGTTGGGGGAGGTCGCCGGAGGGTGGTGGAGCTAGTGGGCTGGGCAGTGACGACTGGTGGTGCACGACAGCGAGGCTAGGCGGAGTTGAAGCCCAGAGGAGAAAATGATAGAGAGGAGCTGCGTGCGCACGGGGAGAAACAGGGGAGAAGAAGAAAAAGAAGGGAAAAAGAGAGAAGAAAAAGAGAAAGGAATGGAAATAAATGAGATCCTGCATTTTCATCTTGGGTCTCAAACTGATCCAACAAAAATGATTTCAAAACGGCAATTTAAATAAAACTAATTTAAACATAGTGACTAAGTAAAATAAATAATAAAATCAAGCAATAAACTAATTTAAATAAAGAGCATTTTAAATAATGAACAATAATTAATAACAATAAAACACATTGAATTAAATTTTCCAGTTAAGATAAGTAAAATAATACCACGTAAATCATCTAAACTTTAAAACAAGAAATCCCAAAAATCACCATATTTCTCGCTGGAAAGCACCGTAGAAGCAATAGAAATTGCCGGCGAAAAACTTTCCATCATCCCCAGTCTGCCGCATGCCACCTCAGGCTCACGGTGAGCTTCACCTCTCTCTCACACTCGGCTTGCTCATCCCGTAACCCCCATCTCTCTCTCTCTCTCATTAGTTGGTCTCTCTCTCTCATCGTTATCTCTTTCTAACCAGTGTTCTGCCGCCGCCTCCACCACTGTAAACAACCGCCCTGCTCGCTGCCTTTGTGCCCTCCATCGCTCTGTGAGTATGGCTCCATACGAAGTTATACTGTTATGTATATGAATCTCCTTTATTCCAAAAGAGCCCTTATGTGTTTTGTTTAATCCCTAAAATACCCTTATCATCAGACTGATTATAGGTTGATCATGTTTTGGTCTATATATATAAGTAGGTTTTGTTTTAAATACAAGATTTTATAAAAATAAATAAATAAAGATTTGAGATATATTTTTAGAAGTACATAGTAAATGCAAGATTTTATTTTGAACCCTTTAGAAAGAAACTACTTAGTCTATTTCTATTAAATGAAATTTTTACTTTCCTAATTTTTAATCAGTTTTGTTATAATTATGTTAAGATTTGAGATATATTATGTATGTTTGTGGCATAGTTGCATTTAGTAGAATATTATTATGTAGGCAAACCAAAGGGCTTATAATATACATACAGGATCGAAGACTTTTGATGTTTTTGCCCTTTTTCTCTCTACGTGAGTTTTAGGGTTCTTGTTTGGGTTCTTGCATGGTCTTCCATGGCTAGCTGCATGGTAGCCGCAGATGGTTGCATCGGTCGGCCTTCCTTTGTTGATATGGTGGCTGCTGTCCCACAGCCCATCCCTAAGATGGTGCTGCTGTCTAGCCTCCGAAGGTGCTGGACGGTGAAGTCTATTTTCAATTTTCCCATGAAAAGATTATTAAGTCAGCGGAGCCCTTCCATTATTTGGTCATTCTCAAGTTTCTGAAGCAGTTTGTGTCATACACAATTGTTGGGGCCTTTCGTATACTCTGATTGTTTCTTCTATGCGAAGGCCAAGGAATATTTTTCTATGTTTGACAAATGAGGCCGATTTCACAAAAGCTTTGTCATGGGATGTTTGTGAGATCAATGGGATTTTCTATCGACGTTTCGCTGGACACCAAAATTCACGAAGGATGATGAACCCTCTCGGGTACCAGTATGGATTTCTCTTCCGGGACTTCCTCCCAACTTTTATAGTGAAGCTTTTTTTAGTATACTTATGGCTCCTATCGGTACATTCATTCGTCGGGATAATCCGATGCATTGCGCCACGAGAACGGATGGTGCAAGGTTGGGTGTCGAGGTTGATGCTGCAAAAGAACCTCTATCTCATTTCTGGATTGGAGCACCGGGTTTGCCTTCGAGTAGGAAACAGGAAGTTGTTTACGAAACTCTCCTTGCCTATTGTTGTAAGTGTCGTATGCGTGGCCATAATTCCCAAACTTGTCGGGCTGATAAAACTGAGAAATTGGGGAAGACTCGGGCATGGAAGAAAAGAGCTGAAAGAGACAGGCACGAATGGGGAACCTGTTGCGGTTCCTATAACGGTTCCGAGTGCAGTTGTAAATGATCCTTTAATTGATCCATCGGTGGGTAATTCACAAAAAGAAGATGTTTTGCCGCCTATCTTGTCTATGGTGCAGGTAGAAGTTGTTGGGGAGGTTCCGATAAATCTTGAAATTGAAGTCGCTAGGGACAATGATGTTGGACCATGAGTTATGGATAGTGCTAAGAATTCAGTCATGGAAGATGAATTAGTGCTGGGTCAATCTCCTATGGTAGGTTGTGAACTAGTGCTGATGGCCTTTGAGAGGGAGTCTACACCTGTTGTCCCATTTGTTGTCCAGGAGACTGAATTGGATGCTGCGGAACTGGAAGATGAACCTATTGAGGAACAACCGATTTTGGATGTCATTGTTTCCGAACCGGAGCCAGATTTACATCCTGAAGGTTTCCCACAGGATAAAGACATTTTGACAGAATCTGAGGCAGATGAAGGTAAAAGAAAATATAAGAAAAAGACGTTTAATAAAATGAGAAGTTCTTCTCAGGTTCTTGCTTGCTTCTCTAACCCTTCTCAATGATTGACCCCCTTTTTGTATGGAACATTAGGGGAGTTAGGACCTCAAAAGGTAGATTAAAAAAGTTGCTTGGTAAGTTGAGATCGAAAATTGTTGCTCTGTTGGAACCTTTTCAAAATCTTGATGTGGCAAGGAGATTGGCACGTGTTTTGAAATCTAAAAATATCATTTCAAATGAGGTTGAGGGGGGAAAATTTGGATCTTTTGGGATAGTATTCTGGAGGTGAGTTTGGTTCGAATGGGAGGGCAATATATTGCTCTCAAAGTAGGAGAAGGTGCTGAGAAGTTTTTGCTTACTGTTATTTATGCAAAATGTACAATGGTTGAACAGTGCATATTGTGGGATGATCTCAGTATCTAGACTCGGGGCTCAGACCCGTGTATTTTTGTGGGTGATTTTAATATCATCTGGAATGATTCAGAGAGACGAAGAGGTTGGCCTCGACCTCTTAGAGCTATGGAGGATTCTAATAACTGGATTCAACAGGGGGTTTGATTGAAATGGCATCGAAGGGGAGTGCTTTTTCCTGGTGCAATGGGCAATATGGCCTTGCTCGCTCTTGGGCACGATTGGACCGTGTTCTGATTGATGCCCATTTTCTTTCGGTACTTTCCAGGATCTACTTCGGATCATGCTCCTATGTTTATTGAGTTCAAGAAAGACCATTTCTCTTATGGTCCAACTCCTTTTCGTTTCCAACAGATGTGGGTGGAACACCATAATTTTCTGGATGGTGTTTGGCATGCTTGGTCAACTCATGAGGGTGGTTCAACTATTCAGAATTTGGTTATGAAGTTAAAACAGACCAAGGGAGCCTTGAGGGATTGGAATAAAAGGGTCTTTGGCCATACGTTGGGTTGGATTACTGCTCTTGAAAATCAGGTTAAGGAGCTTGAACTACAGCTTCAATTAAATTGGGATGAAGATCTAGATAGAGAGCTTCAGGTGGCAACTTGGCGGCGTTAGGAAGAAATTCGTTTGGCTCAAATGGCAAAGCTGAAATGGACTGTGGAAGGTGACCGGAATTCCAAATTTTTTCATGCTTCCTTAGCCATTAAAAGGCATAAGAGGGTGCCAGATATGCGGTCGAATGATGTGGTGCTTGAGTCTCTGGAGAGCATTCACCAAGGTGCAGTAGATTATTTTTCATCTTTTCTCCAGGGTGATCCGTCGGCTAAGCTACCAAATCTTGAGGGTCTTATAGATTCGGTTATTTCTGCAGAGGTGAATGCCTCCCTTGTTAGTGCACCTTCTTTGGAGGAAGTATTTGTTGCTTTGTCCTGAATTCGGTTAATAATGCTCCTGGTCCTGATGGATTTGGCTCTGGATTTTATAAGAGTTGCTAGGAAGTGGTTAAAAATGACTTGTGGANAAGCAATAAACTAATTTAAATAAAGAGCATTTTAAATAATGAACAATAATTAATAACAATAAAACACATTGAATTAAATTTTCCAGTTAAGATAAGTAAAATAATACCACGTAAATCATCTAAACTTTAAAACAAGAAATCCCAAAATCCTAAGAAATGCAATAATTACTTACTCAAAATACACGTAAATACGAGGTATCACACATCGAGTACCACAAATCACCATATTTCTCGCTGGAAAGCACCGTAGAAGCAATAGAAATTGCCGGCGAAAAACTTTCCATCATCCCCAGTCTGCCGCATGCCACCTCAGGCTCACGGTGAGCTTCACCTCTCTCTCACACTCGGCTTGCTCATCCCGTAACCCCCATCTCTCTCTCTCTCTCATTAGTTGGTCTCTCTCTCTCATCGTTATCTCTTTCTAACCAGTGTTCTGCCGCCGCCTCCACCACTGTAAACAACCGCCCTGCTCGCTGCCTTTGTGCCCTCCATCGCTTTGTGAGTATGGCTCCATACGAAGTTATACTGTTATGTATATGAATCTCCTTTATTCCAAAAGAGCCCTTATGTGTTTTGTTTAATCCCTAAAATACCCTTATCATCAGACTGATTATAGGTTGATCATGTTTTGGTCTATATATATAAGTAGGTTTTGTTTTAAATACAAGATTTTATAAAAATAAATAAATAAAGATTTGAGATATATTTTTAGAAGTACATAGTAAATGCAAGATTTTATTTTGAACCCTTTAAAAAGAAACTACTTAGTCTATTTCTATTAAATGAAATTTTTACTTTCCTAATTTTTAATCAGTTTTGTTATAATTATGTTAAGATTTGAGATATATTATGTATGTTTGTGGCATAGTTGCATTTAGTAGAATATTATTATGTAGGCAAACCAAAGGGCTTATAATATACATACAGGATCGAAGACTTTTGATGTTTTTGCCCTTTTTCTCTCTACGTGAGTTTTAGGGTTCTTGTTTGGGTTCTTGCATGGTCTTCCATGGCTAGCTGCATGGTAGCCGCAGATGGTTGCATCGGTCGGCCTTCCTTTGTTGATATGGTGGCTGCTGTCCCACAGCCCATCCCTAAGATGGTGCTGCTGTCTAGCCTCCGAAGGTGCTGGACGGTGAAGTCTATTTTCAATTTTCCCATGAAAAGATTATTAAGTCAGCGGAGCCCTTCCATTATTTGGTCATTCTCAAGTTTCTGAAGCAGTTTGTGTCATACACAATTGTTGGGGCCTTTCGTATACTCTGATTGTTTCTTCTATGCGAAGGCCAAGGAATATTTTTCTATGTTTGACAAATGAGGCCGATTTCACAAAAGCTTTGTCATGGGATGTTTGTGAGATCAATGGGATTTTCTATCGACGTTTCGCTGGACACCAAAATTCACGAAGGATGATGAACCCTCTCGGGTACCAGTATGGATTTCTCTTCCGGGACTTCCTCCCAACTTTTATAGTGAAGCTTTTTTTAGTATACTTATGGCTCCTATCGGTACATTCATTCGTCGGGATAATCCGATGCATTGCGCCACGAGAACGGATGGTGCAAGGTTGGGTGTCGAGGTTGATGCTGCAAAAGAACCTCTATCTCATTTCTGGATTGGAGCACCGGGTTTGCCTTCGAGTAGGAAACAGGAAGTTGTTTACGAAACTCTCCTTGCCTATTGTTGTAAGTGTCGTATGCGTGGCCATAATTCCCAAACTTGTCGGGCTGATAAAACTGAGAAATTGGGGAAGACTCGGGCATGGAAGAAAAGAGCTGAAAGAGACAGGCACGAATGGGGAACCTGTTGCGGTTCCTATAACGGTTCCGAGTGCAGTTGTAAATGATCCTTTAATTGATCCATCGGTGGGTAATTCACAAAAAGAAGATGTTTTGCCGCCTATCTTGTCTATGGTGCAGGTAGAAGTTGTTGGGGAGGTTCCGATAAATCTTGAAATTGAAGTCGCTAGGGACAATGATGTTGGACCATGAGTTATGGATAGTGCTAAGAATTCAGTCATGGAAGATGAATTAGTGCTGGGTCAATCTCCTATGGTAGGTTGTGAACTAGTGCTGATGGCCTTTGAGAGGGAGTCTACACCTGTTGTCCCATTTGTTGTCCAGGAGACTGAATTGGATGCTGCGGAACTGGAAGATGAACCTATTGAGGAACAACCGATTTTGGATGTCATTGTTTCCGAACCGGAGCCAGATTTACATCCTGAAGGTTTCCCACAGGATAAAGACATTTTGACAGAATCTGAGGCAGATGAAGGTAAAAGAAAATATAAGAAAAAGACGTTTAATAAAATGAGAAGTTCTTCTCAGGTTCTTGCTTGCTTCTCTAACCCTTCTCAATGATTGACCCCCTTTTTGTATGGAACATTAGGGGAGTTAGGACCTCAAAAGGTAGATTAAAAAAGTTGCTTGGTAAGTTGAGATCGAAAATTGTTGCTCTGTTGGAACCTTTTCAAAATCTTGATGTGGCAAGGAGATTGGCACGTGTTTTGAAATCTAAAAATATCATTTCAAATGAGGTTGAGGGGGGAAAATTTGGATCTTTTGGGATAGTATTCTGGAGGTGAGTTTGGTTCGAATGGGAGGGCAATATATTGCTCTCAAAGTAGGAGAAGGTGCTGAGAAGTTTTTGCTTACTGTTATTTATGCAAAATGTACAATGGTTGAACAGTGCATATTGTGGGATGATCTCAGTATCTAGACTCGGGGCTCAGACCCGTGTATTTTTGTGGGTGATTTTAATATCATCTGGAATGATTCAGAGAGACGAAGAGGTTGGCCTCGACCTCTTAGAGCTATGGAGGATTCTAATAACTGGATTCAACAGGGGGTTTGATTGAAATGGCATCGAAGGGGAGTGCTTTTTCCTGGTGCAATGGGCAATATGGCCTTGCTCGCTCTTGGGCACGATTGGACCGTGTTCTGATTGATGCCCATTTTCTTTCGGTACTTTCCAGGATCTACTTCGGATCATGCTCCTATGTTTATTGAGTTCAAGAAAGACCATTTCTCTTATGGTCCAACTCCTTTTCGTTTCCAACAGATGTGGGTGGAACACCATAATTTTCTGGATGGTGTTTGGCATGCTTGGTCAACTCATGAGGGTGGTTCAACTATTCAGAATTTGGTTATGAAGTTAAAACAGACCAAGGGAGCCTTGAGGGATTGGAATAAAAGGGTCTTTGGCCATACGTTGGGTTGGATTACTGCTCTTGAAAATCAGGTTAAGGAGCTTGAACTACAGCTTCAATTAAATTGGGATGAAGATCTAGATAGAGAGCTTCAGGTGGCAACTTGGCGGCGTTAGGAAGAAATTCGTTTGGCTCAAATGGCAAAGCTGAAATGGACTGTGGAAGGTGACCGGAATTCCAAATTTTTTCATGCTTCCTTAGCCATTAAAAGGCATAAGAGGGTGCCAGATATGCGGTCGAATGATGTGGTGCTTGAGTCTCTGGAGAGCATTCACCAAGGTGCAGTAGATTATTTTTCATCTTTTCTCCAGGGTGATCCGTCGGCTAAGCTACCAAATCTTGAGGGTCTTATAGATTCGGTTATTTCTGCAGAGGTGAATGCCTCCCTTGTTAGTGCACCTTCTTTGGAGGAAGTATTTGTTGCTTTGTCCTGAATTCGGTTAATAATGCTCCTGGTCCTGATGGATTTGGCTCTGGATTTTATAAGAGTTGCTAGGAAGTGGTTAAAAATGACTTGTGGAATGCAGTGTTGGAATTCTTTGCATCCATGTCTCTTCCAAAGTTTTTTACTGCTTCTTATTTGGTTCTTATTCCAAAGGTCGATTCTCCAACAGGTTTTGATAAGTTCTGTCCCATCAGCCTTTGCTCGGTTTTTTATGAACTCTGCTCCAAGATAATTGTGAATCGCTTATCTAGTCTCTTGCCTCATTTGGTTTCTTTGGAGCAAGGAGCCTTTATTCCCGGTCAAAGTATTTTTTAGAATATTAGCCTCACTCAGGAAATGGCGGCAATATTATGTTTAAAGTAGATATGGCAAAAACATATGATTGCATGGATTGGAATTTTCTGATAAAGGTCATGTTGAGTTTTGGATTTTCGCCTCAATTCCATGACTTGATCTTCTTTTGTATTTCTAGTCCTTGGTATTCAGTTATGATGATTGGACAATAAAAGGCTTCTTCCCAGGAGGTCGTGGCCTTCGACAAGGTGATCCTCTATCTCCTTATTTGTTTATTATCCAGTGGGAGATGCTTTCCCGTATGATTCATCAGAGTGTGGCTGAAAATAGATTTGGACACTTTCATCAGGCCCGACGTACGCCTATTATTTCTCATTTAATGTATTCTGATGATGTGGTTGTTTTTTCTAATGGGAGCCAAAGGACGGTTCGGGTGCTTCTAAGTATTCTGAGTAAATACAAAAGATGGTTGGGACAGGCAATTAATAAACAAAAGTCCGCATTGTATTGTTCGAATAAAATCTTCCCTACTCGTAAGCAGTATCTTCTCCGTAGCAAGTGTTGCATGGAAGGGCACTTTCAGTTTCAATACGTTGGAGTGCCCATTATCCAGGGTCGTCTCAAGCAATTAGATCTTGAAGGCATGGTGAATAAAGTGAGGCAAAAGCTCAGTGGTTGGAAAATGCGGCTCCTGTCTTCTGGAGGGAAACTGGTTTTGTTATGTCACGTCATTTCTAGTATGGCCCTTCACCTATTTCAGTAAGATCCATCAGCTGATGAGCTCCTTCTTTTGGGGTGAGTCTAATCGGAGAGATAAAAAGAAATGGGTGGCTTGAAAACATATTTGTAGGCCTGTGGGTGAAGGAGGACTTGGGTTGAGGCATCTCCAGGACACTTAGACAGCTTTACACTTGAGGTTTGCTTGGAATCTTTTACAAGGTAACTCTCTCTGGGCAAATATTTTTAAGGCTAAATATGTGGGATCAAAACCTTGGTTCCTAATAGATGTTGATAAAGGCTTGAGATTTTGGAGAGTGGTTGCTCATTGTATCCCTTTGACGTTGAGTAATTCTAAATGGAGAGTTAGAGAAGGAGATATTTTTTTTTCTGGTATGACAAATGGAGGGATAATGGCCCCTTGATTAATGACTTGCCAATCATGGGTTAGCCTTTGTTGAAAATTAAAGAGTGTCGGCTGTCTGACAGTTGGGATGTGAACCTTCTAGAGAATTTGGTTGGCATGGAGAATGTTGATGATATTTTAGTCTCTTTATTTGGGCATAATTTGGGTAAGGATGTTCTTGTATGGACCCATACAGAGACAGGTATGTTTTTCACTAAATCTTCATGGCATTTTATTAGAGTTAGAGGCTCCTCTATTGATTGGCATTCTTGGATTTGGCATAAAAGTCTTCCCTTAAATATTTCTATTCAATTTTGGAAGGCTTGGGATAGGGCTTTGAGTGTGGATGATCGATTGCGCCGTATTGGCATTCCTATTGTTTCCAAATGTGATTGTTGTATTGCAGGTTAGTAGGAAGACATTAATCATGTTCTCTTTGAGGGAGATTTTCCTAAAAAGTCTGGTAATGTTTTGGCAACCTCTTTGGACTCCCAATTGGTAGCAATTGGAAACATCAAGTCTCCTCTTGGTTCCGGCGTGCTAAGTCTTGTTCTCAGGTGGGTGTTATAATTGGCCTTATGCCTGTCATAGTTACTTGGAGACTTTGGAGAAGAAGATGTCTAGCTCAAATGGAGGGCACATTAGAATCGCATGAAGCTGTTGTCAAATCTATTTGTGTTTGGATTGGTTCCCTTTGTCAGGTGATTGATAATTCTTATAGCTTGTCCCGCTTTGATGGCATGATTCTTAAGGCCTTACGAATCAAACCTGCTCCTTTAAAAGAATGGCAGTGCAAAGTAGTCAAGTGACATAAACCTCCATCAGGGTGGTTCAAATTGAATATGGATGGTAGCAGCCTTGGTAACCCGGCTTCTAGTGGTATTGGTGGGGTTATTCGTAATGATCTAGGATGGCTTGTGCAAGCGTTTACCTCTCCAATCGGTTTTGGTTCAAATAATAAAGCAGAGCTTCTTGCCCTCCTTAATGGCCTGCGGCTGTGCAGTTCACTTCATAAGGTAGCGGATTGGCTGGCCAAGGATAGTGCCAATGGTGCAGCTTTGGTCTACACAAATATTTCTATACTACCTTGGATACTTAGTGGTTTGCTCCGTTTGGATTTATCTGGTCTTCCCTCATTAAGATGTCGATAATTTTGTTTTTGTTCTTGGTTTTGTTGTTTCTTGATTATGTTCATAGGCATGTCTAGAGCCTTTTCCGGGTTTGGGATTTTTGAGGTTATTTGTCAAGGGCCTTGTTTTGTTTCCATAGTTTTCTGCCACCATAAGTGAGGGTTTTATTAATAAGTTCGGGAGGGCATCACTATTGGACAGGTGACTGCCCACAATTTTTGTTTTCTAAATAATAATAATATTATTATCATGCAGTTTAGAAATGACTTAGAGTATAATAGTCAGAGGAATTATGTGGATATTGAGGAATATGGGAAGTTATGATACTTTAGGGTTTAGAGAAATTTTAAGTTTTGAGGAATTAAAGTTGGTCAATTTTTAACATTTTAGGTTAAGTATTCAATTACGTGTTCGACAAGAAATTTACGAGTATCATGTGACCTTTTTATCGGTGACAAGTAATTTCCATTAAGCATTGTTTAGAAGAAATTCAGAAAGTTAAGTAGTCCAAGTAAACAGAGTTCCTATGCTAGACTTTGCAAAAAAATAAAATGGGCTTAGGTTGATTTTTGAAAAGTATGCATATTTTGTTATGTAAAGAAATTTGAACTACCTCAGTTATTTGCTGCATTACTCGTGAGATTCTGTTTAATAATAAAATATTTTTCTGGCATGACTGGTGTAGACATGAGCTATTTTGGCATTTGTTTCTGAACTATGCAAAAGAGAGCGAATATGAAATTTTGTGCAAACATTATGATTTTTTGTGATTTGATTCTATTCTATACTCTAATATGATATGATGTGATTTCTGAAAACCTCTGGCATAACATTCTGTTTCTATTTTTATTTCATTTTGACCTTACCACGGGTGTAAAACTATGGTCTTTGTTTGGGTTGGTACCAACTTTTCTGTTTTCGGTACACCCACTTTGGAAGCAAAGTGGTTTTCTGTGTGGTCTTTCTTGTGTTCACACTCGAGGCTCCGAAAATAATAAAGGGAATATTCACATTCTGTTTCTGCTCAGTTAGCCGTCGGGGTTTGCACAACCTTACCACGGGGGTTAAACATGGTCTCTGTTCTAATATGACAAGATAAGATGTGATGTTTCAGTTTATGCTATGCCAAAGGGATTTTGATTATGAATATTTTTTAACTTTCGTTCTTATATTTTTTATAATATTCTGATTTTGCATTCTGAAAGAAAATGTTTTATTCTACATTATGAAAGAAAGTATTTTGTTCTGCATTCTGAATTCTGTAAATGCTCATGTTTACACACTAGTATATGTTCTCTGATTACTGAGTTGTTGATAACTCATCCCTTATCTCCAAACATTTTTCAGATAATTTTGATGGTTTAGATGAAGAACAAGAATATGAAGTTTTAGCAAGGTGCGATGATCGTAAAGGAATAAGTGCCCAAGGGTATAAGTACTTATTTGAGAGTCATAGTTAGAAATTGATTATCTTTGGATATTTTGATATGTTCAATTAAGGATAATTTCAAGTCTTTGGGAGTTTTTAATTTATGTTATTGAGAATTTTTTTGTTGTCTCTATGAAGGAATATGGATATTTGGGTTGAGCAAATGAATTAATATTTTATGGAGTTTCTGAATTTTATAGTTGTGATATTAGAGTTGATATTAAGTAATAAAAGTTAACTCTTAGAACCTCTGGGAACAGGGTGTTACAGAGTTTCTACATGCATGGGAGGGATCTATATATATATATAATATAGGTAGCCGAAACCCTAGTGAAGGAAAGGGGTGGGGGAAACGTGCATGAGATGTTGAGTAATTGGGCTTTAGCTTTTAGAATAAATTCTTGGTCACTGGTAAATTAAAAGGGCCCACTTTGTCTATAAATTACTAAATGAGCCTTAACTCATTTATTGAGCCCAAAATCATCTACTAAACGCTGACGGGCCTTAAAATTAAAATTTTTAACTCTTGGGCCTAATTAAACTCCTAGCTAACCAAGAAGTATAGCTCGTGGGCTAATATAGAATTATCCCATAAATCTATAATGAGGTTTCCAAAATATTGACCCGTTAAACATAATTTTTGTGCAAAAACCCATAGTCCACCAAAATAAAATTGGGGCCTATAGCCTATTCAAAATTTCTCGTTAAATCAAAAGTAGGCTTCCCATACATATTAACCTTAAAAAATTTAATAGTATGATTAAGGATAGGTTTGGGGGGTGAGATGAGAATTTTGTGTTTTGTTTTAAAGTTTAAAATATTATTTTTTAATTTTGAGATTTGAAAAAGTTGAATTGGAATTTGAAAAAGTTATATTGGAATTTGAAAAAGTTGAATTGTTTATTATATTTTGTATAAAAATTTGAAAAAATAATGAGATGAGATGAGATAAAGATAAGAAATCTTTACCTCCAAACCTATCCTAAGTGGAAATAATATGATAATTGAGCATGTAACCTAAGGATTTTGGT
This sequence comes from Pterocarya stenoptera, assembly GCA_003123785.1. Classification (NCBI taxonomy): domain Eukaryota; kingdom Viridiplantae; phylum Streptophyta; class Magnoliopsida; order Fagales; family Juglandaceae; genus Pterocarya; species Pterocarya stenoptera. The sequence continues at coordinate 282,430 of QEOT01000822.1, read as the reverse complement.
CTGAAAAAGAGTTACATATGCATATTTATATCATATGTTTACAATAAAAGTACAAAGAGGTCAAAATGGGAAATACATGTGAAATAAACACTATCTGCCACTTATCTCACACACTCCCTTGACACTTAGAGAAAAAGGAAGAGCAAAAAGAACCCTCTCATGCCGTAACCCTTGCTGTCTTACATTTCAAATTTCGCACCTTAGAAAACTACATGGAATCAGAGAGAGAAACAACTAGGAGAGAGAGAGAGAGGCGGGAGCATTGGAGAGGATGAAGAAGGAAAGCTTAAAAGAGACCAAGAGGCGTGCCAGAAGACTACATCGAGATTGTTGGCAGAATCCAAAAATCACTCTGAGCTTTTGGTTTCTAATTTTAGGGATTTTGGTTTTTCCTTTCTCTGAATGATGAATTGGTGTTTTCATTTGGTAAATTGTTCATTTTCTTACTTGATGGAAGAGTAATTTCGTGACCTAGGTCAAAGGGAACCTTTGAACAGTTGGATTTTAGTTGGGAGTTTTGATTTCCTCTCGGTTTTAAATTGTATTCTCCATAAAGTTCTGTCATTCTCATAGACATTGGTATTAGGATTTCTCTGCATCTTCTTTGATCAATCGTTGATTGAAGGCACGATGAGTGCTTAAGGGATACAAACCCTAGACCCGAGTTGTATGTTGATTTTCAGTTTGATATGAAATCTTGTGGAGTTTATTCAGTAGATGTTCTGTTAGTGTTTTAATCATACATATCATTCGAATGTTTTTGCCATGACTGGAGTAGCAGTTGATAGTAATTGAGCAATGCCAAACTTCTCTAAAAATCCCTTTGTGCAAAGGGAACTCGAAGCCTAGGTACCTTTTTCCCTAAAAGTTTTCTTTTCAGAACATTAGTTTGGAGTTTTAAAACTTGTTTTCTTTTCTTCTTCTTTATCACTATAGAAAGTCCAGTTTCTTAGTGTTTGTAAAACCCTTACAAAATATTTCCTTAGTTTTAAACTATTTTCAAAACCCCTTGAGTTTCTGGTATGAACATTCTCGTCCGACTTACAAACTTACCCAGTGATTGAAAGACCTTTACCCATCTCATACTTTACCTTCTTACCTCATGTTAATCCAATAAACATTTGCATAGCATTTAATTTATCTTTATCCCTGTGAAATCGACCTTCTCTCATTATACACAAGCAAGACACCTTCTACACTTGGGAGGTAATTAAAAAGTGGAACCAAGGTTTTGGTGCCGTTGCCAGGGATTAAAGGCAAATTGAAAAGCTGCTGGAACACTGCAGAGAGAATGGAGGACTGAGTGTGAACCTCTTCACACTCTAGTGATCTCTAACCCCTACTTTCTCTATTTTTACCTTTTGCTTATGATGAATAACATTCTCTGTAAGAGCTTACTATCATCATTAATTTTTTTCTACTATCACAATACACCAAAGCTTGGTTGGTCATGTATTGTGGTTGAGCATTTGCATGAGTGCTTGGAGTAGAGACTATTCCTCTAGATTAGTCAGAACAAAACCTGTGACACACTCTGATTGTGAGTCACTTTCATTTGAGTCATCTTTTGAGAGTCTTAGTATCATGGCTGAAGAAGAACAAAATGGGAGGAGAGTGGGGAGTCATAACCGGACTTTCAAGGATTATTTGCAACCTGCTAGGACTGGCTCACCTTCATGCATTATACAACCTCTTAATGCAAATAATTTTAGTTTTAAACCTGGCATGATACCCCTCATACCTCATTTCCATGGGATGGAGTCTGAGAACCCATATTTGCACATCAAAGAATTTGAGGAAGTTTGTTCAACTTTTATGGATTGAACTTGTACTGAAGATGTAATCAGGCTCAAGTTATTTCCCTTTTCATTAAAAGACAATGCCAAGACCTGGCTAAATTCTTTGAGGCCTAGATCCATAGGAACATGGCAAGAGATGTAGACTGAGTTTTAAAAAAATTCTTTCCTATGCACAGAACCAATGCATTATACAGGCAGATCATGAGTTTTGTCCAAAAAGACACTAAAACCTTTTATCAGTGCTGGGAGAGGTTCAAAGACCTACTCAATGTTTGCCTTCCTCATGGGTATAAAAATTGGAGGATAATAAGTTTATTCTATGAGGGTTTACAACCTAAGATGAGGCAATTTGTAGAGATAATGTGCAATGGAGAGTTCTTTAATAAACAACCAGAAGAGGCCTTCGAGTACTTTGATTACCTGTCTGAAAATGCCCAGTCATGGGATGTTTCAAATGCATATGATAGAACTGAACCTTTAAAAATAACTGGAGGGGGGAAATACAACTTGAGAGAGGTGGATGATTTGCATGCTAGAGTGTCTATGCTTTCTAAGAAATTGGAAACCATAGATACCAACAAAGTAAATGAAGTTCAAGTCATTCAGAAAATTCCAGAAAAATGCAATATCTATGAAGAAATAGGGCATGTCAGGAGTGATTGCTCTACTATTCCAGCTTTTAAGGAAGTTCTTCTAGATCAATCCAACCTTGTTAATTTTATCTCTAAATCTTTTCCAAGTCCATTTTCCAACACGTACAATCCCAATTTGAGGAACCACCCAAATCTGAGCTGGAGGAATGAGCAATCAGCTTAGCCCCCTAGTCATGCATCTGGCCCATCTCAGTATGCACTTAACCCACATCTAGCTACATCAAGATCATCTCAATATCCTGATGCAGCAACTTATGGGCATTGGAGGAACCTCGAGGAGACTGTCCAGCAAATGGGAACAAGCCTTTAGCAGTTCATGCAAGGGAAGCAGCAAATACACAAAATGCTCAAACCTTTAATGGCATCAGAGGGACCTTGACCAAAATTTTTGCAACCTTGAGCATCCAAGAGAAAGGGAAATTCCCTGTCCAGTCGCAACCCAATCCTCAAGGTCAAATCCACCAAGTGTAGGAAATGGGAGAGGGCTCTAACTTGAAGCAACTAAAGGCTGTCACCACCTTAAGGAGTGGTAAAACTTTTTGAGAACCTTACTACTGAGAGCACAAGTGGTAAGATTTCTAACCATATACCTGTTCAAACTGAGGAAGCTACTCATCAAGTACCAGCACCCTTCCCTACTAGGCTAACAGTTTCTCATAAAGAAAAAAATGAAGCTAAGACCCTAGAAGTGTTCAAACAAGTAAGGATCAATATACCCTTACTCGATGCCATTCAACAAATTCCCACTTACGCCAAGTTTTTAAAGGACCAGTGTACAATTAAGAGGAAGTTGAGTGTGAAAAAAAAGACATTTCTCACTGAGCAAGTCAGTGCCATAATTATACACAACACACCTCCTAAATTTAAAGACCTTGGGTCCCTTACTATTGCTTTCATCATTGGGAGTTCAAAAATTGGCCACGCCCTACTCAACTTAGGATCCAGTGTCAATCTGTTGCCTTACACTGTATATGAGAAACTAGGGCTGGGAGAATTAAAATCAACCTCCATAACCTTGCAATTAGTTGATAGGTCATTAAAATACCAAGGGTAGTGGTAGAGGATGTTCTAGTTCAAGTTGATAAATTCTATTATCCGGTAGATTTTGTTGCCTTGACATGAATTTATCTGTGAATTCAGTTTTTCAAGCCCCCATAATTTTGGGAAGACCAATTTTGGCTACCTCTAATGCTTTAATAAACTGTAGAAGTGGGGTTTTGAAATTAAGTTTTGGCAATATGACCCTGGACCTTAATATATTTAATTTGTGCAAACAACCTCAGGAGGTGGAGGAGCCTTAAGAAGTGAATCTGTTGGACGACATCATTTCAGAATCTTTCCCTCTAATTACTGAAAATTTTGAAGAAAATTTCAAAACACTAGAATTTGCTGACCAACCACTGCCTATGTTTCATGTAGGACAATCAGCAGCATGGATGCCCAAGGCTGAGCAGCTAGGCCCAGCGCAACCAACAAAGGAGGTAGCCGAGGAGCAGGTCCCAGCTTTGGACCTTAAGCCCCTTCTCACAGAACTCAAGTACGTCTTTCTAGGACCTAATAGCACTTTACCTGTGGTTATATCTTCTTGTCTAACTAATAGACAAGAAGAAGAGCTATTGAAGGTCCTTGTAGAACATAAAAATGCCATAGGCTAGACCTTGGCTGACATTAAGAGCATAAACCCTTTTATTTGAACACATAAGATTTACCTGGAGGAGGATTCCAAGCCTTCTAGAGAAATGCAAAGAAAGCTCAATCTGTCAATGAAAGAAGTAGTTAAAAAGGAGGTTCTTAAACTGTTAGATGTGGGTATTATTTACCCAACCTCTGATAGTAGGTGGGCAGCCCCATACAAGTGGTTCCAAAAAAATATGGGCTGACTGTAATAAAAATTGAAGAACATGAATTAGTCCCCACAAGGGTAACTACAGGCTGGAGAATGTGTATTGACTATAGGAAGCTTAATGCTTCCACTAGGAAAGACCATTTTCGATTGCCATTTCTGGACCAAGTCTTGGAAAAGGTAGCTGGCCATGCATTTTATTGTTTCCTAGATGGGTTCTCAGGCTATTATCAAATTGAAATAGCACCTGAGGACCAAGAAAAAACTACTTTCACATGACCGTTTTATAACGCCCGTCCTTGAGGTAGGTCTTTTTACAAAATATTTTAGAAAAGGACTACGGGAATTACCTTCCAATTTAAAACCTTTAACTATCCTTCCCAGTGTGCAAGACTCTACGTTATAAAATAAAATGTGTTTTGATAATAAAGGAGGTTTAGAGTGGAAAATATAAATCTCAATATAAAAAAACCTTTCATACATTTAAAACCTTCATGCCTAGACCATCATGCTCTTCCCCTTTGGCCGTGTCCCTCCTGGGCATACTGCCTATTTAGCTTCCTGTGGGGGAGGGGCACACATAAAAACTAAAATGAGCCGAATACTCAGTAAGCATTACTTCATACCGTTAAAATATAGCAACGTAGGTTTTCATTCATGCATTCATCATTCTATACATACTATAAATACATGCATACATGCTTTCATTCGTAAACATCAGTGGAGGGGGTTTTTCATCTTTAAGCATGATTTTCTTTTTGTAAAACGTTCCCCCGTCACTGCCGTCATTTCTTGAAGAATGCAANCATAAAAACTAAAATGAGCCGAATACTCAGTAAGCATTACTTCATACCGTTAAAATATAGCAACGTAGGTTTTCATTCATGCATTCATCATTCTATACATACTATAAATACATGCATACATGCTTTCATTCGTAAACATCAGTGGAGGGGGTTTTTCATCTTTAAGCATGATTTTCTTTTTGTAAAACGTTCCCCCGTCACTGCCGTCATTTCTTGAAGAATGCAATGCATTCATACATTACTTTTCTTTCACTTTCATAGGCCAGTGCACGTTGTTACGCCCCGCGTGCTGGGGTTAGCGGCCTTTTGGGCCAATGGATTCGCCCGTGGCCACAGGTTGGAATCTCATTCCGTTAGGGTGCAGCACTGGGTGCACTACCAGATACTACTGTCCGGTATTGCAATCTGCCCATTCATTCATTAGGTACCCATTTTCATTCATTCATGTGGCCGTTACGTATTTTCATACATTCATTCAATCCTTTCATACTTTCATTCATTTTCAGTCCTTTACAGTTCATGGAAAAACATCATTTAAAAACATGGGTTTAAACATCATCTTTCGTGGCGTCAGTAAAACATCAGTTTGTAGGGACATTTTAACATCAATTCTTAGGGACCAATTTTAAAACACTTACTTCGCGTCACTTAAAGCATTGGTTTGAAGCTCAGGGCAAAGGCCCCGAAGCTTCC
>QEOT01000822.1:245204-265360 GCA_003123785.1 Pterocarya stenoptera | reverse complement strand
TATAATTTAGTTATTTAAAATATTACTTAGTTAAATAACGATGAGAATAACCCATTTAAATACACATAATTTTAAAACACAAAGCTAGCTTTACAAATTACTTAGAATCTTTAAAACACGACATCGAGATCTGGCACATATAACGGGGCTCTTAGACACTAGAGAGAAGGAACGGACTGTCGCATCAGACGTAATTGCTTACCTCAAAAGGAAAAAAGGAGCAGGGTATTACACACGCACCCGGAAAGCCTTAAATACAATTTCCTCAAAACACACACACACCCACGCATGTGTGCACAATGCCATGAAATCAACAACCAAACAGTTATCAGCACAACCAGATAACCAATTCACAGTTTATAAAACAAGTTAGTGCAAAAATATATTAAAGTCTTAAAAGTCTTTTGGAGAAATACTTACAGCACTTGGAAATAATTTTAGGAGGATCACAGAGGAACTGGAAGCACCAAATCAGCAACTCCACAGTGTAAAAACACTGTGGCCGAATATACTGTAAACCCAAATTTACACGGAGTCAAACGAAGACTTGAAATTGATAGGGTAGGGCCTAATGAGGTCGGTGAAGCTAATGGTAGTGGTGGTTGGCTGTGAATGGCGGCGGAAATGGATGGTTTAAGGCCGAGAATTTCAAATCTGAAGTGGAGCTCGCACGGGCGGCTCCGGCGACAGATCTGAGCCGGGTTTGGGTGGAAAAGCTTGGTATTGGGCTGGTGATAAAGTGGTGAAGAAATGGTAGCCAATGGTGGCCGGACGGCGGCGGAACGACGAGGAGAAGCTGTAGACTTCGCACGGCTCACGGCGGCTAACGGCAGTGTTAGGCGGCCGGATATTGGGTGGGTAAGGTCGCCGGCACACGGGGGAGCCGATGGTGCCGGCGGTGTCATGCACGGCGGGCCGGAGGCGGAGCAGCAGCGGTGAGTCCGTTTCACGTGAGAGAGAGAAGAAAGAGAGAGGGGGTCGAGCACGCAGGGGAAAGCAGGAGGAAAAAGAAAGAAAAGAAAAAGAAGAGAAAAAGGAAGAGGAAAAAGAAAAGATGGGTAAAAGAAATGAGGTCCAATCTTCACCACTTTCAAGTCACAACTGATCCTCAAAAATAATATTTTTTAAAACAGCAAATAAATAAATCAAAACAAACTCAAAACTAATTAAAATAAAATATTAAACTCCAGTAATAAACATACTTTAAAAAAAAAGGCAATTAAATCATAGAACACTAATTAAAATCATAAAAGCACATTAAACTAATCTCGTGTAAACACATTTAAATTAAATTAAACGGCTCAAAAATAAATATTAAATTAAAAACCCTTCAATAAAAAGCACGTAAAAACCGGGGTGTTACATCTATGATGTGCAAACTGGTGTTTGATAGCATATGGTTCTCATTGGTGATCAACTGTATTACTTCAATATCTTATTCAATTCTTATCAATGGTGAACCTCAAAATAGTTTCAAGCCCTCCCAAGGACTAAGACAAGGGGATCCTCCCTCCCCTTACCTTTTTATTCTCTGTGCAGAGGCATTATCAAGTCTCCTTAATAAGGCTGAGATGAATGGAAGCATCACTAGTGTTCCAATAGGAAGAGGTCCTATAAGAGTTAATCATCTATTATTTGCTGATGACAACATGATATTTTGTAAATCGAATTATCTTGAATGGAGCAGATTAATGAGGCTATTGACTCTATATGAACTTGTGTCTGGAAAGATGTTAAACAAGGAAAAATCCTCCATATTTTTCAGCAAAAATGCTTCACCTGAGAATAAGAGAACTATCCTACAAATTGCTGGAATGCACTTAACAAGTTCTTTTGAGAAATACCTCGGTCTCCCAACCATGATTAGAAGAGCCAAAACTGCATCCTTTCATGGCGTTATTGGTAGAGTGTGGTCTCGAATAACAAATTGGAAAACAAATTGCTTATCAGTAGCTGGCAAGGAGGTGCTGCTCAAATCTGTTTTGTAAGCCATCCCTACTTATCCCATGGGGATATTTCTTCTACCTCTATCCATTACCAATAGACTGCACCACTTATCAAGGAGATTTTTGTGGGGTTTGAATGAGGACCAATCAAAGATTCATTGGGTCGAATGGAGTAAACTCAACAAACCTAAAGATCAAGGTGGATTGGGATTTAAGAACTTCAATAGTTTCAATCTGGCTCTTCTTGCTAAGCAAGGGTGGAAAATACTTACAAATCCATAATCACTACCTGCTCTCATCATAGAACAAAAATATTTCCCACATGGGTCTATCTTAAACGCTAAAATGGGATTTAGACCTTCTTTAGCTTTGAGTAGTATGCAAGCTGGACTTAACTTGTTAAAAAAAGGTCTATTATGGAGGATTGGGAATGGCTCAGAAGTGAAGATATGGGAGGATAGATGGCTACCAAAACCACATTTTCTACCTCCTAACAATTGCATCAATGGAACAAAAGAAGTGATTCGAGTGGCTGATTTAATACACTCAATTCTCAAGCAATGGGAAGAAGATCTGCTTTCTAGACTATTCCCTCAGAATACAGTGGATGTCATTAAAAACATACCCATCAGTATGAGCAACAGAGTGGATCGACTGACTTGGGAAGGCACAAGCAATGGCATCTTCTCTATAAAGAGTGTCTACTATATTCATAGAGACCTACAATCTAATCAAGAATGTGGTACCTCAAATGGTCAAGATCAACAAAAATCTAGGAAAGCTTTGTGGAAACTACAACTACCAAATGATGTAAGAATGTTCCTATGGAGAGCATGTAATGAGGCTTTACCAACCTTTAGCAATTTGTATAAGAGAAACATTATAGATGATAACCTATGTCCCATTTGTCATCTAGAGGAGGAATCATCTAAACATGTGCTATGGAGCTGTGGGGCTGCTCAAGATGTTTGGTGTCAAGCAAGCATACGAAGGTACTAGTTTTAAATCTATTTGGGAACAAATGTTAGGAAAGTGACATTTCATGCTTTAGAAGAAGCTGGACTGATCTTAAGACTCATCTAGTCTAGGAGAAATTAATTCGTGCATGGAAAAACATTTAGACACCTTAATGCTATTATCCATAAAGCCTATGAAGATCTGAGATGTTTTAAAGCCACTAAGACAATTGTCCCTGCTGCTACAACTACTGCATACTCACTTAGTGTTCAGAGCACCCCTAGAAGGAAATACAAAATGAATTGGAATGCTACTATCAATGAACCCAGGAGCTTGATTGGAATTGGAGGAATTCTCAAACATTGCAAAGGACTCGTTCTTGGCACACTTAGAGCTAGAAGGAATTTCACACTATCTCCATATACTGCAGAGGCATATGCCATGATGATGGCAGTCCTCTTCTGTAAAGAAGTCAAGGTTCATGATTTCATTCTTGAAGGTGATTCAATGCAGGTGGTCGAGAAGATGCAGAATTCCTTGGAGGATTGGAGTCCAGGAGGATTAATCATTGAAGACACTAAAAATGTATTAGGATCATCTGGAACTTGGAGTGTTTGGCATACTAAAAGGGATGCTAATATGGCTGCTGACATGCTTGCCAAGGATGCCCTTTTATGTGAAATTGATCTTTATGATCTTGAGAGCATACCTATTTGTATTAATCAAATAGTTTCCTCAAAAACTTTGTAATATGTTGTTTATGCAATATTGTTATTCTCAGTTAAAAAAAAAAAGTGATTTCCTCATTCTCAACACAAGCAAAGTACTGTACCACCTTTGCGGAGTGTATTTCACATATTTCCCACCACCTTTTCAAGATAGATTTATCAATTTCCCTCAAGTTCAAGATATATCTCATATATATATTTAGTAAAGAGCCGGTAGCCACCCTCATAGTAGCCCCGTCCCAAGTTTATTAATGTACCCTCACTTATGGCGGAGGAAAACCGTGGTTATAAATCATTCACCTGAGGGTTTACATAAAATCAAGAACTAATACCAAAATCCAGGTGATCAAAAATTACCAAGCTAATAAAATAATAGAACGTACAACGTAAGAGGGAACAAAAATTACAGCCGTAAATAAGGAAGTCCCCAAAAATCCATACGTAATAAGTCTCAAAGAATTCCCCTCCCAATGTCAGGATCTGTAAAATACTTACACCGATTAAAAGCACCTTCTTTAGCCAGATAGTCCGCAACCATATTGGCTTCTCTAAAAATATGATGAATGGAACAATTTAACTAAGAAAACAAACTTTTTAGATCATCCCAATAATACCACAAATACCATAAGTTGCACTTACCAACCTCGACCCATCTCACAATAACTTGGAGTCCGACTCTACCATTATGTCTCCAATCCCCAATTGTTGTGCCAATTTTAAACCATCAAGTAAAGCTCTCCCTTCAGCCACATTGTTGGACACCTACCCATAGTGAGCTGCAAATCCCGCTATCAGTCTACCACAATGATCTCTAATCACCCCTCCTCCACCTACACAGCCAGGATTTCTGAGAGAGCTTCCATCGACGTTAAGCTTATAATTGCCTCTACACGGCTTAATCCAAGCTACAACTTTCATATTTTTATTAACAACTTGAGCAATCGGGCAATTTAAATCCTGTAAATTTTTGAGATCTTGCCGTTGCAATCTATCAAACTTACGATGCGGGGAAAAAATATCTACTAACATCAGCTTAATCCACCACACCATGCCTTTCCAATCAGTTTTTTTTCCTTCCATTCTGTCATCACACCGTGCTCTCCACAATGCCCATGTGATAGTTATAGACAAAATTCCACGACAACATCCTTCTTGAGACGATGCCGAGGCATGAATCCAAACATTCATAACAACATGCCATCTTCGGAGTTAAGGCAGCCGAACACCCAAAATACCTGCAAAATAAGTCCAAACCATAACAGCCAATTCACCACTACAAAGAATTTGGTCTATAGATTCTTGTTGTGATAATACACAACAATGACACTTTGACACTAGAGAAATGCCCAGCTTAATAAGGATATCATCCACAGGTAACACTTGTTTTTGAGCACGCCAACAAAGAAATGACATTTTCTTGGGAACAAATTTATGCCACAGCCATTTTCTCCACACTGAAACCGGCCCTTGAGCTCTAATGAGATGCCAAGCAGATTTAGTAGAGAAACTTCCATCCGGATTAGGCTGCCAAATATGCACATCAGTACCACTTAATATCTGAACTGGCAAAGCAATTATTTTCTCAACCATCTCTTCGGACACCAATGTACGTAATTTAGAAATATCCCAACCTAAATTAGTTAGGGTTTTATCCACCAATAAATCTTCATCTCCGCTAAAATCTTCCGAATTCGCAATAGCTCCGTTCCCTAGCCAGTTGTCAAACCAAAAATTGCGTTCACCATTTCTAAGCAAGATTCTTGAATTATTTATCACTACCGGCATCACTGACATAATGCCTTTCCAAAATCTTGAACCTATGAAATTAGATAGGGTCGCTGGGTCCTTCTCACCCACATATTTAGCCTTAATGAATTTGGCCCAACACGATTTACCCTCTAGTAATTTCCAAGCAAATTTCATGAATAATGACATTTGGACATCAAGCAAATATCTCATATGCAAGAACACATATTTCAAGATGTATCATTTACATTTTTAGCCTTCCTTTGCAGATATGTAATTGTCTCCTTTTTTTTTTTTTTTTTAACTTGCATTATCAGGAGTAATTATAAGCATTTTTTGCTCTTTCATTCAATCAAGCGCATGAAAGTTTGACCTTTTTTTATCAATAAAATATGGGTTGAGAAAATGTCACTACAAGAAAGTGGACTTTTCTAGTGTGCGAAAATCATCGAAAAAAGTGCCAAAAATCACTGCAAATAATCTTTTCCAAAAGTTATCACCTCGTTGCATGTTGGACGCCAAATAAGATTTACATTTGCGAATTTACAACTATTATTGGAATTTGTCAAAAATATTTTCTATTTTCGATGTTCTAAAAACATCGTGATAAACACAATTACCTTGTGGATGGTTTGGAAAGGCTTCTGGTATTTACAGATCATGGATAAGCTGAATATATATTCTTGGACAGCCTGTAAGAATATATATACAATAAAGAATATTCTGATCAAAGAAGAGTGATGACAGATGAGAATGGCTTTTTGCAGGGGAGCAGCACCCGACACTAAGCATGCATTTAATACTCCCTATTTTTACAAAGAACTGGAGAAAACACTTACCACTTGTATATGACACTGGTGGGAAGAAAGTTTTCATTGAATTGGCTCAGACAGAGGTGGGAAAGAGGACATCGAAAAATTCCTGATCATAGCATGCATGGGGTTTCTAGTGCAGAAGCAATCAGATACATGGGGAAGTGTAAATGTATATAGAACTCCAGATTAAACTATATAAAAAAAAATACAATAGGAGGGATTAGGCAGTAGAACATGATCTTGCATTTCTTAAAGTTCACAAAGAAAACAAGGTCCAGTTATCTAAACTCTACTATTGGGTGAATGTTTATGGGAGTATCTTACCAAAAAGGGAGTTTTGAAGCTGAATGTTAATGGCACCATGTGTAGTGACCAAAAAAGAGCAGGTGTTGGTGTGATATACATAGAAGGAAGGGGAAGTGAGCACATGGCTGCAAGTAAAAAAGCAAAGGAATTATTGGGTCCAAAGGAGTTGAGGATCTAGGGATGTTTAGAGGTAAATTTTTATGTCTGCTTGTAGAAGATTCATGGTCTCTACTAGGAACTCTTATAAAGGAAATGAAATAATTGATGAAAAGGTCCATGAATTGCAAGGTTCTCAAAACGAAATCGGTAAGGGGCAACAATACAAGTACATAGATTACTAAAACATACTTGGAATGTAGATCATTTTCATTTATGGTAGGAGTCACTAACAGATGTAATTTCTCATAGATCTGGGTTGAGTAACTTTTGCAATGTCCATTTCATATGGCCAATGAAATTTCTGGGCAAAAAACAAAAAGGAAATTTGCCTAGAACTTGTAACAGTTACCGTCGCAAAATGTTTTCACAGGGGATACACTCACACCAAACGATCATTTCTTATTGTAAATGTTGGTGATATTTGGTGCCCGGTTAAGATAATACTCCAACAAGAAGTCAAGCACCAAGAGTACAAAGTTGGAGACCTCATACTAAAAGAAGTTAGGATGGCCACCATAAGACAAGAAGACAGAAAGCTCAAGCCTAGTTGGGAAGGGTCATATGTTGTCATAGTAAACAACAAATTAGACCCATACAACTTGGTGGATATCAATAGGAAGAAGCTGCCACACCCGTGGAATGCAGAGTACCATAGAAAATGCTTTACTTAGCCAATTGCATGTAACTTAAATACGAAATATAAAACCTTCTTGTGAGTATGTTAGCAAGCACACAATTTTTGCAAAAGCACTCACATCTTAGGCGAGCAAGAAAGTGCTAACAACACACATGTTATTGGGGTTAACACTCGCACCAATAATTGGCGACCAAGGCTAATGCATGTGCATGCGACTGGGGTTAGCCTTCAACTAAATAGTAGTCGAGAGAATCTATTTATGGCTTGGACCTTGGGTACAAATAGTATTTAGTTTCTGATTAAACCTTTACTCATTCTACTGCGATAAACATATACGTCGTGTCTATTTTGCTTACATGTGCACTTCCTTGAGAAATTTAACGCCTATTCCTGATCTAAATATAGGGTGTTGCTAACCAGCTCGCACCTTTGGCACCATATATTCTCCCCACGTCCTTTACTAAGTAATGAGGCACCACATCTATACTTCCATGCCTTTTTAAGGAAATATCTTTTAATTAGAAAGTGATCGGTTCAGTTACCTCCTACCACAAAGCCTCTAGAGAATCCTTCTTTGATAACTTCTTGATCTATTGAATTTCTCGGGGTTGTTTCATAGATGTTGTAGCTCAAAAGAATATTCTAGGAAAGGACTCTTTTTTTTTTCTCCCAAGTATGAACATTACTATTTCCTATCACAAATTATACGACCTTATGTGTTATCCATTTAAATGGAAATAGGCCCTTAATTTAAATAAACAAATAAACTGAAAAAACATTGGAACAAATTAGAAAAGAAGAAACCATCGTGTTGGGGATAAAAATAACAACCAAGGATAAAGCCTAGATATAAGATCAAGTTGAGAGATAGGACCAAACATAGATAATACAATAAAGAGATAAGGCAAGATACTTACAAGGAAAATACTTCATAAAACAAGTAGGACTTAATCACTCTAAAGGAAAAAAAAAAAAAAACCTCTATAAAGGGAGGGATTCTCCTCGGATTTAGTATAACTCTTTCCTCCGTTTTGGCATGTTGTGCAAATTTATGCATTAGCACATAGTTTTGACAGTTTTCATATGACACGATGTTCAAAATTCATGCCATTTATTCTTGATCGAATTAGGGTTTCAAGGATTTTTGCAGTTATACATCCAAACCTTCTTCATACAGTGCGTTCTTTAGGTGATTAATTTGCAATGCATGATGTGAATATGATGATCAGAGGCCCTAACCTTACTTTAGTCAAGGTAATCTGTGACATATAAAATATGTGACTATCATCTATAAGGATGTCACTTCCTTCAAAGGTTTATTGTAGGAATTTGCATGAATCCACTTCTTCTAAAGATAGTACTTCATTTGAATCTCATGCGACCAACTTTTTATTCAAGTTTCTTTGTTTCAAGTATAAAAGATCTACAACATGGATTGTCCAAACAAGTTTGCGTTTGCAATATCTCTGTTCATTATTGATAGCAATATACATAATCTTATATTTTATAATACATTCCCTTCAAAAAATAAATACAATTCCCAAGCTAGAAATTAAGATTCTATCAAAGTGACAGCAACATTGCCAACCTAAGAATTAATTTAACAGTTATTAATATTCAGAGGATGTAAATATTAATGCTTCACGCTTGAGAGTAACATTGAAAGTACCAATATCACAAACGACTTATTCATATAAATTTCATTGCGCATCTTCCATTTTATTAATATTCTTAATAAGTTATGCACCCACTATGACAAAAAAAGGGGGCGGAAAGATTAATAGTGCCTTGTATATCACTTAGAATGCACGATACGCCTTAAAAGATTCTAGCTCAAAAGCTTTGGGAAGTGGCTTACATGCATGGTGCAATGGGAAAAAGATTTTCTCAATTTGTTATATTGAGAGCCCTAAGTGAGTGAGAAATAGGCACATGTAATAGGTCCTACAACATTTATTGTTGCCCATATAAATATTTCTAATGGATCCGCTACTTATTTCTCTCCCTCTTGAAGACTTCAAGTTCTGGACAATAACTTGCAAAATATGAAAAATATGCATGTTTTGTTATAAAAAGAAAATCTTGAAAACAACATCGGTCATTTTATCTGCATTTGCATGAAATGCCATTTAAGAAAAGAAAATATTTTTTGTCATGACTGATGTAGACATGAGCTTTTTTTTACATTCTGTTTCTGAACAGTGCAAAAATGAGCGAATATGAAATTTTGTGCATAATTATATGACTATGATATGATTCTGTTGTGTTCTGAATATATTCTGTATTCTGAAATGAGATGATGTGACCTTTGAAAACCTCTAGCATAACATTCAGTTTCTATTCCCTTTTGACCTTACCACGGGTGTAAAACTCTGGCCTTTGTTCAGGTTGGTACCAACTTTTCTGTTTCCAGTGCACCTACTTTGGAAGTAAAGTGATTTTCTGCGTGATCTTTCCTGTGTGCACACTCGGGGCTCCGAGAATAATAAGGAAAATATTTCACATTTTGTTTCTGCTTGGTTGATTGCTAGGGTTTGCACAACACTACCACGAGGTTTAAATATAGAATTCTATTATGATGTGATGTTTTAGTTATGCTCTGCCAAAAGACTTTGGAATAAGAATATTTAAGAACTTTCATTCTGATATTTTTTATAACATGTTATGATTCTGTATTCTGGAATTAGAAATGTTTTGTCCTGCATTCTAAACTCTGTAAATGTTCATATTTACATTCTAGTATATATTCTCTGCTTACTGAGCTGTTGATAATAAGTTTATTATCTCCACAATATTTTTCAAATAATTTTGATGGTTTAGCTAGAAATCAAGAGTAGGAAGCATGAGCAAAATTAGATGATCGTAGAAGAATAAGTGCCAAAGGGTACAAGTAATAATTGAAGAGTGTTATTCAGTAGGTTTATTATTTTATGATGATTTGGGTAATTTGAGACGTGGATATTTTTTAGGCCTTATGGAGGTTTTACTTTATTATGTTGAGGTCTATATTTAATGTCCCTCAGGAAGAACATATATATTTGGTTTAAACAATAAATTTATATTTGATCAAGTTTTTGGAGCATATATAATTGTTATATGAGAGATGATTTTAGGTGATAAGAGCTAACTCCTGGGACCTCCGGAACCGAGGCATTACATTTAATCTGTTTTTTTTTTTCTTTGTATTTACAAGGCTAGGGTCATAAAAATGAGACTAGTGCTTGTCTTCAAACTTGAGTATACACTAGAACAAAATTTTCCACTATTCTGTTTGGGAAGTTTTTAATAAAGGTCATATTCTTCTTCTTTTATATTAAAAATGTGAACTAGAAAGAGGGATTTTAATGTGTTGGCATAGGTTATAAATTGCTAGCTTTGACCATAGGGTGATGAGCCATAGGATGAATCAAGGTTTTTTAGAACCTGGATTCCAGGATTCGGGTTGATCCCCATTTTTTTTTTTTTTTTTTTTTAATGTGTGCGTCGACATCATATACATTAATTCCATTACCGACCTTTTATTCTCTGCTCCTGATTAGAATAAATCAGTATCAATGGAAGTTCTCCTTCCTCCCACCTTCCACTGAATGTAACGGAATGCATGTAGTACTGCCATATACAAATTAGAAAAATAAGTGTTGGGTTATTTATTTTGATTTGTCAACAATTAAACTTACTAATTAATGACCATCGATTATAAACCACTCATCATATATAGTTTAAATTAGTTTAAATTTAGTTCTTGCTTAAAGGACTGAGAAGAATCAATGTAGGATACAGATCATAATGATAAGAGGATCTTGAATAAGTCATTATGTTATGACCCTTCTGGAGATGAAGAATGGGGGGCAGGAGAAAAAGGCTTGTTGTTGTGACGAAGAAGACAAGTTCACAATGAGGTTCTGGAACTGGAAGAATGAATGAAGAAGTTAACTCAAAACGGCACCATATGAAATAAGGCCTTGTAAGAAGAAACGCACCGTATAGCTTATAAACGGTGTGATTTTACTATGTTTTCTAGAAGCTTTCCTAGTGGGTTATTTTAGTAATTTCTCTTATAAAGTTTGTTAAGTCTCACGCCAGGGGTGGGACTTGGACATCTCTGAACAATTTCCTAATCTGTTATTACTTTTACTTGGAGAAATAGGGTGGCCTCGAACACACCCATGCCTATGAATTCCAGTAGATTGCATCTTCTTCCTGTGTTCATCATTTCAATATACACTCCATTATACACTTATTTCCAAATTCACGTATAGCCAACTCAGTATCCTAACACATTAATCTAGGAATTAAATCACAGTTTCTTTAATCAAATCAAGAATTCAATGTCTTGGGATATAATTAGAAAAAAAAAACAGTTGCTTGCATGAAGGAGAGGCCTTCCCCCAGTACCCTTTCAACTAACCCACCACCACCTGCTAGCTAGCACGCCTACTCTAACTATCTTGGGATGACCAGATTCGGTCGGACAAGCTAAGGCCACGTTGAACACTATGTGGCCGGATTTGACCACAACTAATTTTAGCAGGATATATTGATCACACTATGTTGCAGAAAATACTCATTTTAAAATAACTAGTGCGCGCACCACTAAGTGACAGGATTTTACAACAACTCTATAAGTGACCAAACAAAGCCATTAATCCAAGAATTAAGTCACAGTTTCTTTAATCAAATCAAGAATACAATGTCTTGGGATATAATTAATTTGTAGTCAAATAGGCACTTGATAAGTGATGGATTAATCTAGATCAGATAATGCAATGTATCTGTTTAATTGAGTCATGCATTAATCTACACTACAAGAAAATAGGCCATTTCCAGCTATTTTAAGATCGCTGCAAATAGTGCTTATTTGTGGCGATTTTCATTTCACCATTGAATTCCAGTGCGAAGTTGGGAAATGCTGAAGGAGAATTCACTGTTCACTTTTTTGTGGTGACTTTTAGAGCTATTTGAGGCGAATTTTGTCATCGTAAAAAATTATTGTTACTGTATTGGCATCTTATTTCCGTCAAGATAAAATTCGCCACAATAGATACTTTTTGTGGCGAACATTGGCACCATAATAGTCATATGCGGCCAATTAATGATTATTAGTGGCAATTAAAAAGCGCCAGATATAGCCTTTTTCAAAATTCAATAAAAGTTGTACAAGACTATTTGCAACCATGTGAATTTAGTGGCAAAAAGAAGCAATTGGTGCCAAAACGCCTATTCCCTCCCTCTCTCTTCCCCCCAGTGTCGTTCTCCTACTCTCCCCCGATCTCTACTCTTCATGCTGTGAAAAGTGGAGTCGAAAAATGAGATGGAACTATAATGTGGAGAAAGACTGATTCTCATTCCATTAAGTTATCTATTACAAGGCTTTGCTACATCTTTATATACACATTACAGAGGAAAAAGATCAAAAGGAAGAGTCCTAAAGTTAACTTTTTATTTTCTACTGGTTTACAAGAAATATGTTGCAGTCTTTTTCTTGTTGTTGCTTTTCATCACTTTATTTTCTTTTGTGCATAATCAGTGCAGCTTGACATGTCACCCCATGCTTCTCTTTTGTTGTTTTACTTTTCTGTGATAGTGCGTTACACTTTTCTTTTGCTGCATTGTGCTTTTCATCAATTTGTTTACTGCATAGTGTTCTCTGTATGCTGCAGTGTACTTCATGTCTCTTTTCTTTGCATTCATCTTCAGTTTCGTGAGACTCCCCCTCAAGATGGGCATAGATATTGAGTATTCCCATCTTGGACAATAAGAACTAAAAAACAGAAACTGTTAAGGCCTTAGTAAATATATCTGCTAACTGGAATTTTGAAGCAATGTGGACTGGTGTGATGATTCCAGCTAAAACTTTTTCTCTAACAAAATGGCAGTCCAATTCTATATGTTTGGTTCTCTCATGGAAGATAGGATTCTTTGTGATATGAATGGCTACTTGGTTATCACAGAGCAAGAGGGCAGGTTGTGGATGATCAATGCTAAGTTCTTTCAACAAACCGAGGTGCCAAATGATTTCACAGCTTGTGAAGGCTAGTGCTCTATATTCTGCTTCTGCTGAGGACCTAGAAATAGTCACTTGTTTCTTTGATTTCCAACTTACCAATGAGTCCCCAATAAATATACAAAAACCTGTGACTGATCTCCTAGTTTCGGGACATACAGCCCAATCAGAATCACTATAGGCTTTCCAGTGTAGAGATGACTTCGATGACATGAAGATGCCTTGGCCTATAGAACCCTTTAGATACCTGAGGACTCTATAAGCTAAGAGCAGGTGAGCTTGTGATGGTCTGTCCATAAACTAGCTTAGCACATTTACTGCATATGTGATATCTGGCCTGGTAACGGTCAGGTAGATGAGTCTTCCAATGAGTCTTCTATAGATTCTAGGGTCTTGTAAGATCTCCTTTGTGGTATGACTCAACTTGTGGTTTAACTCAATAGGTGTGGAGGTAGGTTTGGTACCAAGCAACCCCGAGTCTTTCAAAATCTCGAGGGTGTACTTCCTTTGGCAAACATTTATTCCAGGTGATGATCTTGCAATTTCTAGTCCTAGGAAGTATTTGAGGGGTCCAAGTTCCTTGATCTTGAATTTTCCATGGAGGTGAGCCTTGAGTAAATCAATTTCTCCTTGAGAATTGCCTCCTATTATGATATCATCCACATAAACTAGTAGTGCTGTGAAGGCTCCTTTCTCATTCTCTTTGGTGAATAAGGAGTAGTCAGATTTCGATTGGTTAAAACCAATGGTAGTGAGTGAGTTGGAGAATTTTGAAAACCATTGTCTTGATGCTTGTTTAAGTCCATAGATGGACTTATTCAGCTTGCATACCAGTTTCTCCCCCTCAAGCTGCTCTCGGTGAATGTGATAGCCAGGTGGTAGATCCATATAAATTTTCTCATCAAGATCCCCATGCAAGAACACATTATGAACATCTATTTGAGACAAAAACCAGTTTTGAATGGATGCTAAGGCAAGGAATACTCGAACTGTAGTAAGCTTGGTCACTGGGCTGAAGGTCTCTTGGAANTCTCATCAAGATCCCCATGCAAGAACGCATTATGAACATCTATTTGAGACAAAAACCAGTTTTGAATGGATGCTAAGGCAAGGAATACTCGAACTGTAGTAAGCTTGGTCACTGGGCTGAAGGTCTCTTGGAAGTCAAATCATTCTCTTTGGGTGTAACTCTTTGCTACAAGCCTTGCTTTGTGTCTTTCAAGTGAGCCATCTGATTTGAGCTTGACTTTGAAAACATATTTGCAACCAATTGCAGTTTTGGTGGGGGGAAGAGAAGTGATAGTCCAAGTGTTGTTCTCTTCTAAGGCACCTAGTTCAGTATTAATGGCATCCTGCCAATGCTTGAATTGTACAGCTTCACCATAGGAGGATGGTTCAGAAAAGGATGAGAGGGAAGCAGAAAAAGAATGATGAGGTAGAGAGAGGTGCTTGTGAGTCAAGTGTTGATGGAGTGGGTGAAGAGTTGAAGGGGATGGATTGATGGAGGGATGGGAGGCTGCTGTTTGACAGTGATATTGGTGGAGATAGGCAGGTTGATGTCTTTCTCTTGTGGATCTTCGAAGGGATGGGTTGATAGGCAGCTCTGGTTGTGGGGTTGAGGAAGGAGATGATTCAGGGGAGGTAGGAATAGAAGACATAAGGGGCTGAGGCATCTCGGATTGTGAGATGGATGGTGACATGTGATTGGGTGGAGTTGGGTCTTCTGTTGGGACAGGTTGTGACATGGAAGTGGATGAGAATGTGTCACCTAGCAGTGCAGGAGGGAGTACAAGATTTTGAGGGAATGAGAGAGGAGGAGAAGGAATGGAGGTGGGAGACTGAAATGGGAACACAGATTTATGAAAGATGACATTTTTGGATATGAATGTGGAATGAGTTTCCAAGTCATAAAGTTTATAACCCTTAACATTTGCAGGATATACTAGAAATATGCAAGGTTTTGCACATGGTTCAAACTTAGTTCTGTGGTGCTTGGTAGTGCTAGCATAACTCAAGCATCCAAAGACTCTAAGGTGAGAGTATGAAGGTGGTGAGGAAAAGAGAGCTTCATAGGGAGATTTGTTTGAAAGGATGGGTGTGGGGATTCGATTGATAATGTATGCAGCTGTTAGAACTACATCTCCCCAGAATTGAATGGGCAATCCAGCTTGGAAGAGAAGAGCTCGAGCCACATTCAAGAGGTGTTGGTGTTTCCTCTCAACAACACCATTCTATTGAGGGGTATACACACAATATTTTTTATGAACAATTCCATGATCTTTATAAAAGCTTGTCATATCAAATTCAAGACCATTGTCAGTCCTGATTTTCTTTACTTTCTTATTGAATTTCAGTATTTATGAGCTGGAAGAATGACTGTAAAATGGATCTTGTATCAGATTTTGATTTCATTAAAAAAATCCAAGTTACTCTAGAAAAGTCATCCACAATAGTTAGAAAGTAATGAAAACCTTGAAGTGAGGCTTGAGAATATGGTCCCCATATATCACAATGTATTAAATCAAAAGGGAGTGAACTAGAGGATACACTTGAAGGGAAAGAAAGGTGCCTTTGTTTGGCCAAATGACAGATTTTACAATGGGAATGATCTTTGGACTTTACATTAGGAATATGAGAATGAATCAAACTCATTCTTTGTGGAGACAAATGTCCTAATCTAAAGTGCCATAGATCAAAGTCTTGCTGTGTGGTAGCTTGATTGAGTCGAGTTTGGTTTGAGAGAGTTGAAGGAGGATCGATGTTGCTGTCATGAAGACAAGGCAGCAGGTAATATAAGCCAGTATGGACTTTAGCAAGTCCAATCGTCATCCATGAAGAGAGGACCTGAATGAAGCACAAATCTTTTGAGAAAATTAGGCAAACATCTGGTTTTTGAGTGAGCTTGCTGACTGAGATTAGATTAAAAGTGAATGAGGGAACACATAGAACATCAGTCAGGATTAAAGATTCTGAAAGTTTGACAGTGCCTATGTGTGTGACTTGAGCCTTGGTACCATTAGGGAGTTGTACAAGAGCTTGAATGCAAGAAGGGGACTTGTCAAAAAAAGAGGTGGAGCACACCATGTCATCAGTGACTCCTGTATCCATGATCCATGGTGTGTTATGAACACCAGTTTGTTTATTTCGAGAATGTGAGTTGTCTTTGCCATGGTTTATGGAACTGAGATGAGATTGTTTAACAGGCAATGAGAGAGTGGTGAGGCAATGATATTTACCTGCTAGGTTCGAGTAGGATGTGGTGGAGGAGCTGGTTTAGTAGGAGCAGAAGCAGGAGGGAGCAGAGTAGGCAGAATTGGTTTGGCTTCTCCCAAGTTCAGCTGAGGGAATTGAGCATTGACAAGAGCCATGAGGTGCTGTGCTTGTGCCTGAGAGAGATTCAACTGAGAAGCACTTGGAGCAGGTGCTTCCTGAGGTGATGAGACAACCTGTGTAGCAACTTGATTTGCAGAATATGGTGTAGTAGGATTATTTCCAAATTT
This sequence comes from Pterocarya stenoptera, assembly GCA_003123785.1. Lineage (NCBI taxonomy): Eukaryota > Viridiplantae > Streptophyta > Magnoliopsida > Fagales > Juglandaceae > Pterocarya > Pterocarya stenoptera. The sequence continues at coordinate 248,562 of QEOT01000822.1, read as the reverse complement.
TGTTTTGGTAAATTTAAAGTTTGGTGGGAATCCTACCAATCTATAGCATTTATCCTTCATGTGCCCAACCTTACCACAATGGTGACAAGTCAGATCAGATTTTTCCCTTTTCTTTGGAAGGTTTTGGTAGGCTAAAAGGGCAGAAGGTTCAGAGACAGGTATAGCCACATTTCTAACCTGCCTTTGTCTTTCTTCTTGCAAAATCAGTGAGAAGGTCTTGTCTAATGAAGGCAAGGGACTTAGTAAAATGATTTGCCCCCTCACAGAGTCATAGCTATCATTTAAGCCCATTAAAAACTTAAAGACATAATCTCTTTGTTGGACCTCACCAACAGTTTTCAAAGCAACACAAGTGCATTTTCCACAAGTGCAACAAGGGAGTGGTCTGTAAGTGTGTAGTTCTTCCCAAATAGCATTGAGTTGTGTGAAGTAATCACTTACAGAGAGATGCCCCTGAACAATGCTACCAAGCTTGTGCTGAAGGTGATAGATTTGTGCTTCATCAGGTTGAGCAAACCTTTCTTTGAGCTTGTCCCAAACTTGCTTAGCTGAGGTCATGAAAAAAACATTAGAAGCAATGTCCTTTGAAACAGAATTCAGGATCCATGCCAACAAAATGTTGTTACATCTCAACCACGACACATATGAGGGACCTGTTAACTCAGGAGTATTGATGGTCCCATCTAGGAAACCCAGTTTGTTCTTAATTGAAATGGAGAGTAAAAACGACCTGCTCCAAGATATATAATTCTAACCAGTCAATGGAGGTGATACAATGACAGTATTAGTATTGTCACTGTGATGTAAGAATAATGGACTATTTGGGTCCTTAGCAATGGAAACAGGAGAAGAAGAAGAGGAGGAAGTCATGGTTTAACAGATGAAATTAGTTTGCAGATTTCAAACGAATACAGCAGAACTAATGGCCTGCTCTGATTCCATGTGAAAAGTGGAGTCGAAAAATGAGATGGAACTATAATGTGGAGAAAGACTGATTCTCATTCCATTAAGTTATCTATTACAAGGCTTTGCTACATCTTTATATACACGTTATAGAGGAAAAAGATCAAAAGGAAGAGTCCTAAAGTTAACCTTTTATTTTCTACTGGTTTACAAGAAATCTGTTGCAGTCTTTTTCTTGTTGTTGCTTTTCATCACTTTATTTTCTTTTGTGCATAATCAGTGCAGCTTGACATGTCACCCCATGCTTCTCTTTTGTTGTTCTACTTTTCTGTGATAGTGCTTTACACTTTTCTTTTGCTGCATTGTGCTTTTCATCAATTTGTTTACTGCATGGTGTTCTCTGTATGCTGCAGTGTACTTCATGTCTCTTTTCTTTGCATTTATCTTCAGTTTCGTGAGACACGCCTCCACACAGCATCCACCATCACCATCGCTGACCAACCTAGCCAAGCCCCTCCCTCGTGGCTTCTCTCTCTCCCACAAATGTCCCTCTCTCTTAACCCTCAAATTCCTTTCTCCTTCAGGTTCCCAGTGCCCCCACGTCCTTAGCCACTGCACCACTTCCAGCTACAGGCATAGCTTACCCCCCAACGGTCCCCAGCCCCTCCACCGAAGTTCTCCCTTTCTCTCACCGTCGATCTGCTCTCCCCCTCACGGATCTCACTCAAGCTCCTCATACAAGGCCTCTGCCACCTTCCTCCACGGGTAGCACCACTGCAAGTTAGCCCTCCACAAGGTCGCAAGGCCACCCCAATGCTCCACCGCCTCCCCTTCAACGCCGTAAGCCAACCCAGAACAGAGTAACCCACCCTCTACTTTTGTTTACCAGCAAATAGGAAAGTAGCTTTTATCTCCAATCAAGCAAAATTCTTAGCGCCTTGATGGTGGGTTTGGTAGATAGATGTCAACATAACTCATAAATCTAGCAGCTCTTTTGGTTTCTCTAATGTTTATATTCATTATTAGATTCATTTTCTAAAATATAATTTTTGTTCTTTTCTATTTTTGAATTATAGGTATACCAAAATGCTTGCCAGCTGGTCTACTTCTATCAGCATCCATTGATGCCTCGCTTGAAATTCTTGTACTTGATGAGGTAAGAACATGGTCCTAAATTTTTATGGCATAGCTTACAGCACAATGTTTAAAGTTTTCTTCACTTATCAAAAAATGTTTTAATTTTTCTTCTATAAATGACTCTTTAACTTTTCTTCTTTATTTACTCTTTTTTGCTTTCCTAATACAGTTAGCTACATGTCACCGAACCTATGATCTGAAAAAAAAAATTTAATTAACAAATACAACTAGGTGGGGAAAATTTTGGAGCATTCAGATTAGATGGGGGAAAATTATTAGATGATAGTTGATTTAAACCAATTCTATTCACATTGGTACAACCCTTTCACTTGGACATAATTTAGCATGCTTGGTACAACCACACACACAGAAAAACATACATATATGGAGGCATCAATCTCCCAACTAAAAGGGAAGTGGGAGTAAGAATGGGACACATTAATATCATCTCGATTTATGTGAATTGGTCCCTTTTTGCTTTGCTTAATATCTGCTCTAATATAACATTATTATACAATTGTTTTTTTTCCTTGTACGGTTCATATATGCTTGGTTCTTCTTAGGGAAGAGTGGTTGAATTTGCTTTTGTGAAACAAGTTTTGCTTGTGAGGTTGGCCTCATCTTCATGTTGTGATACATACTATAATACTTATGTTTTTACTTGCACCTTCCCACGGATGAAGTTATGGCAAAAAAGAACCGGTAAGCTCTCTCTGCTTTAAACTAAAAGAGAGAGCATTGTTTTAATTCCTATTGAACAACTTAGTGTACATGGCATGACTTGAAGAATACTACTCATGTCGCCCACTGATTGAAAAGGAATGTGTGACGCCTCGACTCCCACGTACAAAAAGCCTCGGGAATCGTGACGTTAGGATGATGACACACGGTCACACATCCCAACGAACCAGTGTCAAGTGTGTGCAACAAATAAACAGTGCACAAAATGAATACGCAGCGGATAATAATAATTAAGTCTCTAGTACCAGAATTTTAGTTTACTACAGATATCCAAATACAAAGCGTTTAAAACATAAACCAAATGTCCAATAAAATATACATAAGCAGAAAAGGAAACGTAACTCGAGTGATCCCAGATCACTCCTCCGGCAGAGCCAAAACCTCAGGCTCGGCACCTGCATCAACATAATCAAAATCTGCAGTACCATTAAATGGTACCACAGGTAAGTTATAACCTAACCAATCATGAAATAGAAACATATTTAAGCAACTAATCATGCATGCCCATGATGCAATATGCAATAAATGCAACACACGCCAAAAATCACGTTTTGGCCCAAAAACATTATCCCGTCAT
>QEOT01000822.1:187611-202252 GCA_003123785.1 Pterocarya stenoptera | reverse complement strand
CTTTTGTGCTGCTCATTTTTGAGTGAGTAAAGTTTTTATAAGCGCCGTTGCTGGGGATAGTTGCTTGGTGTAAATTTAAACTCGTGATTTTTACATTTATGTTCATTTTCATTTCTTAATTTATATTCGTGTTTTGCTTGTAAAATACAAATTTAAAAACAAGGAAAAAAAAAACACTTTCACCTACTACTCAGCCTCTTGAATCTTCTTTTTGCTATTTGGACTGATGTTTCATGTCTTGGATGAGAGACAGTTCAAATAAATTGCGTAGGGTTGCATCGAGCACTGAAAGTAGTTTACACAGCTTAGAGATAGATACCAATTTCTCTCTTCTACAAGCGACAGCTCTGAAACCGAACGAGCCATGGCTGCACCACACACTTTTAGAGATTATTTGCAGCCCACTCGCACCATTACACCTCCATGTATTGTGTTACCTAATCATGTTCCGATTCTTTCTATAAAGCATGGCATGATGTCTGTAATATCTCAATTCCACAAGATGGATTCTGGGCGTCCTTACCAATATCTGACGAATTTTGAGTTGGCTTGCACAACTTTCATCAATAGGATCAATACTGATGAATACATTAGACTTTGTTTATTTCCTCTCTCTCTAAAGGACAAAGCAAAAATTTGGTTTAATTGTTTGAGGCCTAATTCTATTTCTAGTTGGTCTGATATGCAGCGTGAGTTTTTACAGGAATTCTTCCCTTCTCAGAGAACTTAGTTGCTATAAGAGAAAATCAGCTAGTTCAATCAAAGACCTAACGAAACCTTCCAGATCAGCTGGGAAAGATTTAAGGATTTGATGAACATCTCCCCACGTCACGGTTTTGAATCCTGGAGATTGGTGAATTATTTTTACACCGATTTCACTCTAGAATGCAAGCAATTTGTCCAAACCATGTGCACAAAGAATTCTTTAGCAAGGAACCTAATGAAGCACTATCATTTTTTGACTATCTTGCCGAGAGTGCCCAACAATGGAACACTCGGACTGATCAAGTTTCATTGACCGCACAGCCATTGAGGGTTATTACTGGTGGAGGCAGATATGAGCTAAAAGAGGACACTAATGTTCAAGCCCGACTAGCTGCATTAATTAGAAGATTGGAGGTCATGGAGATGGAAAAAGTAAAGGTCGTGAAAGCTGTAGAGGCATGCTCTTTATGTGCTGATTCAAACCACAAGACCCAGGACTACCCACTTATGCCAGTATTTCAGGAGAATGGGTCTGAACAGATGCAATTAGCTAATTGGGTTAACAGAGCACAAAATCAACATTTCTCCAATACATATAATCCTCGCTGGAGGAATCACCCAAATTTCTCATGGAGGAATGATCAGCCTGGCCGGTCTCCACCATCTTCTCAGTAGCCATTTTCCTTTTGCATCACCTCCAGGATTTCAATTCCATGTAGCTGCACAGAGTTCTCAGCCTCAATCATCTACAAAGAAGTCTCTAGACGACAATATGGCACAAATGGCCAATACACTTGAGCAATTCAAGCAGATCCAGGCCACCACAAACAATCAAAACACTTAGGCCATAAATGAATTGTGAGGCACCATAAATAAGATGAACACAACACTAAGGACTCTGGAGAAAGCGAAATTTCCAACACAGCCTCAACCTAATCCACAAATATACCGGTAACAACCACAACAGGTACATAATGTCTCAAGGGACATTTTCGAGACAGCAAAGGCCGTTCATACTTTGAGAAGTGGAAAGGAAGTCCCCCGACCGGAGATGACCATGGATAGAAAGGAAGCTTATCCTACACCTGAAGATGTAATGGAGCCTAATGAAGCTAAAAAGGAATCAAAGGTGGTGAGACCGGAGTCGAAGAAGCCTATAAGTGCAGAGGCTGAAAAAAGTAAGGGGTACCAACCTGTAGTTCCCTATCCTCAGAGATTGACAGCCGGCNTTAGCTAATTGGGTTAACAGAGCACAAAATCAACATTTCTCCAATACATATAATCCTCGCTGGAGGAATCACCCAAATTTCTCATGGAGGAATGATCAGCCTGGCCGGTCTCCACCATCTTCTCAGTAGCCATTTTCCTTTTGCATCACCTCCAGGATTTCAATTCCATGTAGCTGCACAGAGTTCTCAGCCTCAATCATCTACAAAGAAGTCTCTAGACGACAATATGGCACAAATGGCCAATACACTTGAGCAATTCAAGCAGATCCAGGCCACCACAAACAATCAAAACACTTAGGCCATAAATGAATTGTGAGGCACCATAAATAAGATGAACACAACACTAAGGACTCTGGAGAAAGCGAAATTTCCAACACAGCCTCAACCTAATCCACAAATATACCGGTAACAACCACAACAGGTACATAATGTCTCAAGGGACATTTTCGAGACAGCAAAGGCCGTTCATNCTAGCTAATTGGGTTAACAGAGCACAAAATCAACATTTCTCCAATACATATAATCCTCGCTGGAGGAATCACCCAAATTTCTCATGGAGGAATGATCAGCCTGGCCGGTCTCCACCATCTTCTCAGTAGCCATTTTCCTTTTGCATCACCTCCAGGATTTCAATTCCATGTAGCTGCACAGAGTTCTCAGCCTCAATCATCTACAAAGAAGTCTCTAGACGACAATATGGCACAAATGGCCAATACACTTGAGCAATTCAAGCAGATCCAGGCCACCACAAACAATCAAAACACTTAGGCCATAAATGAATTGTGAGGCACCATAAATAAGATGAACACAACACTAAGGACTCTGGAGAAAGGGAAATTTCCAACACAGCCTCAACCTAATCCACAAATATACCGGTAACAACCACAACAGGTACATAATGTCTCAAGGGACATTTTCGAGACAGCAAAGGCCGTTCATACTTTGAGAAGTGGAAAGGAAGTCCCCCGACCGGAGATGACCATGGATAGAAAGGAAGCTTATCCTACACCTGAAGATGTAATGGAGCCTAATGAAGCTAAAAAGGAATCAAAGGTGGTGAGACCGGAGTCGAAGAAGCCTATAAGTGCAGAGGCTGAAAAAAGTAAGGGGTACCAACCTGTAGTTCCCTATCCTCAGAGATTGACAGCCGGCCAAAAGAATAAATACCACACTGAGATCCATGAAATCTTCAAGCAAGTGAAGATTAACATTCCACTCTTGGAAGCCATACAACAAGTTCCTTCATATGCAAAATTTTTGAAGGACTTATGCACGGTGAAGAGGAAGCTGAATGTTAAAACAAAAGATTTCCTAACATAGCAAGTCAGTGCATTGATAATGAATGAGACTCCTCAAACGTTTGGCAATCATAGCTCTCCCAACATTTCCATAATGATCGGAGAGTCACGCATTGGGGGAGCTCTACTTGATTTTGGAAGTAGTGTGAACTTGCTACCGTTCTCGATATATGAGCAGTTGGGACTGGGGGAGCTGACAAAGACCTCCATCATGCTACAACTGGCTGATAGATCAATCATGGTACCGTGGGGTATTGTTGAAGATGTGCTGGTACAGGTAGACAAATTTTACTACCCAGTGGATTTTGTAGTACTTGATATGCGCAACCAACCTCCACTATTTACCATGCTCCTGTCATTCTTGGATGCCCATTTCTTGCTACCTCCAATGCATTGATTAATTGTCAAAGTGGAGTACTAAAACTCACATTCAGCAATATGATATTAGAAATGAATGTGTTCAACACCTGCAAGATGCCTAGTGGATGTGATGATTCAAAGGTACATGCAGTTGATATGGTATATGATTTTGATATTTTAGAGCTGTTATCAGCATTTGATTCCAAGAGTGTATTTGAGGATGACTCACAAGAGCAATCTGAGACTCTTGTTGAGACAATTCCTTCATCATTATAGTTGACAAATTCAGAGGAGCAGTTGACAGAAACAGATAGGTCTCCTCAGCTATCAAATATGAGTTACATGAGTAGTTGGCGTTGACCAGCCTTTAAAGCTCTTGGTTTACAGGAAGTCATGAAGACATCAGAAGAAGAAGTCCCTACACTGGAGTTGAAACCACTACCCAAGGACTTGAAGTATATTTTTCTAGGCCCAGTTGAGGGCACGTTTCCGATAGTCATTTCTTCTCAACTCACTTCGAAGCAAGAAGCCAAATTATTGGCAATGCTGAGACAACATCGAGGACCAATAGGCTGGACCATCGCAAACATCAAGGGTATTGATCCTTCAATATGTACCCACAACATTTTTCTGGAACAAGATACAAGACCAACTCGTGATGCACAGTGGAGGTTGAATCCCACCATAAAGGAGGTGGTGAAGCAAAAGGTACTGAAAATTGTTTGCCGTGGGCATCATCTATCTTACCTCAGACAGCAAGTGGGTAAGTCCGACATAGGTAGTCCAAACAAAATCTAGTTTAACTGTTATTGAAAATGCTAATGGTGAATTAATTCCGACTAGGAAGGTAACGGGCTAGAGAATGTGTATCGACTACCGGAAATTGAATTCGGTTAGTTAAACAGATCATTTCCCATTACCCTTCCTAAATCAGATTTTAGAGAAAGTAGCTGGTAATTCTTTTTACTACTTTCTGGATGGTTTTTCTGACTACTATCAAATTGCTATAGCACCAGAGGATCAAGAGAAGATAACCTTCACTTGTCCCTTTGGTACTTTTACTTTTAGAAGAATTCCATTTGGTTTATGCAATGCACCTGCTACTTTTCAACGCTGTATGATGACCATTTTTTCGTACATGCTTGATGACATGTGTGAATTTTTTATGGATGGTTTTTCTATGTTTAGCAAATCTTTTGATGTCTGTTTGAAAAAACTTGCTGCTATTTTAAAAAGATATGAGGAGAAAACCTATTGTTGAGTTGGGAGAAATGCCAGTTTATGGTCACTAGTGGTTTGGTACTAGGACATTTGGTTTCTGAAGGAGGCATAGAAGTTGAGAAAGCCAAGATAGAATTGATATCTCAGCTACCTATTCCTAAGACAGTGAAGGACATTTGTTCTTTTCCTGGCCACGCTGGCTTCTATCGGTGTTTCATTCAGGGCTTTAGTACTATTGCAAAACCACTATGTACCTTATTGCAAAATGATACTGCTTTTGTTTGGACTAATGAATGCCAAAAAGCTTTTGAGACCTTGAAGGAACACTTAACAGTTGCTCCAATTATGCAATATCCTTGGTGGGACTTGCCATTTGAGATTATGATCGACGCTAGTGACTTCGCTCTTGGTGCCGTTCTTGGCCAAAAAGTAGACAACAAGCCTTCGGTCATATATTATGCAAGTCAAACTTTAAATGATGCACAAAACAATTATACCACCATTGAGAAAGAGTTGCTAGCTGCTGTGTTTGCCTTAGATAAATTTTGTTCTTACATTATTGGGTCTCATGTTATTATTTTTACTGCCCATTCTGCTTTCAAGTATTTGTTAGCAAAGAAGGATACCAAGCCCATGTTAATTCGTTGGATTCTTTTGCTCCAAGAGTTCAACATCACCATCTATGACAAGAAAGGAGTCGAAAATGTAGTGGCTGACCATCTCACCCTATTACCACCATCCTCCACCTCAAAAGTCATCCTTCCTCATGATGATAGTTTCCCAGATGAGCAATTATTTAGAATTCAAAAAGCTTCCTGGTTTGCTGACATAGTCGACTATTTAGTGACTAAACAAATGCCCTCTTAGTGGTCCATCCAAGATAATCGTCGATTCCTCTCTGAGGTAAGACATTTTTACTTTAATGATCCAAACTTTTTTAAATATTGTTCAAACCAATTGATTCGAAGATGCATTCCTGATGATGAGTTTTCTTCTATGTTGAGATTTTGTCATATGGGTCCATGTGGTGGTCCTTTCTCAGCAAAGAAAACAATTGCTAAAATTTTGCTAAGCGGTTTTACTTGCCTTCCATGTTGAAAGATGCTAAGAATATTTGTAAGACTTGTAGGTCTTGCCAAAAATTGGGATCAATTAGCAAAAGAAACATGATGTCTCTTTGACTGTTGGGGAATAGATTTCATGGGACCTTTTATTTTATTGGTTGTGGACTATTTTATTTTCCACTACAACAAAAATAGTCTTTTGTGACAGAAGAAACCGTCACAAAAAATAACCAAAACGTCACTAAAGACATTTGGTGACGGTATGAAACCGTCACCACGACCGTCACCAAATGTGAGTCACAGAAAACATTTGGTGACAGTTGAACCATCACTAAAAGTATTTTTAGTGACGTTTGGAGGTGTTCTGTTCGGAGTAACGTTCAAACATTCCAGTTTTTTGTGACGGATGAAAACTGTCACAGAAAGTAACGTTCAGACGTAAATTGTTACGTCTGAACCCCAACTCGAGCAATTGATATTCGAATGATAGAAGGTGACGTTCATTGAATATTGTTCGAACGTATCATATTTACGTTCAAACGTTTATACGTCTTGACGTTAACTACATTAAAAGTTCAAATTTTCGTTTGAACGTTAAAGGAACAATGCTCGAACTTAACGAGTATAACATTCGGTCGTTTGTTTGAATGTTAAAGAAGATGTGTCTAAACGTTCGGACGCTTTGTTCGTTTGAGGGTGAGTACGTTCGAATGTTTACAAGTACATTCCAATGTTATGTAATAATTTTGTATAATTACGTTCGAACGTTTGTTCGAATGTAAAATAATGTTTGAACGTTTTTTGTTTACATTCGAATGTACAGATCATAAATACTAATTTATAAAATTAAAAAACATACCAATTGTATCATATTACATATCATAAATATTCTACAACTAACAATGTCTTATAAAGTTTTAAAATTAGATACTAAAAGTTATATATACGAATAAAATTTATAGAATTCATTTCTTTTTTCCTCGCCCACCCTGTTGTTGTTGCAATGACATAAGACGCTCCATTTACACCATCATCTCTCTCTATACTTGCTCCTGGACTTCACTGTGCATTTTTTCCTCCTAATCTTTCTGTTGGTCCTGCAAAAGTGTCTCTAAATGAGACTATCGCTCTAAGAGGGACTCTAACTCTTGCTGTCTCGACCTCATATATTTATTCTCGTGCCACGCAGCTTCTAAATATTTAGTAAGATTATTAATTTGTGAAGCCAAAGAAGATGAGGAGGATGAACCATAATGCTTGAAAGATTGTCTCAAAGTTCTTGTCATACTAGACTTGGGCCCAAGTACTTGCGTGAATATGTCTATGTCAATCGGAGAGGATTCCCCAGAAGCTGACTGCATCTCCATCTTTTTTTCCTGCAAAAAGCACACAATAAGTAACGTATTAAAATAAATACAAATAAAAAATAAATTATTCACATGTTGCATAATTTATTTAACAAAAGTAACAATGCTTACATCATTGTCTGTAGTAGCAGGATCCATCCACTCACTACGCTCATTAGTGTGAGCAGCAGCATAGACATGAATGAGAGAAAAGTTTTCAGGATCATCACGTTTCTAACAAAGCGACATTAGCAATTTTATATAAAGTTAATGTTAGTACTTATATAAAAGAATATCAGAAAAATAAATAAATTCTATAATTTATTAATTACCATTTTATCAGCAAGACGGTGGAATGATCTTGAACTAGCACGATGGTGGATAGTCAAAGAGGATCTATTATGTGCATTCGTAGAACTTAAGTGCTACAAAATTAATTAAGAATGTTAATTGTAATATATATGCATATAATATATAGCCTAAAGATAAATGTAAATAATCATTAGATATAAATCTAAAATATCTGATAATCTGGACTTGCGAAAAGATCACAACACTTTCTCCAATCGTCTAACTTCATCTGCTGGAAAGGGGATTGGGCAGCCTCTTCCAACGTCTCCAACTCCTTGAAGTGGTTATGACATCGTCCCTTGTGACGTCAAAATACTGTAGCCATCAAACTATTCACAGTTCTCAAATTCTCGCAACAGCCAAAGTTGAGGTTAAATTCATCCTAATAAGTGAATTACGTCAAAAATATAGTATACTAATCTAGAATACAAAAAATGTATTCTCAACAGAAATTCACCAGCACACTACTCCGAATGTGTTCATTAATCTCGAGCGGAACATCTCGCCATGATCGCACATAAAATGGAGCATAAGCTCAAACTACTGTACCAATATAGGAGAAAAATGTTGTTGCACTATCATCCACTCCTCCAGTGGAATTATCAGGAATGGTGACCTTGAGTTTTTCGTGCCTTCGGAATTTCTCAAGAGAAATACCATGTGTATAACCACGACCGTGACAAGTGGATGCATCAACTATTAGATAATAATATAATTATAGTTATATAGTCATTGAGATAAAAGTATTGAGATAACAACATTTTCATATTTATAGGTGTCGACTGGCTGTTGTTCTCTTACATCTACACTTGATCTTTAGGAGGGAAACACTCGGGTGGGGAGTTCTCAACAGGGTCGGGACTTGGACTTGGCCGAGAAGGCAAAATTCTTCGTTGTTGTTTTGGCGACATTCTTGAGGCATGATTAATATGATAAAGAAAATTAATTAGAAGAAATTATGAAAAGTTTAATATTCTATAGTCACCTATATCACTTCTATATTTAGTACTTTTATTCTTTGTCTTCGATGTATTTTCCATGCTTGTTTCAGAATCTCCCTCAATAACATCTTCGTCGTCGTCATTAACCTCTTATTCATCCTCCTTATCCACTTCCTCCCCGGATTCTTCTTCGTCGTCTTCTTCTGACTCTTCTTCTTCTTCTTCCTCACTTACTTGAATTGAATGATCATTTAATACAGATGGGTGGAGAAGGACGGGTGGGACGTCATCTCTACACAAGGGGAGCAACTCGAGTGCACTGAGGTCAACAAACAAGTTAATACCCTCTCCATCTTCTAGGTAGGCCTCTACTATCAAAGTGTCATCTTCATCTCCACTATTCTCGTAATCCTCACTCGTTCCTGCTTCATATATATTTCAAGGGATAAATTTTTGTACTACTAGCCAAGTTATTTCTCCACTATCTTCATCAGCACTTTTCATTGGATCAATCAAGTATTGATTATCCCTATGCATCGAAACCCGACCACCTCTTAGGTCCCACCAATCACATTTAAAGACATATGTTATAGACCCACCCAAATATTTCAATCTAATAATATCATGTATGACACCATAATAGTCAATATCATCTGGTCCATGACTCCCCTTGACCAACGCACCATAGTTTTGAGTCTTTCTATTACGTTCATGGTCCAGAGTATGGACTCTATAACCTCTAACCATGCATGCAGTGTATCGAAGTGCTTTATTAGACGGACCACGAGCCAATGCATACAATTCAGGGAAAACTGATCGGGGATCATGAGCACGTTGTTCCAAAATCTATCAATTGAAATAATATATACGTATTAAAAGTTACCCAGAGTTAAAAGTTTAAAAAGTAACATATATGTAATTTTAGTTCATACACATTGTTCAAACCATCTAGGAAATTCTTCCTCGTGTCTTGCCCCTATATTCTCTACGCCTTCCATCCTAAGTTTGTCCATGTGCTCACTATATATAAGTGAAAAGAATATTATTTTGAGCACAAAAGTTATAATTAAACTTTTTTAACTAGAATTTTTCGAAGCATGCAACACCATACTTGAGATAGTCATCAATCTCCTGGCTATTATTTAACACGTACCAACGAACTTTACACAACTCTCCATCAATTAAATCGTAACCCGTTTGTCCACCCAAGGGTCGTACATTCTGGGAAAACACTGATGGCTCACGAGGAGGCGGAGTAGCAAGATCAGCATTTCGCTCATGACGATTAAATCGTGTCTCAACACCACGAAGATAGAGAGAGCAAAATGTTAAACATTCATCGTGTATATAAGCCTCTGCTACTGAACCCTCAGCTCTGGCTTTATTCCCAACAATGCGTTTTAGTCGACCAAAATATCTTTCAACTGGATACATCCAACGAAACTGCACCGGTCCACCCAACAATACCTCCCCGGGTATGTGTATTGCTAAATGGACCATGACATTAAAAAATAATTGTGGAAAAATCTACTCAAATTTATAGAGTATTGTAGCAATGTCTTCTTCCATCTTCTGCAACATATCTTGATTTACTACTCGAGCGCACAAATCCTTAAAAAAACATACAGAGTTCAGTTATGGCGACACGTACATTAGATGTCAACTTCCCACGAATTCCCACAGGTAATAACTTCTACAAAAATATGTGATTGTCATGAATTTTCAATCCACTAATTTTCCAGTCAACAGGACTCACGCATCTACCGATATTTGAAGCATAACCATCTAGCAACTTCACACCTTACAACCATTTGCAGAAATCCATCCTCTCCTCTCTTGTCATCGTAAAACATGCATGCGGCATGACCACCCTGTTGCCCTCCACCCGTAAATGTAGATTATGTTTAATTCCCATTTTCTCAAGATCTTTCCCATCTTGATCATGTCCTTTGTCTTTTTATTAGTGCTCATCAATGTACCTAGTATATTATCACATATATTCTTCTCTATGTGCATTACATCCAAACTATGTTGCAACATACAGGACGACCAATATGGCAAGTAAAAAAAAATACTATGCTTTGTCCAATTTAATTCTGTGATGCCTCATTTTCTCTTATTCTTACCCCAACCTTTGCCAAAATTGTTCACTCTAACATGTACCAGTTGTTTAACTATCTCTTCTCCAGACAACTCATTCGGTGCAATTATGTCCTCTACTCTCCCATCAAACTTCGTGCATTCTTTTCTCCATGCATGATTTGCTGGTAGATAACGTCGATGACCCATGAAGCACAACTTCTTAGAATATGTTAACCATTCACTAGCAGTTTCTTTATTACAAGTCGGACACCCTAACTTCCCTTTAGTACTCCAACTGGAAAGATTCCCATATGCCAGAAAGTTATTTATGGTCCACATTACTGTTGCATGCATTTGAAAAGATGTCGACGTGGATGCATCATAAGTTCTGACGCCTGTTTCCCATAACTCTTTCAGCTCTTCAATCAACGGTTGCATGAATACGTCAATGTCATTCCTAGGTGACCTCGGGCCGGGAATAAGTAAAGTTAACAAAAAGTTGGGTGCCTTCATGCACCTCCATCGCGGAAGATTGTACAGAATCAACACTACAGGGCCAAATGCTATAACTTGTACTCATATTCCCAAAAGGGTTGAATCCATCGGTTGTGAGTCCCAAACGCACGTTCCAAGCTTCTATCCCAAACTCTGAGTATTGATCATCGAACGATTGCCATGCAAGTGAGACAGCTAGGTGCATTATGTATGCGTCATCCTTAACTTTTTTCTCTTCGTGCCACCTCATATCAGCAATTGTTTTCTACACATATATAGTCTTTGCAACCTAGATCTCAAGGGAAAATATCGCAACACCTTAACCGAAACATTTTTCTTAGCCTTCCACCTCGACTCTCCGCATACAGTACATGCTTGTTTCCCCTCGTTCTCCTTCCAGAACAAAACACAATCATTCTTGCATGCATGTATTGACTTGTACTCAAACCCTAATCTCTTTCTCAACTGTTTCGCCTCATAAAAGTTCTTTGGCAATGCAGACCCATCAGGTAGCACCTCGTTAAATAAGTCCAATACCATGTTTATTGCTTTCGTCGACATCCCACACAATGACTTAATGTGAAGCGACTGCACAATAAACGACATTTTGGAATGTTTTGTACAGCCTGGATAAAGCTTGAGCTTTGCATCTTCCCCATTGCAGCAAAATTTTCAGAATCAGTCCATCGACCACTCATTGTCGTCTACATCATCCATAAACATCCCAGCTCCAATGTCACCCAACATCTCCTCTATCTCATCCCGCTCATAATCATCATCCATGTGTCGCAAATAATTCAGATGATAGAACAATGCATCCGCTGACTGTGCAAATGGCTCACCAGGCAGTACCCATCTGGTATACCCCAAATCCATACCGTTCACAAATATATGACTTTCAACTTCAACCAACCCTATCACACACAAATTCTTACACCCTCGACATAGACACTTAATGTAACCATGACTATCAACAGAGGCCCGAGCAAAATCAATGAAGGTTCGTACTCCATGCGCATAAGCTACATAATCCTTTCCAAGTCTATCACCTAGAAAAAAGTAGAACAATTAAATATGTTATATGTTATACGTTCGGACGTTTTGTTAAAAGTTTGAACGAAATATTTTTTACATGCGAACGTAAAAGATAAACGTCCGAACATTTCATCTGAACGTTCGAACGTATGTTTCTCTATGTTCGAACATTCATGTAGAGCAATTTAAAATTATAACAAAAGATGCATCAATAATACTCATAATTTTTTTTCCTTTTCTATTTTCAGAATATGGCTCATCTTTTGCATATCAGGAAACTGGGGAAAAATCTGCACATTGAGGGGGAAGGTATACCCCTCTATGGTTCAAAAGTTCTATATGGGGATGTGTGACATGCCTCAAGACGCATCCTCTCAAACCATGATTGTACATGGTGTGACGTTTGAGATTTCACCCGATGTCATCGCCGAGCACCTCGGGATTCGTCGAGGAGTTCAGACATCGACTGACGCTGATTCTCGAGCCTTGCTTCGCACATCTACATCTGCTCACGGCAGACTTGATGCAGATGTAGGCACTTCTGCATCATCTACTGGCCCATTTGATCCATCATCAGCCAGAGATGTAGACTGGTCAGAGGCCGAGGGTGCTAGCCCTTCGGCTCAAGATGATGACTGAGACGAGGATTTCTACATCCTCACCAGGAGAGACCGCATGCAAATCGAGAGGCCGAAAGCATTCAATCAAAACCATCTGCTATGGTTCTTCCGCATGTTGCATCTTATTGTTGCAAGAAACATGGATCCTGTGGCACATAAGACCACATTTAGTCAACTTCGAGCACACATTTTTATATGAGTGGCATGTGGAGATCCTGTAGATTTACCACAGCACATCTTTGAGAGGATCCGTTACGAGTCGAGCATCGTCTCCACGAACAACCTCCCATACGGTGTCCTGATCAGTCGGCTATTACTTGCTCGGGGAGTGCCAACCCAACTGGAGGAGTGGGTCAAAGATCAAATGAGCACCCTCGACATGACCACGCATCGACGTAGCATTGGACAGGCGAGGGGACGTTAGCCACCCCTGTAAAGGATCTAGTTCCTCTGAAGCAACTTGAGCCCGGTGTGGGGAGTAGTGGTCAGCAGCCGACGAGTACATCTGCAGGAGATGTGCGGCCTGCTTAGATTGATGCGGTGATCTCACAACTGACTGCGCATATTGATCGGAAGATTGATCAATCGTTCGGGGCTGTAGAGGCATCTGTTGCCAAGATAGCCCACCGTGTAGGTATCCTCAACGACAAGGTTGATACCTTGACTGAAGAGGTATGGGCTATGAATTTCCCTGACAATGCTATCATTTGAGTGTTGTTTACGTACTTCTATAATATTTTATATTTTGCTTTTAATATTTGTAAGGAACAATATTATTTAATATATCTATAGTTTTTTAATTTCAATTCTCAATCTTCTTTAATGTTATATTTTCCAACTTTAATACTAAATCACTGCACTTCAAATATACATAAACATAAATATGTTTTTATATATGTATATAAATATATATTTATGTTTATAAACATAAATATATTTTTATATATTTATATATATAAATATATAATTATATTTTACAAATTGTGTATATATAAATATATACAAGTCAATTTTTTAGACTTGTATACAAATTATGCATTATAAAAACCACATAAATTTTAAATTAGAGTCATATTTAATTTAAATTTACAATTAACGTTCAAACGTTAATTACTAAGGTTCGAACCTTGGCACCAAAACATTTCACGTTTGTTCGTAATTAACCACATGTTCGAACGTATATATCACGTTTGAACGTAATTTTCCCATACGTTGGAACGTAAAAAAAATCTCATCTGTCTTTAGTGACGGTTTCCAGAAGCCGTTACAAAAAAGGCTTTTTAGTGACGGTTTATGGATTGTCACAAATTTACAACCGTCCCTAAAAAGCAATTGTGTTGTAGTGTTCCCAAACCTGAATTTCTAACGTACGTCTCAGTGTGCTTTGTAAAAGACAGTACTATGGCCAACCATCAGATCCTTTTGCCAGAAAATGTAGAGCAAACCATGAATGGCGTACGGCTCCTTAAAAGTGTAACACCCCGTATTTTAGTGTATTTTAATGAAGGATTATTTTAATTAATTTAATGATCGATCCCCTAGTTTTAGTATTTTGGGAGTTTTAAAATATTATTTTATAATATTTTATTGGGCTTTCTTCTTATTAATTATTATTTCAGATTTAAATTGATCTTTGATTTAAATTGGTTCGTTTATGGGTTTTAAAATTATTGTTGTTTTATTTAAAGCTTTTCACTGCGTTTGATTAATTTTAATTGGTGTTCTATGATTTAATTTCCTTTTATTTTAAAGTATGTTTATTGTTGGAGTTTAATATTTATTTTAATTAGTTTTGAGTTTATTTTGTTTTATTTAATTTACTGGTTTAAAAATAATGTTTTGAGGATCAGTTGTGACTCGAAAGTGGTGAGGATTGGACCTCATTTCTTTTCCC
>QEOT01000822.1:169603-181805 GCA_003123785.1 Pterocarya stenoptera | reverse complement strand
TTCAGTACTCTGATATTGTATTAAACTCTGGTACTTAGTTATTTGACTTTACCGTTCCGCTGCGTATTTTATTGTACACGTGTTGCATTGCACACACTCAGCACATGTCGATGGGGTGCGTGACCGTGTTGTCATCATCCCGGGTGTCTCGATTTCCGTGTGTGTCCGTACATGGAAGTCGGGGGCGCCACAAAAAGAGTGCCATCCATGTCCGATGATTCTCTCCAAAATGATCTTAATCGTTTACAACATTTTTGCTTTACTGGTATCTATGTAACTCCGACGTACCGTTCATATTATTAATTTATATGCCCTTTTTTTCGCCTTTCTTTTCCATTCTAACCCCATGCATTTTAACTTCTAGTAGTCCAAAGTTAGGATCCGAACACGATTAAAATCTGAAACATTTGTATTCTATAAGTGGGCACATGTACGACATTTTATTTATATTTAAAATTAAGGCAGCAGATTATGCGTTTCTGTTTTTAATTTCTCAAGTATATCTTTTAATAGGGTACTGATCATCCTCCTCATCAAGACCCGGAGAGACAGGATTTGGAGGGCTACAGATACAATAGTTCTGATGATCTATTGGGCAAACTCCAGCAAATTTCGTCCGAGGTAATTACAACAAAATGCACTTTTTTTCTTCACCCCTAGAAGTTTTTTTGCAAAATGGCCACCGTTTTTCTTCACCTTTTCCCTACCTGATCAATCCCCAAAAGTAGAGAGAAAGTGATCATTTTACTGTCTAGTTATAATTATCTCAACATTTTCCCATTCTAATGTCAGCTGGCTGCATGCAAGGCTCTTGGTCGGGGAAATGAATTCAAAACAACAATTTCCATACTAAACAAGCTCTCAAGCTGTTCATGGGCTGAGAAGGCAGTGCTAGTAATTGCGGCTTTTGCTTTGGACTGGGGAGATTTCTGGGGCCTTCCGCAGTTACATGACTGTCTGGACCATCTGGCCGAGTCAGTGGGAATCACAAACCGTGTACCTGCCATGTCAAAACGCCCAGACATTAAAAAATGCCACAAATTAGTGATTGAGGGGCGCAAGTTGATCGAGAACACGTTGGAAGTAATAAGAAGCATTGTAAAGTTGGAAAAGATATCTGAGGTTGCGGAAAATTACTACAGAGATATACTTGCAACGACAACTTTAGCAAAATGTATCCCAGTGCATGTCTTTTGGGCTATCATAACTGTTGTTGCTTGCACGACTCAAATGTATTGCCTTATTCAAGTAAACTATTCACGTGATTTAGCTCTGGTGTAGAACAAAGTATCGCAACAAGCTACGCAAACAAGGGAGATCGAGTTTAATTAATGCTTCAAGTTAGAAATTTAGAAGGAAAATACTTTAGTCATAAAAAGATTACACAAAAATAAATTCACAAACTAATGTGGCTTAATGTGGTATGTCAGATTGTAAAATTACAGCTTTATTATAAAGTAGATTTAATGGATTTCAAGAAATCACATCAATTTGCAGGTTTACTTTGTGTAATCTCTTTGTATGTATAGCAGTTCTAATTTAGAGATGGTTCACCCGAGAAAAGAAAAAAGAAACAAAAACAATAAATTGGCCACGCTATTGCACTATTAATGACACGATTAAACTTATCTCCTTTTTCCAAACCTGGATTTCTAGCGTACGTCTCAGTGTGCATTGTAAAAGACAATACTATGGCCAACCATGAGATCCTTTTGCCAGAACATGTAGAGCAAACCATGAATAATATACTGCACCTTATAAGCGTGCAATCCATGTCCGATGATTCTCTCCAAAATTTTGATCCTTTATGACTATTTTTCTCTCACATCAAAAGAATTCTTGACCTTTCGTTCCATATGGTTGACAATGCTTTGCTGATATATATATATATATGTAACTCTTTTTGGGATGTGTGGATTAGAGGTCACTTGTTGTGCACCTCAGAGAATGATCTTACCCAAGAAAGAAAAACAAACAAGAGCAAAACACTTGTAATATTATCTCAAAGAAATCAACTCTTTCTTTGTATTCTCTTCTTCTCCACACATATATTTGTTCATTATAATTCCATCTATTTATAGATACAATCTGGAACTCATTGACATATGCAATGACCTCACACAAAAAAAATATCTAACAAGTGGTGGCCGTTTTTGTTGATTATTGAGGTTGGTTTCTTATCTATGATGTAAACACAAAGTTTCTCCAAGCTTCCTCTTTTTGGCAAGTTTAATTTTCAACATCCCCCCTTAAACTTGACTCTCCAAATTTCTTCATTCCTAGTATGACCTTTAGTCTTGTAAACACATCATGTTTCAGAGGCTTTGTGAATATGTCAGCAAGTTGATCATATGTCCTGCAAGAGATTAGATCTACTTCTTTATTCTTTATATGCTCTCTGATAAAATGATACCTTGTATCAATGTGCTTGCTTCATTCATGAAATACTGGATTCTTGGATAGTGCAATCGCTGAACGATTATCAATGTAGATTTCTGTGGGTTCTTCTTGTGGAAATCCTAAGTATGTCAATACATTTCTTAACCATATGCCCTGGCATACAGCTGAGTTCGCAGCAACGTACTCGGCTTCACACGATGATAGTGTTACAATGGCTTGTTTCTTTGAAGACCATGTAAAAGCCGTATCTCCTAAGAAGAATGTAAATCCAGTTGTACTCTTTCTTTCATCTAGGTCTCTTCCCCAATCGCTATCTGAATAGCCTATGAGTCTGGAATCTTTATCTGATGTATAAAACATACCATCATTGATAGTGCCCTTGATATAACGGAGTATCCTCTTTGCTGCATTTAACTGAGACTGGTCAGGAGTCTCNACAAGTGGTGGCCGTTTTTGTTG
This sequence comes from Pterocarya stenoptera, assembly GCA_003123785.1. Classification (NCBI taxonomy): domain Eukaryota; kingdom Viridiplantae; phylum Streptophyta; class Magnoliopsida; order Fagales; family Juglandaceae; genus Pterocarya; species Pterocarya stenoptera. The sequence goes on along the minus strand of QEOT01000822.1, from coordinate 178,946 downwards.
ATTATTGAGGTTGGTTTCTTATCTATGATGTAAACACAAAGTTTCTCCAAGCTTCCTCTTTTTGGCAAGTTTAATTTTCAACATCCCCCCTTAAACTTGACTCTCCAAATTTCTTCATTCCTAGTATGACCTTTAGTCTTGTAAACACATCATGTTTCAGAGGCTTTGTGAATATGTCAGCAAGTTGATCATATGTCCTGCAAGAGATTAGATCTACTTCTTTATTCTTTATATGCTCTCTGATAAAATGATACCTTGTATCAATGTGCTTGCTTCGTTCATGAAATACTGGATTCTTGGATAGTGCAATCGCTGAACGATTATCAATGTAGATTTCTGTGGGTTCTTCTTGTGGAAATCCTAAGTATGTCAATACATTTCTTAACCATATGCCCTGGCATACAGCTGAGTTCGCAGCAACGTACTCGGCTTCACACGATGATAGTGTTACAATGGCTTGTTTCTTTGAAGACCATGTAAAAGCCGTATCTCCTAAGAAGAATGTAAATCCAGTTGTACTCTTTCTTTCATCTAGGTCTCTTCCCCAATCGCTATCTGAATAGCCTATGAGTCTGGAATCTTTATCTGATGTATAAAACATACCATCATTGATAGTGCCCTTGATATAACGGAGTATCCTCTTTGCTGCATTTAACTGAGACTGGTCAGGAGTCTCCATGTACCTGCTGACTAGTCCTACTCCATAGAGTATATCTGGCCTGGTGCACGTAAGATATCTTAGACTTCCAACCAAACTTTTAAAATAGGTTGGATCAACATCTCCTTCTTTATTCTTCATCAACTCAAGTCCTATTTCAATAGGAGTTGTAACTGGATTGCAATTCTCCATGCTAAATCTTTTGAGGATCTCTTTAGCATAGTTGCTTTGAGAGATAAATATGCCTTTGTCACTTTGCACGATTTCAATGCCCAGAAAATGTGCCATAAGCCCTATATCTGTCATCTCAAATTCTTGAATCATATTTTGTTTGAAAGAATCAAACATACCTGGATTATTTCCGGTGAAGATCAGGTCGTCGACATACAAACATACATACAAGAAGCTTCCATTAGCTTCCTTTTTCAGGTACAGTGCATGCTCATATGGACACTTCTCAAATCCTGTTTCCTTGAAATAATTGTCAATCCTCATGTTCCATGCACGAGGAGCTTGTTTCAGTCCATATAGAGCCTTTTTCAGTCTGTAGACCATATCTTCTCGGCCTTTTTCTAAGAATCCAGGTGGCTGCTGGACATAGATTTCTTCTTCAAGAAATCCATTCAAAAATGCTGATTTCACATCTAACTGATAGATTTTCCATTTCTTCTGTGCAGCCATTGAAATCAGCAACCTTATAGTCTCCATTCTGGCTACTGGGGCAAATACCTCCCCATAGTCAATTCCTTCATGCTGCTTGTATCCTTTTGCTACAAGCCTGGCCTTGTATCTTTGGACTTCACCTTGAGCATTCTTCTTGGTCTTGTAGACCCATTTTACTCCAATGGTTTTTCTGCCTTTTGGAAGTTTAGTCAACTCCCATGTCTTGTTCTTCTCAATGGATTTGATTTCTTCATCCATCGCACCTCGCCATTTGTCTTCTTTGTTAGCTTCCTCAAAGCTAACTGGATCACTGGACATCAACAGACAAAATAGATTGACATCATCATCCATCGCTTCTGTATTTTCATACAGATCGCTCAGGCTTCGAACTCCTCGAGGCCTCATGTCAGATAGTTCTTGTGAAGCTGATGCTTGAACTTCACTTCTTTGTGGTGAGGGGAAACCACTTGGAGATGATTGTTGTTCTGATTCTTTTTCTTCTTCAATCAACTCCGTACTTCTGGAATCATTTGTCTGATCCCAGTTCCAGGATTCATTTTCTTCAAAGATGACATCCCTACTATAAAATATCTTACCGGTGATAGGATTATGTAATTTGTATCCCATAATGGCTTCACCGTATCCAACAAGGATACACTTCTCTCCTTTGTCGTCGAGTTTGGTCCTTCTTGCTTCTGGCACCTTGGCGTAAGCAGTACTTCCAAAAATTTTAAGATGACTCACACTTGGCTTGTGAGTGCTCCATGCTTCTTGTGGTGTCTTCGTCTTTAAATTCTTGGTTGGACACCTGTTCAGCAGATAAACTGCACACGAAACCGCTTCAGCCCAAAAACTCTTGGGCATATTCTTATCCTTCAACATACTTCTAGCCATGTTCAGAATTGTGCGGTTCTTCCTTTCAGCTACACCATTTAGTTGTGGAGTGTAGGCTGTTGTGAATTGATGCTTAATTCCTTTTTGCTTAAGGAATTCTTCAAACACACTTGAGGTATATTCACCACCTTGATCAGATCGTAAGACCTTGATGCGATAGCCACTTTGTTTCTCCACAAAAGCTTTGAACACTTTGAATACTTCAAATACTTCTGATTTTTGCTTCAGAAAGTACACCCACGTTTTTCTGCTGTAGTCGTCAGTAAACGTGAGGAAGTACCTGTTTTGTCCGTTTGAAATTGGATTCAACGGACCACACACATCAGTGTGTACTAACTCGAGCAGCTTGGTTGCTCTCCAGTCAGCTTCCTTTCCAAAGCTGTTTCTGTGTTGCTTGCTAAGAACACAGTTTTCACATACCTCATTGGGATGTTGTATGTTGGGCAAGCCTTTCACCATCTTCTTGCTTCCCAATTGCTTTAAGCTTTCAAAGTTGAGATGTCCTAACCTGAGATGCCATAACCAGTTTTTGTTGTTGATAACAGCACTCAGACATCTTGGCCCGTCATGTTGAATAGTTAGTGGAAACATCCTGCTCTTCGACATCTTCACTTGAGTCACTAGCTTTCCTTGATCATCAAGAAGGGTCAGCTGCATATCCTTTAGGCTAATTTGGAAGCCTTTCTCTAGGAGTTGTCCTAGACTCAAAATATTTGTCTTCATGTCTGGAACATAAAAGACATTGGTGATAAAGGAATGATCTCCATTCTTTCGCTTGATCATTATATCACCTTTTCCTCGAACTGGAACTTTGGAAAGATCGCCAAGCGAGATATCTCCATAAGTCTTCTCATTGATCTCAATGAAAAGATTTTTTCTGCTAGTCATGTGGTTGCTAGCTCCAGAGTCCAGATACCAAACATCTACATCATGTTCAGTTGATTGTTGTGCCATCAAACTTATTGAGTTTTCTTCTGCATGCTCCTTCTCAGCATAGTTAGCTTGCTTGCTAACTTCATTTGTTGGTGCACTCCAGCACTCATTGCTGTAGTGGCCATACTTGTGGCAATTATAGCATTCCACATTACTTTTGTCAACGTTTGGACGGTTGTTGAATCCGCCTCTTCTTCCACGTCCTCTTCCTCTTGGGACATTGGTCTGCCTTCCTCGACCGCCTCTGCCACCTTGTTCTGAATTTCGAGAACCTCTTCCACGATAGCTTTGGCCTCGTCCTCTTCCTCGTTGTGATGTCCCCCCTTGCTCGTGCCTTTCTTCTGTGAGGGACATCATTGATTGTAGAGCCTGCTCTTGTGCTCTATCACCACTTCTTCTAACGATTCTTTGTTCATGGGATTGTAACGAGCCCACTAGCTCTTCCACGGCCAAAGTCTCAAGATCTTTGGTCTCTTCCAAGGCCACAACAATATAATCAAATCTTGAATCTAGTGACCTTAAAATTTTCTCAGAAATTCTCGTGTCTGTGAGAATTTCTCCATTTCTTTTGAGCTGGTTTGAAACTATTATAACTCGTGTATAATAGTCAGAAATGGATTCAGAAGATTTCATTTGCAAAGCTTCAAACTCACCTCGTAGTGTTTGAAGTCGAATCCTCTTTACTTTGTCTGCTCCTCTGTACGTCTTGTGTAGGGTTTCCCACAGTTCTTTAGACGTCTTTGATGATGCTATAATCTCGAACGTGGCTTCATCCAGACCTTGATATAGTATGGATTTGGCTTTACAATCCTTCTTTCTGTTTGATTTGAGGATTATACGTCGGGCGTCCGTCATGGTTGCCTCGGTTTCTTTGGAAGTGGATTCTTCATATCCATCTTCTACCATGTCCAAAACATCTTGAGCACCTAGAAGAGCTCTCATTTGTATGCACCAATTTTCATAGTTGTCTTTGGCGAGCTTTGGAATTGTGGTTTGTGTATTTCCGGTGGCCATCGAGACTTTTTTGTATTAAAACTTGAACTTCGAGTCAAAATGTGCAAGATTTAATACCTTAGATGGATCCGGAATGGTCCAAATAGTAGGGAACCGGTCTGAACCGGTCTGAAAAGTGGTCGGAAATAGGTGAACCGGCCGGAAAAACGAAACTGGGCCGAATCGGGTTGAACCAGGTCTGAGCCGCTTCTTCCTCCTCTGGGGCGCGTGGCGGCGCGTGCTAAGAGTGGGCTTCACTCTCCAACTTCAGACGGCGCGTGAGAGCGCGTGTAAGCTCCAATTTTGATGTCACTTGCGGCAGCGTATTCCTCTTGTCGAGAGGAAGATCCTGGTGGCTCCAAAAATTGATTTGAATCAACTTTATCTGGGACGAACTTTCGGACCTATGCTCTGTTTTTTTGAAAAAATATATTTTCAAACTCCCTAGAAGCTCTGATACCACTTTTGGGATGTGTGGATTAGAGGTCACTTGTTGTGCACCTCAGAGAATGATCTTACCCAAGAAAGAAAAACAAACAAGAGCAAAACACTTGTAATATTATCTCAAAGAAATCAACTCTTTCTTTGTATTCTCTTCTTCTCCACACATATATTTGTTCATTATAATTCCATCTATTTATAGATACAATCTGGAACTCATTGACATATGCAATGACCTCACACAAAAAAAATATCTAACAAGTGGTGACCGTTTTTGTTGATTATTGAGGTTGGTTTCTTATCTATGATGTAAACACAAAGTTTCTCCAAGCTTCTCCAAGCTTCCTCTTTTTGGCAAGTTTAATTTTCAACAACTCTGACGTACCGTTCATACTATTAATTTATATGCTTTTTTCCTCGCTTTTCTTTTCCCTTCTAATCCCATGCATTTAAACTTCTAGTACTCCAAAGTTAGGATCCGAACACGATTATGAGTTTATGTTTTTAATTTCTCAAGTATATCTGTTAATAGGGTACTGATCCTCCTCATCAAGACCCGGAGAGACATGATTTGGGGGGCTACAGGTGCATTAACAGTTCTAATGATCCATTGGGCAAACTCCTGCAAATTTCGTCCGAGGGAATTACAACTAAATGCACTTTGTTTTCTTCACAACCAGAAGATTTTTTGCAAAACATAAATGTTAGGACTATCACAATCCCAGAATCAGAATCATCAGATCAGAATCATAAACAGAATTAGATACATAGTCAGAATGTCATGCCAAAGGTTTTCAGATGCCACATCATATCAAAACAGAGTACTAAACAGAATCACAGTTCAGAAACAGAATGCCAAAAATATACTCATGTCTATACTAGACATGACAAAAATAATTTTCTCTTTTATACCAATTTCATGAGTAATGCAAAAGAAATATATGAGCTTATTTCAAAAAAAATTTCATAACAAAACATGTATATTTTTCCAAAATCAACCTCAGTTCATTTCTTTTTATGCAAAGTCTAGTATAGGAATCCCGCTTACCTGAATTTTTTAACCTCTCTAAATTTTTCCTCAACCGTCACCTATATGGAGTATTAAACGTTACTATAATTCTATAAAGAAGTGCTAAAATTCTCCACTTAATTGGATAGATATTATGGAAATAACTTTAATAATTTTTTTGTTATATAACAAAATTAATAGATACTAATATTATTTAAAATCTATAATAAACAATCTACGCTTTCAATTTACAACTTAATAAAATAATTATACCAAATTCATTAACATAAACAACGAGAACTCTTTTAGTAAGATAGACTCAAATCAAATTTAAAGTATTTAAAGCAAAATTTAAAATCTTATTATATACTACGGAAATTAGTTGTAAAATACTTAGGGCTCTTTTGGATACAGAAATCATCTCACATCATCTCATTTCGTCATTTTAACTTTCCTAAATTCTCCTACATAATAAACAATTCAACTTTTTCAAATTTTAAAACAAAAATAATATTAAAAAATAATATTCTAACAATATTTTATTCAACTCATCTAAAATCATCTCATCTCACTATCCAAACCAGCCCTAGTGAACTAATTTAACTTCGTTAAGTATTTTCTGTGTAAGTTCTTATACTTAAAATAAATCCCACACAAAATAAGTTTAATATAAAAATCAGGCCTAAAATTTAACCAGCCAAATGGCAAGGCGTTTTGGGGTTTAAACATAAAGATGCATGGACTTTTTGGGAAGGCTGAAAATAAAAGGAGTCTGAAAATCACCCCGCAAGACCAAAACGTGTAACAGAGAGGAGTTCCATATTGAGGGAGAGACAAAGAGTGGCGAATTGGTAGCTGGGCTGAGGTCGAAGGTGGTGATCGCGGCGACAGAGAGAGAGAGAGCAGTGGCCTAGGGGTGGTGAAAAGATGGTAGTGAGTGCTCTGAGGGAGAACGGCTCTGTTTTGCCGAGAGGAAATAGGTTCCTCTTGGACATGCAATGGTGGCTCGGGGTTCATGGTGCGGGGTGGCGGTGGTGTGGAGTTCTTGGCGTGAAGCGGTGGCTGGAACTGAGGGACGTGGGGGAGGCTTGCGTGGTGGTGGTGCGGGCACTAGAAGACTATTGGTGTGGGAATCATGAGGCGGTGGTCCTCCGCTTGGACGCTTGGGGCGAAGCTAAGGCTTGACAGTAGCGAGCGGTTGCGAAACCGTTCAAAGTGGGGTCTTGCTTTGGTCGTGCTCTATTTTGAGGATTAAAAACAGACAATTGTTTTGGTTTATAGAGGGTGGTTCAAGGTAGTTGAGCACAGTGGAGCTTTTCCGTGATTTTGCTATGGACGATAGTATGTGGGGCACAACTGTGGTGTTTTGGTTCTAGCCGTTGACTGTGGGGGAAGAAACCGAGAAGGATTTGTTTGGCTTATGGCGGTGACGGATGGTACAACACAGAGAGAGAAAAATATAAGAGAGAGTGGTGAGAGAAAGGGAAACCAAAGAAAATCTGTTGGGGTTGGGAGAATTTGTGAGAGTGAGGAGAGTGGGCGGAGGAAAACGGGGAGAGAAGCAACGGGATAGAGAGAAACACGAGGACAAAACTATCGAAAAAAAGAGAGGTAAAAGAGAAGAGAAAGTCACTCGTCAAAAAGACACTATTTTAAAGGTAGGTGGGCTTCTCTGGGCCTGGGAAACTACCAAAGTTATCAAATCCTAAACAATCTATAATATTTCTCATGACAACTGTTGTAATGCCCTAATGGAAGGCTTAAACCACATGACCTATACTCTAAAAGGACTATTCAATGATACAATTGGAGCCCCATTAGAATCTTATAAAGAGCAAGAACTTTTCCTTTCCAAGAAATGTGGGATCGTATACACCACTTACCATTATCCTTATATAGTTACATATGGGGAATCACAAATTACCCCTTTTAAATTCCCGACGTCCTCATCGGGCCCATCCGTTGTAGGTGGCATGCTTCAAGTCCCACATTTCTAGTTAGGATGGGCTCTAATACCATTTGTAACATCCCAACGGACGGCCCAAACCACATGGCCCATACTCCAAAAGACTAGTCAATGATACAATTGGAGCCCCATTAGAACCTTATAAAGAGCAAGAACTTCTCCTCCCCAAGCAATGTGGGATCCTATACACCACCTACCCTTATCCTTATCATATGGGGTATCACAATTGTCTTAAAAGTCTTTCAAGAAAACAAATTAATACCTCATACTAGTCTTATCAATCAATTCTATTGATGATCATTGCCTTGCAAGTCTTTTTAATCCCTAAGACATTCTACTCTACTATCTGTGAAAAAAGAATTAGAGAGGGAACTATCCAACCCATGTGAGATATCAATCCATTAAAGTTAGCTTCTAGTCTAATTTGCACCACCATCTAATACCCCTATCCCAAAAGTCCAAGATGTTAGTTTGTGTCACCAAAAATCATCTTCTAACAGCATCATATATATATCAGAAATGCTACTTGCAACCGACAAATACAACCCTGGTGTAACCAGCTGACATTGGGACCCACTTATCACTTGATTCCTTCGTCTTTCTCTACCTTTTCATTTTTCCGTCAATGAAAAATTTAGAAGCTCTTACAAGATGACTCCTGCGCTTCTCTCTTAAAAATCTAATCCATGGAAACTAATTCCTTTTTACTCCAATCCATGAGCTTGTTCTGTGTCTCAGCGAAAGGGAAAAATGAAGAGAGTTGTGGAAGCAAGAGGTTTCACCAGGCGGTTGCAACGAGTATTTCTCTTAGGAGATTGATAAGAACTCATCAATTATCAATTTATCATCAGCCTTCAGGAGATTCAGAAAGCAAATGAACAGGGTAATTGATTAGAACGTTAACGTGTCCCTTGCTTGCACAGACTGTGCTTGTCTACACATTCTCACTAAAGAATAAACCATTGTACTGAATTAAGAAAGATTGGATGAGGAAGAAGTAGTCTTACCATTGGGGCTGTTGATTTAGTCGTTCTTAAGCAACCATCATCATCATGAATGCATCTCTCAAAGTTAGAAGAGCAGAAAACTATGAAAAACTTCTCTGTTTTCATTAAGGGTCTTTCGATTACATTTATACACAACGAAATAAGGAATAAAGAATAAAACAAAATCTGGTAACTTGAGATAGTTCTTAATAACTTTCTCTACGGTTATCTACAAGAAGAATATTCTGCTGTTGGTTGTAAATGGACGTAGAACGTGATGTTGAGGATTGCTTTGACAGAGCTGCACATTCTGCCTACCAGCTATTTGTTTAACTGTGAGGATGAGTCTGTTATTCTGATACTCAAAACGTCGTCATCTAATTCAACATTTAATCCCGCCTTGAGCTAGCCATGCATGGCCTCCGTCCCCGAAGAACCGAAACCCTTTTATAACCGACCACTCGGTCAATGCTGCTAGCCTGCTACCTTAGGCCTCGATCGGTCGTTGCCAGGCCCATTAATCACGATATGGAGCTCATGGTCTCCCATCAATCATTGAAAAGCTGATTTTCTCCTTCCAAACATCAAACTCTGGTCAGCTTAAAACCACACTCGAAATCCACACTTTCCTTCAACTCCACCTTTCACCGGCGAGGTTTCTCTCCGATCGCTTTCCTCTGGCTCTTCGTCAAAAGGAAAGTTATCGCCGATCATTTAAGTACACCAACATGGCAATACCCACTTAAATCCAAACACTCCCACAATCTGCAGAGAAGAACGACTGGGTGATGAAGCGCAGA
>QEOT01000822.1:128096-140095 GCA_003123785.1 Pterocarya stenoptera | reverse complement strand
TTATGGTTTGATTTTTGGTAGAAAGTTCTAAGTGTTTAAAATTGTTATTTTTAAACACTTTAAGCCTATTATATGTTGGCAGTATTAAATTGGTGTTTTCATAATAGTTTATAGAGATATGAGTTTTAATTATGATTATGTTAATTTTCGAAATGAGTTTAAGTTGTTTTGCTATATTTGATAAAATTATATTATAATAAGTTAAGATTATTTTGTTTTTAATGATAATATATCTATTAGATTTCTCATAACTATATAGTTATTAAAGCCATTTTCGTAGTATGAATTTAAGTATATAGAGAGTTTTAGCAGTTCTTTAAGAAGTTTAGTAATGTTTAGTATTCCGTATAGGTGATAATTGGTATTCGTTTGGCACGATTATGGAAATATTCAGAAAAGCTAAAAAGTCCAGGTAAGCGGGGTTTCTATGCTAGATTTGCATAAAAAGAAATGAACTGAGGTTGGTTTGTGAAAATGTGCATGTTGTTTTAAAAAGAAAAGGTAAAAAACAGCCTCATATATGTTTTGCATTCAGTCATGAGATATGTATGAAAGAGAAAAGAAATGCTTTTAACATGATTAGTGTAGACATGAGCAATATTTGACATGTTTCTGAAATGTGTAAAAGAGCGAATATGATGTCTGTGAATTTTTGTACAAGTGATATGAAAATGATTTGGATATGTTCTTGATCAGATGGAAATGAAATGAATATGTTTAGCACATGGTTTGATATGATATCGATATGAAAAACCTTTGGCATACTTATCTGTTTTGATTCTGATTTTGGATATGGTTCTGATATGATGATACTGGTTCACTGTAACGCCCTTCCTTGAGGTGGGTCTTTTTGCAAAATATTTTAGAAAAGGACAACGGGAATTACCGTCTGGTTTAAAACATTTTACGGTCCTTCCCAGGGTGCAAGACTCTACGTTATAAAATAAAATGTGCTTTGATAATAAAAGAGTTTTAGAGTAGAAAATAAAATTCTCAATATAAAAAGGCCTTTCATACATTTAAAATCCTCATGCCTAAACTTCCGTGCTCTTTCCCTTTGGCCGTGACCCTCCTGAGCGTACTGCTCATTCAGTTCCTTTGGGGGGAGGGGCACACATAAAAACTAAAATGAGTCGAATACTCAGTAAGCATTACTTCATACCGTTAAAATATAGCAACGTAGGTTTTCATTCATGCATTCATCATTCAATACATACTATACATACATCCATACATGCTTTCGTTCGTAAACATCAGTGACGGGGGCTTTTCATCTTTAAACATGCTTTTCTTTTCGTAAAACATTCTCCCGTCACTGCATTCATTTCTTGAAGAATGCAATGCATTCATACATTACTTTTCTTTCACTTTCATAGGCCGGTGCACGTTGTTACGCCCCATGTGCTGGGGTTAGTGGCCTTTGGGCTGATGGATTTGCCCGTGGCCAAGGGTTGGAATCCCATTCCGTTAGGGTGCAGCACTGGGTGCACTACCAAATACTACTGCCCGGCATTGCAATCTGTCCATTCATTCATTGGGTACCCATTTCCTTTCATTCATATGGCCGTTACGTATCTTCATACATTCATTCATTCATTCATTTCATGTCTGCTCTAAAGAGCTGACGCTTTCATTTCATTTCATTTCTGCTCTATCTTTGAGCAGAAACGAGCATCATCTTTTCTTTTCATTTAACAATTCTTTCATGAAAAAACATCGTTTAAAATCATAGGCTTAAACATCATCTTTCATGGCATCATTTAAAGCATCAGTTCGTAGGGACATTTTAACATCAGTTCTTAGGGACCAGTTTTAAAACACTTTCTCCGCGTCTCTTAAAGTATCAGTCTGAAGCTCGGGGCACGGGCCTTGAGGCTTCCTTTCTTTTCTTTAGAAAATACATACAATAGATACAACGATAGTCATCCATTCACATGCGTACAATTAATACTTTTGGGTGCGTAAAAAGGGGCTGTCGAGGAGGGGCCGTACATACTTATACTTTTCAATACTTAGCATGCTTTCTTTAAAAACATCTTTCATGTCCTTTTTGTAAAGCATCTTTTATGAGAAAAGCATTTCTCTTTCCTTTTCTTAAATACTTTAGAAAAAACTCTAGTAGAGCATGAACTTAACACTTACCTAGACTCCATGCTACTTTCATACCATGCAGTCCATTCATGCACGTGTCAAATGGCACCTACATTCATACATAACCTTAACGTTATTCTCTATCTAGTGCGTAAATAGCTGAACTAGAAATAGAGCTATGCTTTACTTAGAACACTATCCTTCTATCCCGTGCTCTCACTTGTCCCTTACTAGGATAAAACCTTCGGGGACCCATTACGGTCACTACTTCTTTCAACCTTACGTTCTACTTCGAGTGCTTACTCGCTAGGGTGAACCCATGATTCACCTTAAGATTAAGACACTAAGATCTCTATCTCATTCTTCTCATTAACCACGTTCTGACGCATGATTTAGACTGATTAAGTCAAGCATCCCATACTTAGACAGTACCCTCATCATTATCCTCATGCATCTTAGCTCACTCTACATCTCATGACCATCCATCTGCACTACACGGCTCCAAGCCACTCCGAGGCTTAAGTGTCATGTATCCATACTTAGGACAGATTACCCATTACATATGGCGAATCCGTCACGTGCGTTTAACTAGATAACACACGTACCTTACCTCTTTATCCCTTAAAACCATCATTTAATACATTGGTCATCGGGTCGTATGGACAAGCGCCATACTCCGATACCAACCTTCTCTTACCCGGCTAGCAAGACCCTTCATGCTAGCCGTACCTCTTGATAGTTCATCCCAACACTTGACACAATGGGACTTTATCCATAAATACACCTTACATCACACCATATAGCTCGAGACTAATCTCAAGCTACACCGTGACCCTGTCACGTCACCTCACATACATCCTAGGTCATCACAGCACAGCTTCATGATTGACCACGTCACTTCATGACGTTGCCCAATCATGCTTCCGCTACACTACTCTGATACTTCTTAGCCACTTAGCACATACTCCTGGCCATAAGCCTACTACAAGGCGACACTCATCGCCTTAGACTACAGGCCATACTTCACAACACATACCACAACACCTTATGTACATATAGCTCGAGACCATTCCCAAGCTACACCGTGACCCTGTCACGTCACCTAACATTCCACTGTATCACTTATACGTCAATCTCCAACTCATCACGAGTACGGTTCCTCACGTACTCCCGTCACATCGTGACTCCTCATCACATTCCCGCTACGTTACTCCTACGCTAACTCTTCACCCATCGCAAGCACGACCTCTTAATCGACCACATTACTTAGTGACGTTGCCCAGTCATGCTTCCGCTGCACTGCTCTGATACTCTTCTAGCCACTTCGCACTTACTTTCGACTATAGGCCAATTACACGGCGACACTCGTCGCCTTGGACTACAGCCATACTTCACAGCACAACTCTATGATTGACCACGTCACTCCATGACATTGCCCAATCATGCTTCCGCTGCTCTACTCTGATACCCTCTAGCCACTTCGCACTTACTCCCGGCTATAAGCCGATTACACGGCGACACTAGTCACCTCAGACTACAGGCCATATCTTAGCTGTAACAGCCTACTAGAAATTCATTGGTATAATTTCTATTAACTTTAGAAACCTTGTGAAAACCTATAAAATCGACCAATCGCACAGGTTTTAGTCTATCAACATAGTCGGTGTTATCACTCACTATGGTGCTAGAAATATGAGTTGAATTATTTGAGATAGTTAGAAGTGTCAGAATACGTTGTGGTCTACGCCATTAGACTCAGTTGATTATTTAGGATTTTATGGTGTATTAACCCATTTTCATAATTTCAGATGAAACACCTGTTTGAAACTGTGATTTTATTTTTAGGGCTACTTCAGGGTTGAATTTTGATAAACGATTTTCACTATAGGTTAATATGAATATTTAGGATTTTTCAATACTAAGTTTATTATACCTTTTTTTGGAGTGAATAGTAATCTCATTAAGCGCACCAATTGTAGTATTTTCAAAATCACAGTGTGGAATGTCCAAATTAGGTTAGAGAAGTTTTATTTGGACACTTGGCAAGATCTTAGCCACACATAGTGAATAGCATTAGACACTTGGCTCATAGAGGATCAATGAGTTGGATTATGAAGGAATTAAAATGTGAGATCATGCCACTTAAGCGAAACCCTATTCTTTTTCTTTTGATCAACCAATTTTTTGTTAGATCAAAGAGGATTTCAACCCTAGTGAAACCTTAAATGGTTAGAATCTAATTGAAACTCCAAAAGCTTGGTTGAAACTGAAACCCTAAACAGTTTCGCCAAACCCTAAAGTTGGCCTCCAAACCCTTCTTAATCCGATCTCTAGCATTGTGTTTAATGAGTTGATTAAATCACTTCCACATGCTATTAATTTCTCAAATTCTTGTTATGACATCATTATCCAACTTTTTAAACCTTGAAAATTTGATTGGGCCAAGAGAAATTGGATTTGGGCTTAATAGCACCTCAAACCCTAACCAAACCCCCTTTAAACCCTAAATTGAAGCCCATTTGGTTGAGGCCCACCATGACCCACGAATTTGGCCACCTTGGCAAAGAGTCTTGAAGAAGTTTTCTCCCCCCACATGGCAGACCATCCACTGCCCTTTGCTGCCCCAAATAGTTCCTTGATGTGAGAGAAAGAGCCACCTCATCACACCCCTTCTAGAAGGCAGCAGCAGCAGCCCACTCCCCCTTCACTTTATGTCACATAGCCACCTCTAATCAAGGGTCATTCAAGCCCAGACCTCACCCTTCAGAAGTATAGAGGCGTGCAAGGTACCCTTTCTTTCACTTCATCACTTTTCACCTCGTTCTTAGAGAGAAACTCAAAGACGCTCTCTCGGGCAGATTTCTGGGCCGTTTTGCGTGGCGTTTTTTGACCCTTTGTAGGTATTTTCACATGATAACTCCTCATAAAATTTTTTCTTCTTTGAGTCTAGTTTCCGTGGATATATTATTTGGATCGTTCCATGCTCATTTGATCGGTCAAAAGTATTTTTAACCATGGAAAGGTCATTATGGGCTTGAAACTGGAGAGTTGTTATGTTTTGGAGTTTTTAACCAAGCTAATGGACATAACCTGGTCTTAAAAGTTTATGGAGTGTTGTTAGCATGTGTTTATGAATGTTCATTGAGGTTTTATTGCATGACTAAAGCTTTTGATGATAGATTTCCTTAGATCTAAAAACTTGAAAACTGGAAGTGGAAAAACAGTTTCTGTTTTGGGAAAGGTTGAATATTTCGTGGTTTAATCTTACTCCAAAGGCTTTGATATTTTTATGTGATGATTCTAAGTCTCTTATTTGCATGTTAGGATGCTATTTTGAAGATATTTAGTATTAGTTCCAAAGATATGATTTTTCTATGCAAGAGGATTTTGGTTAGGCCTAAGATTTGATGTTGTTGCGTTAGATCCATGTTTTATTGAGTTTTAGCCATGTGATTTTAAGTTTTATGGTTGGATCTTCTTTAGGACACATTTTTAAACCATGTGATGTTTTAGTTTGAAAATCACATGTCTTTAAGCCATGGATCAAGAGATTTATCAAAGCTAGTTTAGAGAAAAGTTTCTGTTTTTGGACTTAGGATGTGAAATCCTTAAGTTAGGGGTAAAATGGTCATTTCCCCACATGTAGAGGGTAAAATGGTAATTTTACTCTGAGTTGTCTCTTTTCACATTTCTAATTGTTAGTAATTAAATTTCTAACTTTTAGAATACCNAAAAGGTTTGGTGTTGATGATTAGCTTTTTCTCAATGGATATTTTAAGTGTGTTTTAAACTTAGAATGGAAAGATATTTGTTGCAAAAATATTGGTTTGATCATGAGTTTTTAAAATTTAAAGGAATTACAACAAATCAAGGGTAATATAGCCTATGTAAGTTTCGGACCTATAGAGTTTTAATAGTTGTGTTTGGTTTTAATTTTTTTCTAAGTTGATATGTGAGTTTAGGACAAAATTTACATGAGGAATGTAAATTTTGGTAATTTTTGGACTTAGGATGTGAAATCCTTAAGTTAGGGATAAAATGGTCATTTTCCCACATGTAGAGGGTAAAATGGTAATTTTACTCTAAGCTGTCTCTTTTCACATTTCTAATTGTTAGAAATTAAATTTCTAACTTTTAAAATACCCTCTTACAGTTTACCGTATTTCGCGATTTATTCTCATTGAACACGACGATCGAGATAAGTTAGCTCTTAACTTACTATCAGTTTATTGTGTATGTGTGATGGGTAAGGGAACTACAATTATATTCGTATGTTGTTATATATACCATGCCATACCATGTCATTACATGTTTATTTGTTACACGAATTATTCTGTGAAGAAATACTTATCTCTTACATAATATATTCTATCATATGTTACTATCTATTGCAAGTATGTCACATTACGTATGCTATCTGTTACATGTATGTCATGTCACGTAATATTCACTATCACATGTTATGCCATATTACAAAATATTGTCTGTCCATGTTATGTCATGTTATGAAATATTGTCTGTTACACGTATGCCATGTAATGAAATGTTGTCTGATATTTTTTTATGTCTCAAAGTACGCCATGTCTATCTTCTTACGTTCATGTCACGTTACGCTACATCAAGACTTTTATCTTTTCGTATTCACGCCATCCCGTCTCGAATACAGTTTGTATATCTCGAGAACAGTCTTGTTAAGTTATTCATGTCAATCACGACCCTAAGAGCTAGGATGGGGTAATATCGTTGTGAAACTCTTTTGTTCACGCTGGAGTGTCTAAATAGGTGTAAAATTCCCTAGGTTGACGAAGTACAGTCAACAGGTTGCGAATGGGGCCTAACTAGCTGGTCACCGGAGCACGCCAGGCACTAATGCCGATGGAGCCAAACTTTAGTTTACGTGTGTTCACAGCAAGTGTGGCACAAACAATTCATGGGGCTATAACAACTATAGAGCATGAAGTATGCGGCCACAACAATTGTGGAGCATACACTACGTGAGACACAGCAATTGTGACACGTAGAATACGTGGGGCCACAACAACTGTGGAGTACATATTAACGCACTCACAACTGATATAGATACCTGTGTTGTGATGCAGTAATCGGCAGGGACACATGGCTCAAGGGGACCCGTGTAGCACCCATATGGTCACTTTAATGATTAATTTATTGAATAAGATTCCAAGTTTATGTATTTCACGTTATGTTATGTTCAAGTTACATTCATGTCAAATCTCAAGTTTATGTCACGTCAAGCTAAGTCTCAGTTTCTGTTTAAGTTATGTCAACTCATGCCAAGTTATGTCAAGTCACGTTATGCTTATTATTTCATGCCATGTTATGTCAAGTTATGCTATGCTTACATTACGACTTGATTATGCATTCATGCTTTTACTGCCATGCATGCATCATTAACTTGTGTGAAAGTTTCCTGTTAACTTGCTGAGATTTGTAATCAAATCTCACCCTGGTAGTCCCAACTACCATTCCCCCCTAATGGTAGACGATGTGTCAGGATAAGAGCAGGGAGCAGATACTGGTAGACTGGAGGAGGTCGACTAGATCCCACAGACACAACGCGGAGCATACAGCTTCCATAGTTAGTTTTTTTTTTTACAGTATTCTGGTCTCGTTGTCGAGTTACGCAAGTTACTCGACGAACTGGCTCAATAGTGTATTTTGGAAATGTAAATATGGAGTCTGGTCTCCAATGTTTTGAGATTACAGTCTACTGAGATCCGTACTGTAATCGTGGATGTTTATTTGTTAAGTAAGAATGGATTACGCTTTATTTATTTCAGATACTATAAGTTTGGTGCATAGTATTGCTTAAAAAAAAAATTATCCGCTGCGAATATTGCATAATACTAGATGCATGTTAAGAACATTGCATCTTATATGTCATGAACGGGGGCAAGTAACCTTGTGTTGCATGTCTCTACAGTTCAAATGTCCGTCCGATCCCAAGCGGAAATCTGGGGGCGTCATATTAGCCACTTCGAGACACTGTTCCACAGTTCCCGACACCATACCTCAAGCTCTTCGCCCATCAACTACGCAATCACCTTTCTCTTCGCGACACGCCATACAGTGTATCACTGCACCTCATGGAGTACACTCCTCATGTACTCCCTTCACACATGCTCTACCACATGGAGTACAATCCACGTGTACAACCTTTACAGCAATACGCCACATCACCACTATGGCACACACGCCATATGGTGCGTCACTCCGCCACGTGGAGTACATTCCACGTGTATTCCCTTCACACACTACGCCACATTACCACTATGGCACACACGCCATATGGTGCGTCACTCCGCCACATGGAGTACATTCCACGTGTATTCCCTTCACACACTGCGCCACATCACCACTATGGCACACACACCATATGGTATGTCACTCCGCCACGTGGGGTACATTCCATGTGTACTCCCTTCACACATTACGCCACATCACCACTATGGTACACAATCCATATGGTGCGTCCCTCTGCCACGTGGAGTACATTCCACGTGTACTCCCTTCACGGTACTACGCCACATCACCACTATGGCACACATACCATATGGTATGTCACTCCGCCATGTGGGGTACATTCCATGTGTACTCCCTTCACACATTACGCTACATCACCACTATGGTACACAATCCATATGGTGCGTCCCTCCGCCACGTGGAGTACATTCCACGTGTACTCCATTCACGGTACTATGCCACATCACCACTATGGCACACAACCACAACCACACTTCACAGCACAGTCCACAACACTACATAGCACACATCCCAACTGCGCCCAACACTTCACGTCACAGTCCACCTATCACCATACTACACATCAAACCCTATAATACTAACAGCACAATCCACAACCTAGTCAACTAGCTAGCATCTAATATAAATAGCGAGGGATAGAGATTTATACTATCGACGGGATAGCTCATGCGTCACTCGCTAGCCGTCACAACGATAACGTCGGAAGGAACGTACTGGGTGGCTACACTATGTACAATGACTGTTTAGTCATTTGGATAGCTAGGTGTGGTCTTGGAAGGGCCTAAGGTGGCCTCGATGATGCTAGAAAGGGAGCGTATCGCGGCGGATCTCGCCGTGTACACTGGCGATCAGTCACGCGCAGTGACTATCCATCACGTGCAGTGATTACCCACCACATAAAGTGGTGGTTTGGGCTTGGGCTAGACTAAGGAAAATTGCTGGTGGAGCCGTGGAAGCTCGGTGGTGGCGGCACGGTAGTCTACAGTGGCTGTGTAATACCCGCATCCTACTATGTAGGTCCTTACGTCATTCTATTAATTCTTAAGTCAAATATTTTGAGATGAAGATTATTTTTATTACTACCTTCAAGTATTTTATTTTAAGATGAGTATGTCTTATGTTTTTTAAGACTAAGATGGGTATGTTTTATTTTAAAGAATGATTTATTAAAATAAATCAAGAGTATTATTATTTTTAAGACTTTGAAATATTTATCTCAAGCCCTTTTATTTTTATTTATTTAGAGAATGGCCCAATTAATCTCTACCATTGACTTTGGTAGGTGAAAAAGCATTTTGAGGTGGATAGATCCCCACCATCCATTTCTTATCTTGCAAAAACAACCATGACTAAGCTTGGTTTGGATAGTGAAAGTGTTTGAGAATGTTTGTGAATAGTAGTAAAAAAGTAATAATAGAATATTGAATAGTAGTAGAAAGTAGGTAAAAATTAATGAATAGTAGAAAAAGTAGGTGAAAAGTAATAATAAAGTAAAGAACAGTGGTGAGAGTGTTTGAGAGTAGCTGAGGTACTCTTGGTACCCAAACTAGGCCAGACCAATTGACCCATTCCTTCTTCCATCCATAGGGTCCCAAGGGAAAGAAATTAAATTCTTTTCTCCATGCAACCATCGGTTAACACCCCAAGGAAGGGACAAAAATCCCATTCTCTTTATAAGATAAGCCACTTGACTTATCAAATTCACTTTTCTTTCATGAAAACCGATGGCTTCCAAGTGAAGTTTTGCAATTCTTCCTCTAAGCATGCATCAGTCAAGAAGCCTTCCAAAAGCTTCCAAGAGAAGCTTTTATTTCTTCCTCATGCATCCATCGCCCAAAGCCACTCCAAGCTTCCAAAGGAAGCCTTTGACCCACCTACCTATCTTCCAAAGCAAGCCAACCAAAAGGAGAAGAAGAAGAAAATAAAAACAATTTTCCCTTTATCCCCCTCCCCATACCCGTCGGCCAAACCTAAGGGAGGAAACAAAATTTCACTCCCTTTCCAAGCAAGCTAGCACACCTCTCTTCATCTCCTCTCTTTTGTTCTTCAAGAAATCAACTCCTCTCATCATCAAGCTTTTGATTCCATAGCAAGGTAAGGGCATCCTCAACCCCCTCTCTTGTGTATTTCAAAACCTAGCTATAGTTTAATCAAGTGGGTTTTCCTTTGATGATTTTGATGTTTCGGTTTTGGGGTTTAAAACAATGATATCGTGTTGCTCTTCATCCACACGGATGTCCCTCTATTTGATCTTCCACTTGTGTTTTGGAAGGGGCTAAGAGTTTAAGGTAAAAATTCTAATTTGACTTATTTACTTTTAATGTGATTTTGGAAGCCTATTGAGTTGTTTTTGCTTATGTTTTGATGTAGTTAATTTCCTATATTGCAAATAAGTATGTGTGCTCTATTTTTAGCCCAAACCAAATATGTTAAAGTGGCTATGTGATTTCCTATATTTCGAATTTTGCTAAGTTATTCTTAAACTTGGTTTAATCATAGATGATGATTAAAGTGATTTTAATTTATATATATATTGGTACCATGTGCCTTTTATTGATGTGGTTGGTAATCTAGTTTTTTAAGATGCTAGATGTTTGGTTTAAAGGTTTTGCTTGGTTCTATAATTTTATATCTTGCTTTTAAGGGTATTAAATGAGTAAAGCATAAACTTAAGTCTTTAAAAGTTTTAAAGTTTATTAAATGGGTAACCTTTTTTTTTTTTTTATTTAGCAAAGAGCCGGTAGCCACACACATAGCAGCCCTGTCCCAAGTTTATTAAGATAAACCCTCACTTATAGTGGAGGAATACCGTGGAACATCAATACACTTAGGGGTTTACAAACACTATAAAATAACCCAAAACCAGGTGTTAAAAAAACAGTCCTATACCAAAGCTAGACCCAATTATTAAAACTAACATGCCTAATCAAATGAAACTAATTACTTCTTAATAGATGGAAGTCCCAAAGCATCCAATCTAACAATACCCCTTAATAGCTTTGGTATAGAAGTACCCAAACTAAAACTCGAATTTAAACCTTCTTCTCCTTTCCTTGCCAAAACGTCCACCGCTTGGTTGCCTTCTCTAAATTGATGTACAACTTGAAACTGAACTCCCTCTAGCTCGTAAAGGAGGGTATCCCAATAATCCCAAAGATTCCATATATTGCAAACTCCTTTTTCCACCCAATCAACCACTATTAAATGGGTAACCTTGTTATATTTTATATTATGCTTAATTTTAAAGGGGTGGCAAGCTTGTTACTTTCATGAATTTCTTTAAAATGTTTGGATTAAAGATTTTAATGTGTTGGCTTAGTGCCATGCTTGGTGGGTAGATGAACGAGTTAAGGAAACGTTTATTTCTAAGTTGGAATTTAAGTGAGCATGTGAGCATATCGATTAGTAAGGCTCAGAGTAAGGTGGATGTTAATATGTCTATCTCATTTTATTGGATAGGACTAGGAGTCTACTTTCAAGTTCAAATGGACTCGCTAGTAAAGCTTACAGGTAAGTAGCTATGATCATGCTTCTTACACTATGCTCTTTTTATGAAAGAATATCTCTCATATTGCAAATGTTTCTCTAATGAAAAGAGTAAATGTATATAGTATGTACAAGCC
>QEOT01000822.1:113712-126129 GCA_003123785.1 Pterocarya stenoptera | reverse complement strand
TTAGCTTCGTGGTGGCCTGAGGGTGCCGGAGAGGGTGGTCACCCACCGTGGGTGGCGGCGTATAACGGTGGATCGGGCTTAACCCGTGCATGAGAGAGGGAGACACCGGGAGGTGGAGGTGGGGACATCTGGCCATGGGTCCATGAGAGGAGGAAGGGGGAGACCTGAGGAGTCTCGTGGTGGTGTCCGGTGGCCAAGGTGGCCACGCACGGCAACGCTAGGGGGCTGCACAGTGAACCCGTGCATGGGGGAGAAGGTGGCTGCATGGGAGGGGCTGAGCTCGCTGGAAGGGACTGGTCAGTGGCTGGAGGAGCTACTGTGGTGGTGGTGGCGCCGGAGGACGGTGCACAGCTGCTCTAGAAGCACCAAGCCCATTCGGGCTTGCACAGCCGAGGGAGGAGGAGGAGAGAGCGTGGGAGGAAAAGGCCGGCATGGGGATGGAGGCTGTGCCGGTGGGCTGTGCCGGCACGGCGATGTCGGGCTGGGCAGTGGAGGAGATCGGGAGAGAGAGAGAGGGGTCACGTACGTTGCAAGCTGAGAGGGAGGAGAGAGAGAGGGCTAGGGGAAAAAGTGAGGGAAAAGAGAGAGGGGCTGGGGTTTTATACTAAAACCCACCCTCTGGGGGTCTACGAAATGATCTAACGATGACCCTTAAACACTGATTTGAAAATGCGTAAACGTTTATTTAATTAAAAGCATTGAGAGGAATAAAGATAGAATATTATTTAAAATAATATTCCCTCATCATTTATAAAATGATGAAGTCTTACTAAAAATATTTAAAGGAATAAAACTATTAAATTAATTAAAGATTCCATCATTATTTAGATCACATAATATTTAAAATAACTGGAATGATTCCCTTAATTATAATATATTTGGAGCTCTTCAAAGATATTATAATTTAGTTATTTAAAATATTACTTAGATAATTAATGATGAGAATATTCTATTTAAAATACACATAACTTTAAAACACAAAGCTAGCTTTAGAAATCACGTAGTATCTTTAAAAACACGCCATCGGGATCTGGCACACATAACGGGGCTCTTAGACCCTAGAGAGAGGGAATGGACTGTCACATCAGACGTAATTGCTTACGNTTAAAATATTACTTAGATAATTAATGATGAGAATATTCTATTTAAAATACACATAACTTTAAAACACAAAGCTAGCTTTAGAAATCACGTAGTATCTTTAAAAACATGCCATCGGGATCTGGCACACATAACGGGGCTCTTAGACCC
Organism: Pterocarya stenoptera; assembly: GCA_003123785.1. NCBI lineage: Eukaryota > Viridiplantae > Streptophyta > Magnoliopsida > Fagales > Juglandaceae > Pterocarya > Pterocarya stenoptera. Next base: position 124,878 of record QEOT01000822.1, on the reverse strand, counting down.
TAGAGAGAGGGAATGGGCTGTCACATCAAACGTAATTGCTTACATCAGAAAGAAGGAAGGAAGGAGCAGGGTATTACATTCACGTGATATGGTTGGTACCGACATGATATGATATGATATGAGTGCACCCACTTTGGAAACAAAGTGGTCTTTTATGTGTTCTTTCCTGTGTGCACACTCGGGGCTCCGAGATTGAAAAGGGGGAAGTTTCACAATATGATACTGCTTGGTTTGGCCACTGGGGATAGCACGACCCTACCATGGGGGTTAAACATGGTATATGATATGATACGATACAATATGATATGATATGATATAATAAGATGAAAATGTTCAGTTATGTTATGCCAAAGCGTTTTTTAATATGAAAATGGTCTTTGAATATGAAATGGATCTTTGAATATGAACAGTTGGTTTTTGAATATGAAAATGGTCTTTGAATATGAAATGTGTCTTTAAATATGCACAGTTGGGTTTTGAGTATGAAAAGATTGAAAAGCCGCTCTGATTTTCTGAAATGACGTTTCTGAGAACTGCATATGAAAATGAAATGTTTTGTTTCTGCATTCTGAACTCTCTGAAAAGGCTCATGTTTACATACTAGTATATGTTCTCGGCTTACTGAGTTGTTGATAACTCACCCCTTATCTCCATAACATTTTTCAGATGATTTTGCTGTTACAACTGGTGATCAAGACTAGAACGTGTATAAGGCTACTTGAGCATAGTGGATCAAGTACAAAGATGGTATTTTGATTATTGGAGATTTTATTCGATAGTTCTGTTTTTTTCTGCTAACTTGGTATCTTGGAAGATTGATAAGTTTATTTTGAGATTTTTGTGGCATTTAGATTAATCTAATTGGAGTAGTTGAACTGTAACAATGGGTTATATGTGTTATTGAAAACATTGGAGTCTATAACTATATGGTTGAAAAATAATTTTGAGTGATAAGGGGTAACTCTCCGGCCCGCGTTACATAAGGTGCTACAAATAGGCCTTTATAATGGGTCCAAAGATCCACTAAGCATCTGTAGACCTTTAAGACCCATATGACTCTACACAGATTCTTGAGAGAGATCATGCGCCGAGCTTTCCCATTAACCCTTAAAGGATGGTTCGGGAATCTGCAAACAGGCACTATAACGAATTTTGAAGGGCTTTGTAGACAATTCTTGATCCAAATCATTGTGATTAGTAGGATAAGATGACAAGTCGTGTACCTCCTCATCATGAAACATCAAGAGTACAAGAGCCTGAAGGCATATCTTACCTAGTTCAATAAAGAGCGTTTGACAACAGATGGCCAAGACGAAAAAAATAACTTTTGCAGCACTGTTGGGGGGAATTTGGCCCAAACGTCCTTCTTGGCAGAGTTGGCAAGGATAACATCAATGGCTACAAGAGTTCATGAATAATGTGGAAAATTTTGTCAATGCGAAAGACATGCTTAAAGCATTGACAGATCCACGATGGGCAAAAGTTTACAATGCAGATACGAAGGTGAAGGAGGTGGGCAAAAGGGGAAAAGGGTGAGAAGAGGATGAAAAGGTGAGAGGTAACCGTTACAATCGAAGGAAGGAATGACGCTCCCAATCCCACAATCAAGCTTCCAGGGTGACAACATTTGAGTATGAATGTCCAAGATGGCGAGGATGCGTGGGCATGCAAGAATGATGAAAAACCTCCGACGGTCGGGGGTCTAATCATTGCTGTACATATCATAGGATGAGGGATCACAGGACTGAAGATTGCCGCAACCTCATGCACAAGATAGAGGTTATGCTGGAGAATGGAGAAGTGGAGTGACTTGTTGCTAAACACAAGCTGCCACCAAGAGAGCCAGCAGGGAGCGAATAGAAAGATTGGGAGGTAGGCATAGTAGCGAGAGCCCAAGGAGGGCAAGACTATTGGAGGGGAGTCTACCCCTGCCGTAGCCCTACCAAACCACATCAAGCGCTTCGAGAAATCATAACTATAACAAGGTGATTCACTAGGGGTAGGGCATTATTGTCGACAAGAAAGGCCTATGCAAGGTGAGCAAGATATGAAGAACTTTTTTTTTTTATTGATAGGCACTCAAAGTAGACTAAAACCAAGAAGAATACTCCCATATCCTTCGAAAACAAAGATGGCAAAAGTGTGTTGTACCCGCAAGACAATGCTTTGGTAGTGAGTTTACTTTCTGCGAACTACACTACCCCCAGGGTTTTGATTGACAATTGGAGTTCAATAGATATCCTATTTTGGTACGTATTCTTGAAGATGGGCATTGAGCAAGAGAAATTACGACCAGCCACTACACTGTTGAAGGAGTTTGCGGGGGAAAACAATGCAGCATGTCACCACCATCACGTTACGTGTCATGGTAGCAGCTGGATTCCACATGACAACAACAATGACAGACTTTTTGGTGTTGAAAGCTCGCTCGTTATACAATGCGATCATTGGTCATGCAACCCTAAACAAGATGAGAGTGATCACCTCAATGTACCACTTAAATATAAAGTTCTCGACAAACGCTAGTGTCGTGGAGGTATGTAGCGAGCAAGTAGTGGCATGCTAATAGTATGAGCAAGAGATGAAAAATGGAGGGTTTGAGTTCGCATTGTCGAGGATACGATGGATGAAGATAATATTCCCCCACCTCCAAAGCTCATCAATAAAGACTCCGGATGAGGAGAACCTTAAACAGGGTGAAGCTGTTGAGCAGCTGGAATTAGTCTCCTTGTACCCAGACCGACCAAACGCCCTAGCAAGGATAAGGATACCAATGGCATCGGGGCTCAGAGAATGATGAAGCAACTCGTTGTTGTGCGTAGAGATGTTTTCCCCTGGGGCCACAATGACATGACAGGAATAGACCCGGAGATCATTGAGCATTGCCTCTTGGTCGATCTCGAGGCCAAAAATATAAGGCAGAAGCGGAGGAGCTTCAAAGCAAAAAATACATGGTAATAGCAAAGGAAGTGGATCACCTATTAGAAGCAGGCTTCATCAAGATATTAAATTACTCATAGTGGCTTTCCAACATACTATTGGTGAAGAAGGCAAAATGGAAATGGCGAATATGCGTAGATTTCACCAATTTGAACAAAGCATGCCCTAAGGATAGCTTCCCTTTGCCACAGATCTACTTAATAGTTGATTTGATAGCAAGACACTGAAATTTGAGTTTCATGGATACCTACTCAGGGTACAATTAGATAAAACTATGTGAGAATGACTAAGAAATGATTTTCTTCATAACAGATAGAGGACTTAGCTATTACTTGGTAATGCCATTCTGTCTGAAGAATGCTGGGGCGAGATATCAATGGCTAGTGAATTGCATGTTCAAGAAATAAACCAAATGCAACATGAAGATATACGTAGATGACCTCCTAGTCAAAAGCAAGTAGGAAGACCATCACTTGGTAAACTTAAGGGCAGCTTTTACAATTTTACAGAAGTAGAACATGAAGCTCAACCTGGTCAAGTGTGCATGGCTTCAGGGAAATTGATGTGCAATATGGTGTTAGAGAGAGGGATCGAGGCCAACATGGAAAAAATCAAGTCGATAATGCAGATGAAATCGACCTAAAATTTGAACAAAGTGCAGAACCTAATCAGTAGGATAGCAGTACTAAATAGGTTATATCATGGTAGATGGACAAATGTCTCTCATTGTTATAGGTGCTACTAAAAACCTTAGATTGGGACAATGAATATGATAGGGCTTTCGAACATTGAAAGCCTACCTATCTAGTCCTTCCCTCCTCAGCTAGACCAAGCACAGATCGACACTGTAACTATATATGTCGGTTACACTGGAAGCGGTAAGTGCTATGTTGTTAAGGGAAGAAAGAAGAATTTGAAAGCCCATATACTACATTAGCCAAGCTTTAAGGGGAGCAGAGATGCGCTATCCACGAATTGAGTTACTAGCATTCGCGATTGTAGTGGCAGCACTCCGGTTAAGACCCTACTTCAAGCCATATGTTGTAAGGCCTAACACGTCAGGAAGAATGGTGACTTGGCCAGTGAGTTCAATCTTGATTATTGCCCAAGAAAACACCAAGAAAGGACAATCTTGTTTTTTAGTTTACCAACTTCCTAGAGGAGCCGCAGATGGCACCAAAGGGGACACCCTGGCAGGTATATGTTGACAGCTCCTTTACCGTAGTGGCTGGCAGTAGGTTCCTACCTCATGTTGGAAAGGGGCAAAGAAATTCACTATGCCTTAAAATTGGTATTTGAGGTGTCCAACAATGAAATAGACTATGAAGCCCTGTTGGTAAGACTTGTCGTGGCCAAAGTCTTAGGCATCAATTATGTCAAAGTACATGTAGATTCCCAACTGGTAGTAAACCAGGTGACGGGGGAGTACCTGGCAAAAGGGGACAAGTTTAAGCTATATGTGCAACGAGCATAGGAATGACTCAATCAGTTTCAATACTTCAGCACGAGTCACTTCGGGGATGGAAAGACATTTCCCTCTATGGGACATAACGACGTAGGTGTTGGAGACCCCATCTATCGGAAGCAAAGTATCGATAATAGGTGCAACTATATCATAAGGGCATAAGAGAACTTCTAGGAGGACAAACAGAGGAAAGAAAGATGAGATCCATGGCAACTAGATTCACCATAGTAGACACTATATCTAGGAAGTGTAGTATGTGATAGAAGAAATACATGACGGAGTATGCGGAAACCATTTTGTTAGCAGAGCCTTAGCACAAAAGGCCATCAGTATAGGATACTACTAGCCCAAGCGCTCAAAGATGCAAAGGAGTTAAGAAGTTTGCGACGTGCCAACTACACAACTACTATGCATCATAGCCCACCGAAAGAGTTAACCATGACGGTAGCACCATGGCCTTTTGCACATTGGGTAATAGACATTGTAGGACCCATGCCACCAAGAAAGGGAGGTGTCAAGTTTGCCATGGTTGCCACAACTACTTCAAAAGTGCATGGAAGCTGAGGCATTTGTGACAATTACAGCAGGCAACACCAAAACATTTCTCTAGAAATGCATTGCGTGTCAATTCATCATATCGATGCCCTTAATCTCAGACAGTGGCTGGCAATTTGACTGTGACCAATATAGGGAATCATGCTCTGAGTTGTGATTTAAGGTCAAGTATTTCTCCCCTAGCCATTCGTAAGCTAACAAACAAGTTGAGGCGATGAACAAAATTGTGTTCCGCATGGTAAAAAAGAGTCTTCATGATCAGAATGAAGCATGGACTGAAGAGCTCCTAAGAGTATTATGGGTGTAGAGGACCACCATGAGGACCCCAATGGCATAAATGTATTTCGTAATGAAGGGAATATCGACAAGGAAACAAACGACAAAGGCTTGGAAGGGAATATCGACCTATTGGAAGAAAAGAGAGAAGAGGCAGAAGTGAGAGCAGCAATCTACATCAGGAGAATAACATAATACTTCAACAAGAAGTCAAGCACCGAGAATTCAAAGTCGAAGACCTCATACTAAGAGAAGTCGGGATGGCCACTAGAAGACATGAAGACAGAAAGCTCAGGCTTGGTTGGGAAAGGTCATATGTTGTCATAGCAAACAACAGACCAGGCCCAACTTGGTGGATATCAACAAGAAGAAGCTGCCACACCCCTGAAATGCATAGCACCTTAGAAAATACTTTACTTAGCCAATTGCATACTTGAATATGAAATATAAAACCTTCTTGTGAGTACGTAAACAAGCACACAATCTTTGCAAAAGCACGCACACCTAGCTCTAAAATAGTGAGAACCTCCCACTCCCTTAGCTCGCATCTCAGGGGAGCAACAAAGTACTAACAAAGCATGCGATTGGGGTTAACACTCGCGCCAATCACTAGTGACCAAGGCTAATGCATATGCATGCGGCCAGGGTTAGCCTTCATCTAAATAGCAGTCAAGAGAATCTCTCACTCTATTAGCTCACCCATCTGGCAATAAACTAAGTGTTAACAATACGCATGTGATCGGAATTAACACTTGCACCAACAGTTGGTACCAAGGCAAACACACATGCACGAGATAAAGGTTAGCCTTCACCTAAATTGCGATTGAGAGAATCTCCCACTCCCTTAGCTCGCCTCAGGCAAGCATGAAGGTTTAGAATGAGCATGCGACCAGGGTTAACCGTTGGTTAAAACGTGGTCAAGAAAATCTCCTGCTCTCTTAGCCTACCTCTCGAGCGAGCAGCCAACATTAACAACTCATGCCAATGGTTGGCAACCAAGGCTAATGATGTGCATGCGACTAGAGTTAGCCTTTGCCTAAACAGTGATTGAGAGAATCACCCACTCCTTAAGCAACCGAGTGTTAACAACATGCACACAGCTAGAGTTAATACTTGTAGCAATGGTTGGCGACCAAGGCTAGCACACATTCATGTGTCGAGGGTTAGCCTTCATCTAAACAGTAGTCGAAAGAATATCCAACTCCCTTAGCCCGCCTCTAGGAGGAGCCATGAAGGTTAATAACTCACATGTGACCAAGGTTTACCTTTGCCTAAACATTGGTGGAGAGAATCTTTCGCTCTCTTAGCCAGCTTCTCGGGCAAACAATGGAGCATTAACAATGCACAAGCGACCGGGTTAACACACGCACCAATGGTTGGTGACCAAGGCTAACGCTTGCCTAAACAACGATGGCGATTGAATTTAAGTTTGTATTTCAATAAACAAAGAAGCAAGCAAGTCAAGTGGGGCAAATTATTGAAAGCATAGATCATAAAGGACGTCAGAAAGAAGCATTGGTTTCAGGGTATTAGTAAATCCGTAATGAAGTAAAGGCAAAGTGAGAAAACAATCATGACAATAGCAATCTCTAAGCCCAATACAGATAAGTCAATTCAAGGAATAATTGCAATGTTCGGCCACTACAAAAAATAACACATTAAAACTAACAATTAAGGTCACGAGTGTGAGAAAAGCGCCCTTCAAAGGAAGAAACTCCCCATGAAGGAGCAATACGAGACCTAATAAAAGATTTGCAATTTTGGGGACACGGAAAAGCACTATCAGACAGTCAAGATGACCAAAAAAAGCTCAGAATAACAAGTCATATGCAAGCACGGCCTTGGGAGGGAAAATGTTTGAGTAAAGGAAAGTTAGTGTGGGGAAAGGCTTTGGAAAAACAAGTACATTTGTCAGTGAGTAAGGGCATAGAAAAGAAAAGGAAGAATAAGCAATGGGTGTGCATGTAACGTAAGCAATATGGCATTTTGTGTGAACAAATATGCAGACGAGCAAAGAGTAGGCGAGTGCAATGCAGTGCGCACAAAAGAATACCACGGATAAACAATGTGCAGCGCCAAGTATTTCAAGGCGAGCAACAAACAACTCGATGCCAGGTCAATTAAGCACCCAGAGAATTGGAATGCGTAGAGACAACTTGAGAGTGCTCAGAAATAATGTCTAAATAACAAGCCGGCCCTCGTGATGTTTATTATTTCAGTCTAAACGACATCACAACGAAAGACTCACAGATTCACTATTCGTCCGACCACAAGCAGTGACTTTATCGCCATGTGGACAACATCCACCTGTGGCAGTTTGGGACTCGGAATCCAACCTTGCCAAAAGACTTTGTCACTCATTGATCGAGTTTCTAAACTCTAGTAGAGCTAATCATTTCAAAAGTCTGTCACTACTCCAATTTGGCATACACTTGGACAGTTGAGGACTCATTGACTAATGGAACAATCTAGTGACCAACTACAGAGAACCCTCAAGAGATTTCCCTCCCATCATTCATCCATTTTGTAAGTATCATTAGGGAAAATACTTCCTTATTCAAAGTATGACTCTCCTAAGTCTAGTTATTGAGTTGTCGATAATCTGGTGATGACCTTCTAATGTCTAAGTCCATGCTTAGGCCTAAATCTCCAAAAAGTTAAGGTGCATGAGGGGGAGAAGGAGAAAGAAAGAGTATTGATTAAGCCTAAAGAATAACGCGATAGTTGTAGCACAACTTTGAGGTGTCGATTTCACAGAGACAAATTAAAAGAATAGCAAAAAGAACAAAAAAATTAAAGAAAAATATTAAATGATTAATGGAGAACAAAGATTAATTTTAAATACAAATTAAAGTGAAACAAATTTGACTAACGGAAAAAATACTCAAATTTGACGAACAGTAAAAAGTCAGGAATCCCTTGCACAAATCCGATATTTTAATTATTCTTAATTCATTGAATAACTCAATTGAGAACTCAATTCCAAATATTTCCAATTAGAAGGTATAGATTTATAAACCAAAATTAAACCAAATGTAATCTTTTGAAAAATCATTCACCACTTTTAAAATACGTAAATTATTATCCCTATTGAGTAAATCCAACGACAACAATATACTCTGAGAGCGATATTGTAGCAAAGAATTAAATCAATATAGATAAATAATTGATCTAAACATAATCAAAGAACTAATCCATTCAATAGAAAAAGCATGACTGAATCCATAAACATAATAAATTTTATGATTATTCAGAGAAGAAAAACATTAACAATGAATTGAGAATGATAAAATAAAAGAGTTTTAGTAATTGAAAAATCAAATACATAAATTAAAAATACTATCTAATGTGCAAGTTCATCCCTAGTCCTACATGAGAATTTCGTTACCCATAAATATAATGGAGAACAAAAATCTCAAGAGAAAAATAAAGCAAACAGCGGCTATGGAAATTAATTTCGTCTCTTCCTCTTTCAGTCCGGTTCTCTCCAATTTCGTGCTAATGATATGCTTATATAGGGTAGGAAAGAAACCCTAATGTCTTCATGATTCCCATATGCAAAATCGCCTAAATTTTAGGTAGACCTTTCCTCGCTATTGTTAATGCTCTTATTAATTGCAGGAATGGTCTAATGAAGCTCTCTTTTGGGAATATGACTCTTGAGGTGAATATTTTCCATATTGTAAAACAGCCAATAGAAGATGACGAGTGCCACCAAACATACATGATTGACACACTCATAAACAAGGGAGTTCACACAACTCATGATTCTGATTCCCTTGAATAGTTTCTTGTTAATTCTGATTTTGATACTATGAATCATTCATCTGGTGTTATTGATGTTTGTGCTATTTTTGATGAACCTCAGGATTATGGCCCACATATTTTGCAACCAAAATTTGAGTTGTTTAAGAAAAGTGAAAAGCATATTCCTTCAAGCATGGATAGTCCCAAATTGGAATTGAAGCCATTGCCCTCAGGTCTTAAGCATGCATTTCTCAGCCTAGGTGACACTTCTCCTGTTAGTATTTCTTCGAAATTGAATGCGGGTAAGTTTAAGAAATTTCAGTTGAGCGAGTTAGAGGAGTTGAGAAATGATGCTTATGAGAACTCTATAATCTATAAGGCTAAAACGAAAGCGTTTCATGATAAGAATATTGTTAGGAAGACGTTTAAGCCTAATGACCTAGTATACTTATATGATTCTAGACTTCACAAGTACCCAGGAAAACTTCGGTCTAGGTGTCGACCCCTTTGTAGTGAAGCATGTTTTTGAAAAAGGGGCGGTAGAAATAGAGGATCTTAGGGATGGCCGGGTCTTTAAAGTAAATGGTCAACGCCTTAAAGTGTTAATTGATAGGCAAGTTCCAGAAGTGGAAGATATTCCACTTTTGGATCCGGTCTATCAACCTTGATCACACCATACATGTATGTTTTTCATTATTTGTTTTGGTTGTTTTTTTTCCTTTTATTTTCTTTCTTTTCCCTCTTATTTGCTGTTGTTTTCTTTGTTTTTGTTTGCAAGTTAGTTTCATTTTGTCATTTCAAGTTACCATCTTTGGTGCTTTGCGAGCTACCCACGTCACTCATAGGTGTATTCTACCTTTTTTAGCTACTCCCCATTCAATTTTGAGTCTTAAACATTGAAGACAATGTTTCATTTAAGTTGGGGGTGCGGGTGCAAATTCAGTATTTAAAATGCTTGTTGAAACTCTGTGGCATATTTTTATGTGTCAATATTTTTTTAAAAATTTGCATCACACATGCATCCTTTTCACTTGTGTACTCATTCTCATTCATAACCATTTTTGTGAATTCACCAAACCCACCATGATCACTTTTTTCTAAAGCATTCACAGAAACCCTAATGCACTCATCCAAACTTTGTGGTAAGATGGTGGTTCGACACATGTAGCTAGATAACTTTTTTGCTTTAAGTATTTATGTGAGTTTTGGAGAGGATTGAGAGCCTACAAATGCAATAAATTGTGATAAGCGTTCATTGATCTGTTGAATTGGGCACTTCTTTTGAGAATATCATTACATGGTTTGTGGTAAGAGGGTGGATATACTTGGGATATGATGAATGTCAATTTAGGATTAACGTTTGAGCCTCTCAAGCTAACCCTTTGAATTATAGATCCCTAGTAGCCAACTTTGAGCCAGGAAACACATATAGTCTTATTTCTTCATATACCTACATTATCCATACCAATCCACATTGGAATATAACCTATACACTGATTTTTTTCTACCCTTGTTACTTCCAAGTATGTACTAGATGTGAAATTCTTTTTTTTTGCAAGGAATTAAAAAAAAAACAGAGAGAAAAAAGGGAAGAACATGAGTTACAAGGTGTTCAAGTGAGTAAACTTCAAAGGCAAAAATACCAAGGCTGGGTAGAAATAGCAGAATATCAAGGTGACATATACTTGTTTACCAAATTGTTGAGCTGAAAATAAAAAAGTAAAAAATGAAAAAAATAAAAGGCGTTATTCGGTGATTTGAAAGGTTGAAGAGTACATCAAGTGAGAGATGTGGTTTATTGAGATGTTCAATAAGATTCCTTACGTATGTACTTGGAAGTTTTTTAATCCTTTCTCTTTTCTTGTCATATAGCCTAACCTAAGCCACATTACAACCTTTTGTTTTGACTGTTTTGATCCCAAGTAAGCATGTGGAAAAAATGGCTGAATTCTCATTTGTTAGTGTTCCTATCATAAGCTCAATGCTTGCTTGTCGCTTGTTCATAATTACCTCAATCTCCATGTGATTGTGTGTACACCACTTGTCAACTCCATAGAGAGAACCCTTACATGAAACATTATTATACTCGGGAGTTACAGAGTTGAACCTTTTGCTTAAGACATTCTTGATGTTGCATGTGTCAAGGTTAGTGGTACGATGGTTATGTCTTGGAGAACACACAC
>QEOT01000822.1:86416-111415 GCA_003123785.1 Pterocarya stenoptera | reverse complement strand
TATATGCATGCAATCCTACTCATGTGTCATTCATACAAAGATCTGATAATGCATTTTCACGCTTTTTCTATGAGAAACTTTCTTTAAGGAGTAACGAGATTGTTTGCTAGATAACGGTCCATGTGAATGGGTGTATGTGTCTCATGACCCCAAGTTGAAATGAGGGATTATCTCGTTAGAGCTCCCTTGATCTTTTAGGAGCATGTAATGATGGAATGACATTGCTTGCACCGATGTTAGACTTCAATAGGCTCAACTGAGACGGTAACGCTTTTGTACTATAGTGGTTGCCTTTTTCTAGTAGAGGCTAGAGAATGTCACTGTCAGGGATGGGAATGTGAAGCCAGGCATTGTTTGTATTTTTTTTTCCTAGCAGATAAAAATATTTCTAGTACATAAAAATATTTTTTTTCTTGTAATTTGGAAATAGTTTCTAGTATTTTTTTCTAGTAGATAAAAATATTTTTTTCCCGTACTATGGAAATATTTTTTTTTATTTAGTGATTAAAGAAATATTTTTAAATAATGTTGTGAATTTTAAAAAATATATATTTAAAGATATAAAAAATGTATAAAAAATAAAATAAACACATTTACTCTCTTCGGTCGCCACATTCGGCCTTGTCCTTGATCTGTGGACGTGCAGCGTCCTTGTTCCCATTTTCGTTTTCAATAGCAACTGCAGATGCCAATCTTCAAGAATATTTACTAAATTCAATCCCTTATTCCTTGGCTTGTCGTGGTCAATAATTTTTTTTCTTTTGTTTTTTTTTTTTCTTAAATTTTTTCAATTTCTTGAAATATTTTTTGAAAATTAAAAAATATAAATTTATTAAAAAATAATTCTTTAATTATTAAAAAAAAAAAAAGATAAAAACGATGGATGAGAATTATCGATTGCCACTATCGGTAGCAACTCTCAACGCATTTTCCTATCTTTACCTTTGTTTGAATTCAGAGAAAGACACTCTGTACGGAGAGGTGCACTGTAGGCAATTTCAGACGCTTTACTGTGGCTGTGCTTTTCCAACGAAAAAGCATTCTGCCATTCGACTGTTGCCAGTAGGCAATTTCAGAAGACCCTTTGTGGCACCATCTGGGTTCCTCCATCTGAAAAAGTTTCCCCTTCCAATAATTTTTTCTTCTCCTGAGCCATCTTGATTATTTTTTACGATAGGTGTTGTTATAAGTTACTTATTTTTCTAATTCTATATCTAAATTTATTGAACGTGATTATTGTGATACGTTAATTTTTATAATAATAAAATAAACTAATTTTATAATTATTTAAGAATGTTATAAATAAAATATATTTTTATTTAATATTTTTTATATAATTTGATTTTATAAAAATATTATCATTTTATAATATGATTATGAATTATATTATAAAAACAAATTGATCATTTTATATTAAAAAATTAATAATACTTATTTATAAATATATTTATAAATAAAACAAATCATTACAAATATTATATAATCATTTGTGACACCTACATCTATCTCATTTTTAATAATTTAAAACTATCTCATCTCACTTTTAATTCAAATACAAAATTTTTAAAAACTATCTTAATTTATCTAAATTCACAAGTCTTCTTATTATTCATAAACTATATCAATTTATTAATCTTTCCTGATCCAAAATCTCAACTACTTGTACCGTAAACTCAACTCATATCCAAAGGCACGCTGAAGAGGGACTTGAAACTCTCTCATGTAATTTCAAATACGACAAAACCATGTCAGTGCTTTTCAGAAGGCTGAAGACCTGTGCTTTCACTTCGACACTGTTTTTTTCAAGAGAAATTCTACTTACAACCGCCTCCTGCGAAACCGATGCAACCGGCACAATTTTCAAGACAAATTTTTTTTTTTAACATATCTGTCATTTCTTTTCCTCTCACTTTCTCTATCAATTTTTTTTTTTTTTTTTTTACTTTTCTTCTTCCTCCCTCCCATTCCTCTACATTCAGACTCAGGATTTCCTCTACATTCAGACTCGAATCCTTCGTCTTCCCACAGACACATCCTCCCCCAATCATCTGATTCAATCTCGGAACTCTTTTTACCTTTCTTTTTCCGCTTCAAACTTTGCCTACTTCCAATGCACAAGTAGCATAGCAGGGTTTCTCGGTGAGATGCTTTGCACTGGATTCAATGTGGTTGGGTTCAACTAGATCGCATCCCCAGTTGCGACTAAACTGGAGACGATAGTCATGGATTGGCTTGGAGAGATGCTCAACCGGCCTAACTCTTTCCTATTTTCGGGAAATGGAGGTGGAATGATACAAGGGACTACTTGTGAGGCCATTTTGTGCACAATGGTTGCTGCAGGGATCAAATGCTTCGCCGAGTCGAGAGACAAAATATGGGAAAGTTGGTAGTTTATGGGTCTGACCAAACACATAGCCCAGTCCACAAAGCGGCACAAATAGCAGGAATCCACCCAAAGAATATCAAAGCCATCAAGACCACTAAGTCCACATCGTTTGCGCTCTCACTAGACTCTCTACGATCCACGATTTGTGCAGATATAGAAGCAGGCCTAGTCCCATTGTACCTATGTGCCAATGTGGGGACAACATCAACAACTGCAATTGATCCATTAGGGTCGTTATGTGATGTGGCAAAAGATTATGGCCTTTGGGTCCACATTGATGCTGCTTATGCCGGAAGTGCTTGCATTTGTTCTGAGTTCCGACATTTCATGGATGGCGTTGAGGGTGTAAACTCATTCAGTCTAAATGCACAAAAATGGCTTTTCACCTCTTTAGATTGTTGTTGCCTTTGGGTTAAAGATCCGAGCGCCTTGATAAAATCACTATCACCAAACCCCGAGTTATTGAGAAATAAAGCCTCTGATTCGAAGCAAGTGGTCGACCATAAAGACTGGCAGATAACTCTAAGCCGAAGATTCCGAACCTTAAAGTTATGGCTCGTGCTTAGAAGCTATGGAGCGGCTAACCTGAGGAACTTCATGAGAAGTCATGTTAAATGGCCAAACTTTTTGAAGGGCTTGTAGCAATGGGCAAGAGGTTCGAGATTGTGGTCCCTAGAAATTTTGCCATGATTTGTTTCAGGATTAATCTGCCATCAACAATTGGTAAGGAGGCATATCAAAATGGCAAGGTCGGTGATAATGGCCAAAAGATACTAAAAGAAAAGATCACCACTGCAAATGAGCTTAACAAGAAGTTCTTGGAGTCCATTAACGCATCAGGTCGTGTTTACATGGCTCATACTGTACTTGAAGATGTGTATGTAATACAGTTTGCGGTTGGTGCAACTCTAGTAGAGGAAAGGCACGTTATAATGGCTTGGAAAGTGGTACAGGAGCATGCGACTGCCATACTAAGCAACAAGTGGAAATGCTTATCCTTTCTAATTACGTGGAGCCAGACAACGTACATTTGGGAGGCCATGCCAGCGCGACAGTACCCGGTCATGCATGTTCGACAACGTACGAGTAGCAAGGCATTAAGCAATTTATAATGATCTCTTGAATAAAAAAACTAAATTTCAATTTCAATTTCAAGCCAGCCATTTATTAATGTATTTTACGCTTTGCGTTGGTGTAGTACTTGAGGTTCGTTTTCGGGCTATAATGATTTCGATCATTTCCATTGAAATAAAGGAAGGTTATCTATATAGATAGTTTGAATGTGATTACTTTGAACGCCTTTAGTGTGGGCTTTCGTGATTGATGTGTTTCGTTTGAGTGGACGCATATAGCATCCCCTCCTTTGGTTGGTGGATGGATATTGAAGTCTTGAAGATCGCCATCTTTCGCCTCTGGTCCACTCTCCTAGAAAGAAAAAATCATCCCTCCTACTTTCTTCTAATAAACAGAAGACAACAGTGTCCAAAGTTTCATCAAAGCAGTCAAAGAAGAGGAAAAAGTTTGAAGATGAAAGTTTCGAGAATGAATCAGATGATGGTGTGGAGGGGGGGGGGGAATTGTGTCTATGGGGAAGACGAAGGATTCGGGTTTGAATGTAGAGGAGGGAGGAAGAACAAAAGTAAAAAAAAAAAAAAAAAAAAAATTGATAGAGAAAGTGGGAGAAAACGAAATGACAAATATGTTAAAAAAATAAAATTTATCTTGAAAAGTTGCGCCGGTTGCATCGGTTCCGCAAGAGGCGGTTGTAAGTAGAATTTTTATTTTTTCAAAAGGGCTGAAGGCTTCAAGGACAATAATTCTAAGCACAATATTTTTATAAAAAACTATTTTATAAATATAAAAAATAGTTATTTAACAATTTTGAAAATAATTAATATTTTTATTTGATATTTTATAAAATAATTTGATTAGAAAAAAATATTATCATCTTATAAAATTATTATAAAATATGTATAAAAAATTAGGTGAGTAATTTATAATATATTATTATTTATTTATAAATATATTTATAAATAAAACAAAATCATTGTAAATACTATATAACAATTTGTGGGATCCACATTTATCTATTTCTATAAAGTTAAAATCATCTCATCACTTCTAATTCAAAAGAGCAATGCTACGTACGGTCCCTAAATAGAGACTGTATTGTAAACTTAATTAATTTTGTCTTTAAAGTTTTTTAAAATTATAAAAATATCTTTATCAAAATAATAATTTTTTCCATTTAATAAAGGGTTTGCATATGCATTCTATAAATGGAGACTGCAAAAAAATTTGTGTAAGCCCTTCATTAAATGGAAAACATTTCATTAAATGGAAGAAAGTACCATTTAGGGACTGTATGTGTAAGTCTTTCATTAAATAGAAAAAAATATTATTTTGATCAGAATATTATTGTAATTTTTTAAAAAATTAAAGATAAAATTAATTAAACTTACAATACAATCTTTATTTAAAGACTGTACGTAACATTACTCTTTATCTTAACTAAACAATCTCATTATTATTTATAAATTATTTCAACTCTCATCTCTAAATCAGGCGTAACTACGACAAGACGCATCTATACTTATCGCGAAGAATTATTAATGTCATGACCATACATAACCATTTTTTTATAATTATTTTATTTTCTTAGTATGGAAGATTTCCTCGACCATTCCATGCAGAGATTCCATCAACCAAACATGAGAGAAAAGTTTTTCTCAGCCGGCCTCGTTCATTGTGTAATTAATTAAACTTTTTGAACATAAAAGCATAAAGAAAGGGCGGTAGTGACAATTTTTTTACTTAATAATTAAAGAAATATTTTTGAATAAAATTGTAAATTTTATATTTTAAAAAAAAATATTTATAATAATTAAAAATATGCATAAAAAAAAAGAATAATAAAAAAATAAAATATACTTTTTGGGACAGACATATAGTATTACTCATCAACTATAATATTGGGAAGACAAGCACTGCTTTTACCTTTTTATGACCAGAAACAGATAAAATCAAAAGTTGTTGTAAAAATGAGCTGGCATTCCACTAATCCTATATATAAGTGGGTAAGTTTATTAAAAGTGTATTTACAATAGAAGTTATTAAGTAAATAATTCTTCACGCTTTAAAAAAAGGGTATTGATCAGAAGAAGTCACTATTATTTAAGAAAACATAAAGAGTAATATTACATATCATTACATCATTTTATTTTATATATATATATATATAAAAGAATGTAGTATTTTTATCATTTTAGATCAAGTTTTAATATTTGAGATTCCTAATATCATTTTCCTTTCCATATAACATATGCCCTCCTGTAAAACGTGAGTGCATGTGATTATGTCCCACTGATTCACGTGGTGCGAGGCAGTGGAGGTTTCTTTGTCGTTCTTTATTATAACAAAAAGGAAAATGCTTCTGTTGGTCATCGATGATTATTTTATTTTTTTGTAAATATTTTCAGATGAATTTATCATTTTTATTTTAAAAATATATATTTAATGAGTTAAAAAAATATTTGAAAACAAAAAAGAATAAGAAAAAGACAAAAATCCTTTTGACTAGGGTAGCTTTTGGGAGCAGAACCACAGTAACAAAAATGTTAGAGTCACCGAATCACCACAATAAAACTGTTTGTTTGTGTCTAATTAATTCTAGTGAAATGATTATTTATAGTTAAAATAAATTTGTTTTGGTTACAAATAGTCTTTTTATCGTAAGCAAATAATCATAAAAGTTCATTTTTCTTGCATTGAATGTTGGTTCGTCAGATTATTTTTTTTTTCATTTCATTTAGTAATTATAGAAATATTTTTTAGTGATATTGTTTTAAAAATATTTAAGAATATAAATAAATAAATAAATAAAATTATGTGCGTTTGCGTTTGCGTGTGCGTGTGTCAGAGAGAGCATCAGTGCTCTTGTTATCAGGGAGTTGTTGCAGATCTGAAATTACGAGGCGGTATCGATCAACACCAACTCCCTTTAATGTCGGCAGCACGGAAGCTTTCACAGTTTTTCATACGAGCCGCAGGTCCGATCATCTCCTCCTCTCACTCTGTACGTTGTTTCTACCATTAATCTCTCTCAGTTTCTTTGCCTTCCTTGCGCGCAGTCATTTATGAGGAAGTTTTAACACTCAACATTTAGAAAATACTTAATTACTAAGATGAAGTAAATACAAGCGAAGTTTGCATGCATGCAGTATCATATTGGGAACTATATTAATATTGGGAACTATAGCCAGTGACAATATTTGTGTTTTTCATCAGGGGTTTAATTTTTTAAGGGAAGCTTGTAGATATATGGGGCAATCATATGGTACATATTTTCAACGAAATGAAAATGCTTCAGCAGATCAAGGGGAACATTTGGTAATTAGAATAACACAACTGTTAGAAAGTTCGAGGCGTCACTACTTACCAGGAGAATGTTGTATCTACAAGGTTCCACATCACTTGCGCAAATTGAATGAAGAAGCCTACACTCCACAAGTTATTTCCATAGGCCCCTTTCACCACGGCAAAAAAAAAATGCAAATCCTGGAAAAGTATAAAGTGAGATATCTCGACGATTTTATGAGACGAGCCAGAACAAACCCGGAGAATTTAGTAGGAATTGTAAAAGGCTCGGAAGCAGCAATTCGTCAATGTTATGCAGAAACCATCGAACTTGACAGCGATGAGTTTGTGACAATGATACTCCTTGATGCGGCCTTCATTATTGAGTATTTCTTGAGAAACATGTTCCCAGTGCAATGGACAGTTGAGGATATAACAGTTATAAAGCCATGGATAACTGCTAGGATGCAGCTGGACTTCCTGTTACTTGAAAATCAACTTCCTTTCTTTATTCTTAAGGATTTATATCAGCTTGTTTTGGTTACTCATAGAATGTACCGTCCCTTCATTGAGGTTGCCTTTCGCTACTTTGGCTTTCTCAACACTCAAAATAAGCCTTCTGATTCCGATGAGTTCAATGGAATAATTCATTTTGTTGATTTGATCAGAATATTTTATCTACCTCCACCCGGAACTATATCAGAAAGACAACCTAACAGTAGGGTTGAGAAAATGTACTGTGCAACGCAGCTGGCTGAGGCAGGATTGACCTTTAAGAAGAGTGAGAGCCTGTGCTACCTTGACTTAAAATATCATGGCGGAGTGTTGGAAATCCCGCGCTTTACCATTGACAATACCACGGAGATATTTGCTCGAAACCTCATGGCTTTGGAGCAATGTCACTATCCAACACAAGCATATATTACTGATTATTTTCTCTTGTTGGATTTCCTTATTGATACAGGCAAAGATGTGGCTTTACTTGCTCAAAAGAAGATCCTTGTTAATGGGATGGGTGACGACAATGCAACTTTTATCAATCATTTAGGCACAAATGTCCAATATTCATCCATGAATCCTGAGTATCGTTGTCTTTGTGGAAAATTAGTTGAATTCCATGATAGCAAATTGAATCGTTGGAAGGCTATCTTGAAACGTGATTATTTAAGCACTCCTTGGAGAGTAGTTGCTACCATTGCTGCTATTCTCGCGTTGGCGTTCACTTTAACGCAAACTGTATGCTCTATAATCTCAGTGTTGCAATCAAAGAGGAGGAATCTGTAATTCTGATAATAGTAAATAATAGCTAGCATTCGACCGGATAACTTTTATTCTTCAGTTTATTTTGATAAATTTTGTCTAAAAAAAATTCTCTTGTTTATGAATTTAGGGGTATGAGGGATTGTGGGCTACAACTTGACAAATTGAAATTAGTTCTTCAGCGTACAGGTTTGGACTGTTGCGGAAGCATCGGGACACATCGCTGAGCGCTCATGTGGCAAGCGCACACCTCATCAACATACAAAAATAAATATAAAAAACCCCCTAAAAGACATAATAGAGGTTTTGGATAAGTACAACAAATGTGAATTTGAAAGATTTCGGTTAACTAAAGAGGTTCTGAACAAGGCTATATATAGTGCAATTCACTACAAGAACTTCTCGGCGTTTGAATTTCGCCGCAGTAAGTGCTAAAATCACTGCATTTGAGTATTCCCAACAATTAAAAATCCCTGCATGTCCGTTGGATTTGTTTACTCTGTTTTAACCCAACTAATGTAAAAAATCGCCACAAATAATTGTTTTTTTGGCAATTTTTTTCGTCTTAAATTCAGAATGAAATGCCACAAATGTTCATTCAGTTTGCCTATTAAATCGTTGGAAAAATATATTTGCAATGATTTATAGTTGTCGCAAATATGTAATAAATCGCCACTAATGCAGAGATCTATTCCACCGAAAAAATTAAACTGCTGGAAAACTTATTTGCGGCGATTACAAGTATTTGCAACGATGCTATCCAGTAAAAAAGGGAAAGAAAAGCAGGATATTTGAGGGCTTTCGTGATAATAATTTTCATTCCTAGTGAATCGGGGTGTTCAATTCTATGGACATGCTCCAGAGGTTACCAACTTCCCTCAAATTCCAAACTTCCATGATGATTCTTCTTGTGTCAGTTAGATGGAAATTGAATAAACTTCACAATTCATACATTCACAAAAACGCAGCTAACTTAAAGTCGTGCAAAAAAAAAAAAAAAAGGGGGCTCCTAACTTTCAAATGCACAAACTGATCATTCAACCTATGATCCATTAAGCATACACCCAACCTCCAAGCCTCCAGGGAAGCAAAATGAAAGAAGATCTTTTGTATTTGAGAGGCAGCTCCTTTTCTGGAGGGTAAACATGAAGTAAGACCTAAAAACAGGAAAGGAAAAAAAAAAGGACTCATGTCAAATGCTTAAACGAATAACCAAACGCAAATGAATAGCTTATCAAGTGCTTGAATATCCCAGTTGGGATGAAGCCCTACAACTACCATGCCCTAAAAAAGCCTTGTTGGTTCCTTTAAAGACCTATGATCCTACACACTTAACAGAGACACAATCACATTCCTATATCAAACAACTATACCCAAGCTATATAATATATGAGAGACCCTTATATTATAATATATATATATATATAACTGAAAGACATAATTAATTCACCTAAATAGTGCACTAACCCCTCACATTGACTGTTGTTTTAATTCTGAAAATCTAAAGACTCTAAATTATAATATCATGCCAAAAGAGCTGACTCTGAGGCCCACTAGAAAATCACTTAAATCTACCAATAAAATCATCACCTAAGGCTTAGTTTGGTAAAAGAGTAGTTACTATAAGAAACAATGCTATGTCAGCAAGATGATGCTCCAATTTCTTCCATTGTCTTAAATATCAGAATTCATTAGTATCTTGGAGGGTTTTTGTTTATAGGACAATAATTTAAATTGCAAGAACTAACAACCCAATAAACTAGAAAGTATATAGAAGACCACATACAAGCAGTAGCTTAAGTTTGAAGTTGGTGTAAGTTGGGTGCGGCTATAATTGAAAAGAAAATACAAAAATTAAGCAAACAGAACAAGGACTGAGATTCAGTTCAAATACATCACAATAATGACAGATGTGAATCATGTAGACAGATGTGAATCTGCGTTGGCAATAAATGAAAATCACTGTTAGTCTGCAAAATGAATCATGTAGACAGATGTGCATCTAAGCATGACCATGGGTTTAGCATCAAAATCACTGTTAGTCTGCAAAAGCACAAACAAAAAATAAATCCTCAAAGTTACATTAGCTTTCAAACCTAACGTCAATAGGGAGCTAGGAAAAGAAGAATACCTCCATTTCCAAAACCACAACCTCTAGTTTAAAAGATGATTATACTGAACCGATAAAATGGATAAATCTATTGTTATATAAATTATCTTAAATTTGAGCCTGCTCACCATAAAGGGCAATACAAAATCATTAAAATGATATGTAACTTCCAATGGCTTGAGCTTTTCAATGTACAATCTCTTCAAGCCATCAATAATAGATGTAACTGAACTGAGAGGAAGCTGAGAAGGAGAGTATGAGGGAGGGAACACATTAGCTAAAGAGGAAAGTGGAAGGCATTGCCATAATAAACAAGTATACTTTGTATAGTTCAAGAATATATTGCCAAAAGCAAAAGTTCAACAAAAAATAAAACCAAGTTTTCTAAAATATAAGGTAAAAAAATTAGAGATAATACAAGAAACTTAACCATCAGAAGTATAGATAATCAACTTCCTACTTCATTTTCATTGGTCTAAAGACAATAAAAATGAAGTAGCCATCAAGTGGTGAACTCATCAATGCTGCAGGCCGGTAAAGTATTACATGCACAGAAAACAAATATCCTCACCGATACTTAAGTGCCTCAAGAATATATTTGATCATTTTCTGTTCAGATCTCGTCTGGATGACAGTGGTACTGGTGGATACCGTAAGGCCAGTCAATTCTATATTTCTATGGAATTTTTCAAAACAAGTTTTCAAGCTATTTGAATATATATATATATATCACTGGAATTGCAAATCTTGCAGCGTTTAATGTAAAGCATCAAATATAATGCTGCCAAACTTTACAGCAACCGCAAGCTAGCTAGATCAATGTCCTAAGGTTAGGGGCGAAAAAAAAAAGAGCAGAAAATATATTTAAGGCAACATACATACATATATACATGATATGTATATATATATATGCATATGCATGCCAGTTCTGTACTCATTGCATCTTTACCGCTATAGTTTCAAGTACGTACCTGGGATATATATATATATACACACGACATATATAGGAGTAAAGTAGTAGTACTAAACGTTTCGATTGTCTCCTCAAACAAAGCATGGAAAAATGAATGTCAATTATTATAGCTACTTTGTTCAATATAGTCTCCTCCTGTTTATATTAATTCCCTTCTCATAATACACTTCTTTCCATTTTCAGAACAAAAGATTGATAACTTCTAGTTTTCATTGAGTCCTACCTAGCATGTATAGGACTCTCCTCTAAATATTAATTATTTGTGCACCATATTAAGCTGTGTCACAGCATGAGACAAGAAGTTTACATGAAATTGGTTAATTACGCAATTATATATACGACTAAATATGATATTGCAACATAACAAAGTGCATGCATATGTTTCAAAAAGCTTCAAAGCAAATTCTATAATTCGTTTTATCTATCCTCTGAATGTAATTCAAATCACAAGCAACTATATACATATTATATAAACAAAACTCTAGTAGGTGATCACTTTAATTTCTTAAGACGAAACAATAATTGAGTTTTCCAGATTGGTGAAAGCAAAGCGTATTATTTGGGTTCAAATTTTTAAGATAAGGTGCTCCTTCTCGATCGACCAAATATGAGTTTTGGTAGAAACAACATGAGTACACCAAAAAGCAAAAGAAATTACGGATAAACAAAGACGACAACAATCACCACTTAATTATTGTATTTATAAATACATGCAGATCCAAAGAAACAAAAAAAAAGAAGAAAAAAGCTGAAAGAAGAAAGAAACACCCTGCCCATAGGCATGTTTAAATGGGCATTCCATGGTCCTCCTCCATTTACAGCTCTCAAACCCATGAGAAACAGAAACTGATGGATAAAAGGGGTCCTCCATTTCGGTTCAAATTACTTTGCTTTACCCAACAATAAATTCACAAACCAGTTCAAGATTTTGACACCTATATCAAACCATTGAAGACAAACTTAACATGAATTGGAATAGTAATGATTATATCAACAGACTCTGCAACCCAGAGAAAGTGCCCATCACAAAATAAGGATTTCATGAAAAAATCCTTCCAAACTGTGGTGTGCAAATTAAAAATATCACCAAAAATTATGAACATCTAATACCAACATCAACATGTAAAAAAAATGCAGCCCAACAAAATTTTTCTCATGCAAAAAAGGACATGTTTTCAGATTCAAAAGAGGATGGGGAACGCGATCAATGAAATCCTATTAATCAGCTTAGGAAATGTCAAAAAAGGTCGATTTTTGAACTGGAAATCGGAAAAAACTGATAAATACACAAAAAATTGGTGTTTACCGTGCTAAGAGGAAATGTAGAACAGGATAGTCGCAGGCGCCA
The DNA here is from genome assembly GCA_003123785.1 of Pterocarya stenoptera. NCBI lineage: Eukaryota > Viridiplantae > Streptophyta > Magnoliopsida > Fagales > Juglandaceae > Pterocarya > Pterocarya stenoptera. Next base: position 98,982 of record QEOT01000822.1, on the reverse strand, counting down.
AATCGGTGGAGGCAGATTCGCTGTCAATGGTGGTTTTCAGTGGAAGAGGACAGCCGTGTAGCAACAGAAATGGGTGGGTTTTGATTAGCTGCAGGTAGAGAGAAAATGGAGAAGACGAATTTGGGGAAGAAAGGGAAATCGGGATTTTTGAGTACTGTATGGATTAAAATCGAAGGAAGGGGGGAAAATAGAGTTTTCGTGCGTATCGGCCCGAGACTTTAAAAATATATTTTCAGCGGATTCGCCGCAATAACCATCTTTTATGGTATTTTACCTATTCGACGGAAATAAGAAGCCGTTACATAATCAATATCTTGTTATGACGACATAAATCGTCGCAAAAAGTGAACAGTACCATTCTCCTTCAGAATTTTCCAGCTTTGTGAAAAAAATCAACAGCGAAATGTAAATCGTCGCAAATAAGGACTTGTGTCGATTTATTTTGCGACGATTTTAAAATTGCTGGAAATGACCTATTTTCTGGTAGTGCAAGTTCTATCCATGTAACACCAAGGCCCAAACAAGACTCAGGCCGTTGAAACCTAAGGCCAGCCCTTAAGAGCCTTAGAATTTTCCCTCTCCTTTTTGCGCCCCCTGCGGCACTCTCTCTACGCGTCTCCTTTGTGACTGCCACTCGACACCACGCCAGCCCCTCATCGTCGTCAACAGTAAGTTCTGCATGTCTCTCCTATGTTTTTCTCACTCTTACAACTTCTCTCTCAGCCGACCTCTCTCTCTCTCTCGCCGAAGACCCAAGCACGGTTGTCACATGGTGACCTGCACCACCAAGTCGATTGGCCACCATTTCAACCCTTTGGTACCTCCACCAAAGCCCACGCCTAGCCCCATCGCACTTCTCACAGCAACACCACCACCACCACGCATCAAGCAAGAAGTTTTCATTATGTTGATCTAATTTATTTTGGAGATTGATATTATTATGGAGAATTTTTGGAGTTATTAATTTATCTTATTGGATTATTTCATTGATAACTTATAGAGGATTTTATATATCTTTGGTTGAAATAAATGAATTTATTTTTATAGAGTCTTTGGAAATTATATTTGTATAGTCCGAAGATAATTTTAGATGACAGCTACTAACTCTTCGACCCATCCAGATATGGGACGTTACAAGTTATGTGGTTCAGTTTCGATCTAACCAAGTTGAAACTAATTAGTTAATTGTGAACATTGTAAAATGTACAAAAGGACACATTACATAGGGGTGAGCACCGACTCACTTGGAGTTGGTATCCCCTAAATCCGACTTCAACTCAGACTTTGTCGGAGTTTGAATCTGACCTCTAACTCTAATTCCGACTTCTATAAGCTCCAATCCAACTCCACCTCTGACTTATAGGAACATAGTCGAATTTTTAGAAATGAAGAAACAAATCCACAATCACAAGTACGAACCGATGGTATCTATCGGATAAAAAAATATTGATTCCAACGCCACCCATAAAACTTAAAAAGACAAAGGAGAATTGAGATTCGAGAGAGAAAGAGAAACAGAGAGCACATGGTTCCTACATATTGGTATTGTCATCAATTTCAAGCTTCTTCTGGCACCCAGTGGCAAGAGCAATGTTTCGGAGAAATAGGGCATGAATGAGTTTCATTGATGTGAAAAATGTTGCGGCTTGCTCTTTCTCCATTGGGGCTCTATTGGCGACTTAGGGTTTTGGGTAAGAGACGCTTCTATATTTACACAAAGGGACTATTGGTTGTTTTTACCGTAGAATGGTAATATTTGTAAGTGAATCCGGTACCATACACATGGATGCAGTCAAATCAAACTTTTAGTGTGTGTGCTTTTAAGATGATGAAACGAGAGAGGAAGCAAATTTTTAACTTTGGACATGTTTGATGCAATAAATGACTTTTATATTAGGAAAAGGAATGGCTTTCAATGAAAAGTACAGCTGGTGGGCATGCACACTGATACAAATTCTACATTTTATTTTATTTATGTTTTGTTTTTCATATTTTTTAAACATCTTTAAATATTTTTAAAAAATAAAAAAATACACCAATATATTTAAAGTCAATTCCTTAGCCATTAAGCAAAAAACAATTAAAAAAATTTAAATACATGAGCGGTCAAAATGAGAGGGCAAACTCATGGGGCATACTAGCATTTTTCTTGAATGAAATAGGGTCAAATAGCTATCCCTATTATTTAGTTTAGCGTGAAAGAAATAGCTATTCCTATTATTTATGGTTTTTATAATTTTTTTCATCACTCAATTTAGTTGTTAGTATTGATTAATAACAATTACTTTTTAAATCAACTTGTAGTATATTGTTTAAAATTTAAATAAAACCTATTATACTAGTGTTATTATACATTGGTATTACATGTATGATAAGTATATAAAGTTATTATACATTGTTATAGATAGACTTGTACAACAGGGTTTAAATACATTGTTAATATTTATACTTGTACTATAGTATTGATTATTGACAATTACATATTATTATACTATATATACTATTACATGTTATTAACTCATTATACTTTTACTATATTAGTGTCGAACTTATTCCTATTAATAATTATGAGGAGATAATATTAATTATACGTTAGTATAATAGTATTACATGTTATTATAAATTTATAGATTAGTGTTTGTACATTAGTATTAAATGTTATTATACATTACTATTACAAGTAATTACATTAGTTTATTATACATTAGTAGATGTTTACATATGTCATATACTATTATTACTCAATTTAATCTATTTATATTATAGTATAAGTATATTATTTTGGAACAATAATTAGCTTATACTATTATTGAATTTAACTAACTATATAAGTTACAGTTATATAAAATATAAATTTATAATAATATTACATTAGTATTTGTACATTAGTATTACAAGTTATTACATTAGTTTATTATACATTAGTAAATGTTTACATATGTCATATACTATTATTAGCCAATTTAGTCTATTTATATTATAGTATAAGTATATTATTTTGGAACAATAATTAGCTCATACTATTATTGAATTTAACTAACTATATAAGTTATAGTTATATAAATAAGTTATAGTTATATAAAATATATATGATGAATGTATAGAAAACTGGAGTCAGAGTCGATAAGTCGGAGTTGGAATCGGTCCAACTCCATCTCCAACTCTGACTTTTTTGGAAAAGAAACCTCCGACTATGACAATAACTTGTCGGAGTCGGATTTTTTCTCAGCCCTAGACACATGTGATTAATACACTTGATATATAACGTCTCGTACCCGGAGGGTCAAGGAGTTAGTTCCTATTACCTAAAAATCACATTCCAACAATATATATACAAGTCCAAAGGCTCTATAAAACATAAATTCATTTGTTCAAACCAAACATATATGCTCCTTTACAAGAACATCAAGGAAAATATTCCAACATAAATTAATCAACAACTTCACAAAGTCTCAATAATAATGTCAACCTTCCAAAATACCAACTCAACAGAACAAGACAAATCTACTGAAATACTCTCCAATAATCATAGTACCATTTGGTAGTTAATCCACTATGCTTAACTAGTCTCCCACATGCTTTCTATTCTTGATTCCCAGCCGAACAATTAAAATCATCTGAAAATATTAAAGGTAATTGGGTGAGTTATCAATAACTCACTAAGCAGTGAACATATACTAGTATGTAAACATGAGCTAGTTATAGAATGAAGAACAGAACAAATTATCAAAATACGAAAGCGACACTTTAAAAATATTGAAGTACATGAAGATTAAAAGTTTTTTTTTAACTATATATTTGGAAAAAACAGTTGAGTATTGACGTGCTGAAAAATAAGAGTCTTTTATTGTTCATTTCGGGTATGGACATCTCCATTGAAGAAATCTCGATTTTAAAGCCAATTTTTAATGGAACAAGGGAGGAGGAACTTGTTCATATTGGTCCATCGGATATTAGGCAGCAAGGCTCTCCAACTCGTCCATCCTTTTCTTGAGGGTGTAGCAATCCTCAATCTTGTGGCTTTCTATCTAGTGGTAGGTGCAGAAACAGGGGTTACCACGATCACGATGTTCGGCTTCTCGAGTGTTTGGTTTACTTTCTTCTTGCACATTTAGACTGGAGCATGCATGTTTGGCACCTTGTCCTTTTGAGGAAGTGTTCTCCTCTCACCTCTTGTCATGCTGCCACTTTTTAGTTTTCTCCAAGTATTTTTTCCAACATGACTTGTTGGACCTCTGTCTACTTGTTCTAATTTGATTTTCCTTAGGTCCATTGGGGCTCGGAGAGTGTCCTCGGCATTGATGAGACCATCTGCGTTATCTATGAACTCTCACAACATCACGGGAGTCTTTCTTGCCAACTTAGTCATGAAAGGGTTTGAAGGCCTTATGCCTTCCAATAGCACTACCAACATGATTTTCTCATCCTGATTGTCCGTCGTAATGTGCTCTTTGTTGAATCTAACCAGGTATGCCTTTAGGCTCTTATCCTCTTGTTGTTTGATAGTTAGGAGGTAGGCAGTCGGGCACCTTCTTCTCCAGCTTGTCATAAAGTATGTCAGAATCAACTGGGCCATTTCTCCAAAACCATTAATCGAGTCAAGTGGTAGTGCTCTGAACCACCCTTTCATGACGCCTTTCAAGGTCAGCGGAAAGGCTCTGCAAGCTATTTCTTTAAGAAACCATGCAGAGTCAAATTTTCTTGGAAGGTCTCTAAATGCTCGAGAGGGTCCTTGGACCCATCGTACATCTCTATTTGGGGAACTCTAAACTTTGGAGGCAGTGGTTCTGCTATATGGCAAATTTGTACTAGTGAGGAACTGATCAATCGACGATGAAGCTCCCGTCCTTTTTACCATCTCCTCATACTTATCCATAAAGCTGTGTAGTTCATAGTGCATTTTTCTCCTTTCTTCCTTGTCACCGCCTACTCCGCCAGCGCTCTGGGATTCGACATGCTGGTTTGGACTTGGCCCAGCGTCTTCTTGTGGCTTGTTGTTCCTCCTATTTAGGGCTTCATTCTCTTGCAAGAGGTTCTCCATCTCCGCCGCCATTCTCTTCATGCACTCCTCCATCTCTGCGAATCTCCTTTCTATATTTTTTGATGATGCTTCCTATCCATGGGTTGTTTAAGAGTGCGTTGAAGCCAGCATATGAAAGACACATTACTTTTACAATGATCCCACAGATGGCACCACTATTGATGACATGTTTAGCACATCGGTTATTAGGATTGATCACCTGCGACATAAGTAAGATGAGGGCTTGGGGTTGATGAAACACGTCTGATGCATAAGTCAGTTTGTTGATCCTTAGAGGAAATTTTTGTATCTCAGAGAATCTAAAAAACTATTCTAACTTAGGATTTAGCTTTTATACCTCTTGTCGAGATGGTCATTGTATCCTGTGTCAAAGGCGCTTGTTTTTCGTACTGAATGCTTTGTCGATTCCTTTAATGCAGCATGGCTTCCTCGGCTCATGTCCTAAGTTGAAAGTTGGCGAGTGCAGCCACCTTCCATGCAATGTAACAGGTATGGGGGCATCATCAAGATCTCTACACACATTCTATATATGACCCCTTAATGCGGTGTGACTTTACTGCTATGTGCTTGTGAAGGGCCATGAGATGCAGGAGGAATTGAATCAGATGATGCAGAGTTGTTAGATTGCATGTTGACTATGCTAAAATACCTTGAGGTGGCACATCAGCGCAAATATGGCAGGACATCCTGATCTTTCCTTGATTAGGATAATTTTGGTTACATTTCGGTATTTTGGCCATAACTTTGGCTACGGGTATCAGAATCGCACATATTACCCCTATTCAGAAAGTTTTATTCGGCACACACATCATGATCACCCAGCTACGCTTAGTGTACATAATTTTAGAGGCCAAAATCTTCTATTTTTCCCTCTGAATGCCTATTTTAGTTACATTTTTGTATTTTTTTGGTAATATTTCATTTATCGTTTAGGAAGTGATTTTGAACCTGATTTAGGCCAGATTTTTGGTAGATTACTTCTTTTATTACATATTTACTTTTGGTGTGATTATTGATATTTTGCTATTTTTTGTAAAATTCTGATATGGTCAATTTTTCAGTTATTACAACTCGGCTTGTGGGTTGATTTGACTATTCTTAGATTTTGACAATTTTGAATTGAACATTAGAGTCGTTTTCTCTGAGTTTCTAGCATTTCTCTTGTCTTCATTCCCTGTGAATTATTTGTTGAAATTAGCATGCAGAATAATCACTATTTCGTCCTGTGTTAGTTGACATAAGAGCTTTTAACATCATTCTTGGGGAGATATCTCATTAGTTTCCTAGCTGGTGGTCGTGGTCGTCATGGGCAAGTTCCAAAAGAGGAAGTCTTGCACTGTGATCGTAGCGTTCAGGAAGTGTTGATTGAGGATTTGCAGAGGGAAGTTGCAAAGTTAACGACGTAGGATATTGGCGATTATGAGATGGAAGATCACGATTCTGATTCCAGTTTTGAAAACCCATAGCACCATCATCCTCTATTCCGAGAGCACCATGGTTGGGAGGAGTGTCATGGGGACCTCAATTTCAGAGTGGATCTGCCCGAGTTTTCTGGTATGTTACAGGTTGAAGGGTTCATTGATTGGTTGAATGAAGTGGAGTGGATCTTTGATTATAAGGAGGTCCCAGATTATGTCAAGGGAAACTGGTCGCTATCAAACTCAAATGTTGGGCATCTGAGTGGTGGGAGCAGTTGAGGCAATCACGAGATAGGCATGTCAAGGCCAAGATTACTCATTGGGAGAAGATAAAGGGTCACTTCCTTCCTTTCAGCTATACTCAAACTCTGTTTTAACGACTTCACTCGTTGAGGCAGGGCACGAGATCGGTTGATGATTACACGAAAGAGTTCTATCAATTGATAGCCCTGAATGACCTATCTGAGATGGAAGAGCAAATGGTGGTGCGGTATTTGGGAGGATTACAATAGTCCTTACAGGATGTCCTCAGCCTTCACTCGTTGTGGATAACTTCTGGAGCATACCAGCGTGCACTCACTGTAGAGAAGTAGCAAAACAGGAGGCTAGTGATTAGAAGCGATCAAAACAGTCGAGCAATTCGCTCTCAAGGACCTCGTCCCGTCTAGCAGCCATTGCAGGGTCAGAATTCTAACTCTAATATTAGATGTTTTAGATGTGGTGAGCAGGGGCATAGAGCTATTGAGTGTAGAAAGCCTGCTAATCAAAAGGGGAAAAAATCTCCTAATTGAGGAAGACGTGGAAGAAGAAACTAAGGTGATTGGAGAGCACGATGATGATGAGGATAGAGACGTGTTGTATGGTGATGGTCATGAGACCTTGGTCATTCGCAAGAGTCTACGAACTCCCAAGAGTGATTTAGGGGATGATTGGTTGAGAACCAATATTTTCCACACGACCTGCACAGTTGTAGATAAAGTCTGCAAGATGATCATTTACAATTGTAGTTGTGAGAACATGGTGTCTGAAGAAGCTGTCCAAAAATTACAGTTGAAGACAAATCATCATCCCAAGCCGTACAAATTGTTGTGGTTGAATAAAGGCAGTGACGTAATAGTAGATATGTGATGCCTAGTGTCCTGTATCTGCATAAAATATTTTGATAATGCTTGGTGTGATATCGTTTCTATGGATGCTTGTCAGGTATTGTTTGGCAAGCCCTAGCAGTATGATCATAGTGTTGTTCAAGATGGGCAGAAGAATACGTATTCTCTTCGTCTCAAAAGGAAGAGTATTGTGTTGGCACCTTGCCGGGAAGGAACCACACCTACCCCGGTAGCCAATAGTAGTAACCTTCTTTCCATGTCCAGGTTTCTAGAGGAGATCGAGCGGGAAGTTGTGATTTACATCCTGCTGCCTTGTGGGAACAGTGTAGCAGACGTGAGTCCAGATTTACCAACAGAGGTGCAGCAGGTGCTAGTTTTCTGACATGATGCCAGAACATCTTCCTACTTGGCTATCACCTATAAGAGATATTCAGCATCAGATCAACCTTGTTCTAGGGTCGAGTTTACCAAACTGACTTGTGTATCACCTCAATCCCAAGGAAGTTGAAGAGTTGCAGCGTTAGGTGGTAGAGTTATTGGAGAGGGGCTACAACCATGAGAGCATGAGCCCATATGCAGTCCCTACCCTACTAGTACCGAAGAAAGATGGTTCTTGGCATATGTGCATTGACAGCAAAGTAGTCAACAAAATCATAGTGAAGTACAGGTTTCCCATTCCATGCCTGGATGATCAACTATTCAGTTATAAGGTCTTCTAAAAAATTGACCTTAAAAGTGCATACCACCAAATCAGAATAAGTCCCAGAGATGAGTGGAAGACGACGTTTAAGACGCAACAAAGGTTGTATGAATGGATGGTCATGCCTTTTGGACTGTCCAATGCACCCAGTACATTCATGAGGTTTATGCATCAGGTTCTACGGTCTTTTATGGGGAGATTCATTGTAGTTTTCTTCCACGATATCCTCATCTACAGTCTGACATGCGCGTCACACTTTGATCATCTCCGAGCTGTTTTTGATATGTTGAGAACGGAGCGTCTGTTTGTCAATAAGAAGAAGTGTTCTTTCTTTACTACTTCTATAACTTTCCTTGGGTTCGTTGTGTCTAATGATGGTGTTCATGGAGATCAATCAAAGATAGATGCGGTCTTAGAGTGGCCAAAACCTGAGACCTTACACGATGTTAGGGGTTTCCATGGATTGATGTCCTTCTACCGCCGGTTTATCAAAAACTTCATCACTCTAATTGCTCCTATCACATAGTGACTCAAGGGACTTGACTTCCAGTGGTCTGACGAGGCAGAGGCCAGTTTTCAACTGGTCAAGCAGAAGATGATAGATGCACCAATTTTAGCACTTCCAAATTTTGATAAGGTGTTCAAAATCAAATGTGATGCATCTAGGGTTGGCATTGGTGGTGTTTTGACTTAGGAGGGACGGCCAATAGCCTTTTTCATTGAGAAATTGTCAGGGGTAAAGAAGAATTATTCCCCTTATCACCTGGAGTTCTATGTGATAGTTCAGTCCCTGAAGCATTAGCGTCACTTCTTGGTGCAGAGAGAGTTCATTTTTGTCACTGACCATGGGGCCCTAAAGTACATAAATGGCCAGTACAAGTTGAGTAGGCGATATACTAAGTGGGTGGCCTACTTGTAGGAGTTCACATTTTCGTTGAGGCACCTATCAAGAAATCTGAATTGCATAGCAGATGCCCTAAGCCGTTGTATGTTACTCCTCACCAGCATGACCACCAGATTGTAGGAATTGAGGTTTTCAGTGACATGTATGCACCAGGTCCTTCATTTGGGAGGATATTTTGAGAGGTAACTGATGGTCAACGAAATGATTTTGTTTTGCATAATAGTTATTTATTTTATGGATTACAGTTGTGCATCCTAGATTGTTCGCTGAGGTAGAAGATTATTAGTGAACTTCATAGGAAGGGTCACTTTGGGTGAGATAAGACGTTGGCCCTAGTCTCGTTTGATTTCTATTGGCCTAAATTGACCAGTGATGTGGCTCATTATGTGAAGCGATGCTATGTTTGTCAGCGGTCAAAGGGGGTTCTCACAAATGCAAGCCTGTACACCCCCTTGCTTGTTCCTGAAGCCCTTTGGTTCAATGTCAGTATACTTTGTGTTGGCTTACCCCAGACCCAACGACCCACGGATTCTATTTTGGTTATGGTTAATAGGTTTTATAAGATGGCCCATTTTGTAGTTTGCAGGAAAATAATGGATGTTGCTCGGATTGCTCATTTTTACTTCAAGGAGATTGTTTGTTTACATGGTATTCCTCGATCAATCACTTCAGATCATGGCACCAAATTCATGGTGAACAGGAGTTTGGGCAATCTTTTGAGGAGTTTGGCCAGAAATAAGCCAAAGCAATGGGATCTGGATCTTTCCCAAGCAGAATTCATCTATAATAGATCCAAGAATAGAACCACACGACTTAGCCCATTTGAGATTGTCTATGGTTAAAACTCGTTCGGTGTGCCAGACTTAGCCCTTATCCCACATGTAGGTCGTTTGAATCACAACGCAGATGAGATGGCAGAACATCTTAGGGGCATCCATGAGCAATTGAAGCTGGCCATTCATAAGAGCAATGCCAAGTACAAGGTTCAAGCAATAGTCATCATCGTCAGGTACTTTTTGATATTGGTGATTTTGTTTAGGTAGTATTAACGTGTGATCGTTTTCCTGTTGGCGAGTATAATAAGCTTAAAGAGCGGAAGATTGGACCCTGTGAGATTCTATTAAAGATCAATGATAATGCCTACAGGTTGTGCCTCCCCAGCCATTTGAAAACTTATGATGTATTTAATGTGAAACACCTGAGACCTTGTTTTGTGGGTCCCAATGAAGCTACTATGAACTCGAGGGCGAGATTTTCCCAACCCAGGGCGACTAATGCAGGAGGATCCTAGTAAGATGATGCTGAGTTGTCAGATTGTATTTTGACTGTGCTGAAATACCTTTAGATGGCAGATCGGAGCAAAGATGACAGGAAATCATAATATTTCCTTGATTAGGGTAGTTTTGGGCACGTTTTGGTTTGGCCATAACTTAGGCTACAGGTATCAAAATCGCACATATGACCCCAATTCGGAAAGCTCTTTTTGGCACACACGTTGTGGTCACCCAGTTACGCTGAATGTGCATCAATTTTTAGGCTAAAGTTCACTGTTTTCCCCTCTGAATCCCTATTTTTAGTTTTTTTTTTGTCTTTTATGGTAATATTTCATTTATCATTTAGGAAGTGACTTTGAATCTGATTTGGGTGAGATTTTTAGCAGATTACTTCTTTTATTACGTATTTACTTTTGGTGTGATTATTGAGATTTTGTTATTTTTGGTAAAATTATGATATGATCGATTTTCAACTATTACAGCCTGGCTTGTGGGTTGATTCGACTATTTTGGATTTTGACAATTTTGAAATGAACATCAGATCATTTTCTCTTGTCCTCATTCCCTGTGAATTATCTGTTGAAACTAGCCTGCAGAATAATCACTATTCTGTTCGGCGTCACCATGTTAGTAGGGACGTCATCCCATCTTTCCACGTCAACTTTCTTCCCATGCTAGCGCTGGGCCTCCTCCTTCTTTACCTGACTTGGGGGGGCAACTATGCTTCTGTTATTGGCCCTTCGGGGATGAGTGCCCAGCCCAGTAGGGGGTGTAGAAATGAATTCCAGATACAATAAGAATTTAATTTTGGCCCATACCCTCTGGTTGAGCTAAGGAAGGAACTTCCATATAGTCCAAATGGTGGTGGACTATCTAGATCAATGTACGTAGTCTGGAGTCATACTTAGGTAAGGGGCACTATAGTCATGTGATGTTCCAATAATATTGCCAATTGGTGACGCGCGGCACGATGGAGTGGCACATGTGGTGTTTTGTAGGTTGGAGGAAAGGGGCACAACATGAGAGAAATTAAAAGAGATTGTCATGCGCTTGTTCTTTGGCGACGCTTGTAATTCAAATATCCTGAAGTCGTCCAGGGACTACAAGTTAATGAATCTTTGTTTTTGTGTGAGACAGCAATTTTTTTTTTTTTTTGTTAGAATTTTAAAAAGCTTCTCAAACTGAGCTCATAACTTTTTGTGGCTGCAATATGAAAAATCCTTATTTTTTTGTTAGTAAAAATATAGTTGGAAAGCCTCTCAATTTCATAAATAATAGTCACCACTAGTCTTTGTATTTATCCCCTACACTCAAAAATCTTGTACTCTTATTATTGATCGTCAACTGAAACATTTACATCCTGTAAAAATATTATGGAGATAATAGGCGAGTAATCAATAACTCAATAAGCAGAAAATATATACTAGTATGTAAATATGAGCATTTACAAAAACAGAATACAGAATCAACACACGTTATCAAAATATCAAAACGATAGTTTTAAACATTCTTATTTTAAAATCTTTTGACATAGCATAACTGAGCATTATAAATATATCGTATCATATCAGCACATCATATCAAAACAGATGCCATATTTATGATAGTTATGAGCTCAACGCTCCTATATTATTAAGGAGTTTGGAACCACATGTGAATTAATTGGTAGTGTCAGCTCGTTAGTTGTAGAGAGAATTTAATAAAATATAATAACTTTTTTTGCATGACCGTTAGTTTTCAAATAATCAAAGCAAAAACTAAACGTGAGCAATGGATCCGATTGGCCAAATATTGAAAAGTCCATATGCAATGAATTAAAAAGAAATATGCAGAGATGTGTCGGAGGCTCACTAATTAGACTATTTCGTGTTAATTAATGGAAGAGAAACTTGGGGCTGGATGCGTGTAAAACAACTTTTCACACCAGCTAATGATAATATGCCACATAGGCACTCCAGAAAATACAAGACTATCTCAACAATCTTTCACATAGAATTGAGGCAAATGTCTCAGAACTTAGATGTGTGTGTGGAGCTAAACTGGTTGTGTGTTCCTCATTACTAATCATGATTTGTCATAGGATTTTTCAACCATAAGATTAATCATTGCTGATTCTAACTACG
>QEOT01000822.1:63849-86406 GCA_003123785.1 Pterocarya stenoptera | reverse complement strand
AGATGTGTGTGTGGAGCTAAACTGGTTGTGTGTTCCTCATTACTAATCATGATTTGTCATAGGATTTTTCAACCATAAGATTAATCATTGCTGATTCTAACTACGTCAAAGCTCAAGGGACTAGCAGTTTTCACGCCAGCTCTCTTTTTAAAGGTTGAACACTCAACCCCCAAAGTTTTGGATAACTGTTTCTAGTCCTTAATTTAGGAAAGCTCCAGAAATTGCTTTCATCTTTTTTTCTTTTTTTTTTTTTGGAAAAATGCTCGGTAGTCCCGCAGTTTACTTCTCCTATGTTAAATCAATGAACAATAAATTGAGGAACACTACTACAAATGTAAGCATTGCAAAATGTCCTTCAAAACATGTCATTCGTTCTACAAAAATCTCACCAAGTCTCATCTCAATGAGTATAGCATCTCGGTGTTTCAAGCTACACATCAACAAGTTATGATGCATCAAAAATCATGCTCTATGCTCAAGCTTGAAAATAAATCTTCACAAAATGATTCCGCTCAACTACTCCACCAAGATGCTCAGATTTCACAAAATACTAGAAATAGAGTGTGTGTCAATCATATGTGTATCAATGCTCATCACATTAATGCAATTTTTTTTTTAACCGTGCACACACGCTACCCCCCAACTAATGAGAGACATGGTCCTCAATGAATCGAAAGAAAGAAAATAAAGTGCATAGGAATAAGTAAGCAACACAGACAACCAAACATGTGATATAAAATCAAAGCAAAACAACAAATAAAAAAATGCAAGTAAAGAAAACTGTAAAGGGGGAAAAGATCAAAACACTTCCCTGGAATCTTGCACAAGCAAGATCTCTTCGTTTGGATCAAAGGCAGTCATAAACGGTTTTAGACGTTGTCCATTGACAGTGAAGCTATTGCCATTCTTCGGGTTTACAATGTCTACCGCCCCATGAGGATGAACCTTCTTTACAATGTATGGGCCACTCCATCGGGATTTCAATTCACCAGGAAAAATATGTAAGCGGGAGTTGTAAAGAAGAACTTATTGGTCAAGTGTGAAATGCTTGGGATGAATTTTCTAATCATGTAGAATTTTCATGCATTCCTTCACTAGCTGAGCATTGTCATAAGCATCCCGACGAGCTTCATCCAATTCATTGATCTGCAATTTTTTCAACCCTGAAGCTTCATCAAGTGACATGTTAACATGTTTTATAGCCATAGAGCTCGATGCTGAATATCAACAGGTAAATGACAAGTTTTACCAAAAACTAATCAATAAAGGGATATCCCTAAATTAGTTTTAAAAACTGTCCTATAAGCCCACAAAGCATCAAGAAGCTTAACTAACCAATCTTTCCTATTAGGATTGATAGTTTTCTCCAAAATGATTTTGATCTCTCTATTTGCCAATTCTGCTTGCCCATTTGTTTGAGGGTGATAGGGGATAAAAACTCTGTGTGTGATAGCATATTTCTTCATGAGTGTAGAAAATGGTTTGTTGTAAAAATGAGAACCCCCATCACTAATGATAACTTTGGGCATGCCAAAGCGAGCAAACAAAGATTGCAAAAATTTTAGGACAACACGATGGTCATTTGTTTTGCAAGCGACAGCCTCCACCCATTTTGAAACATAATCCACATCCAATAAAATAAATGTGTTTCCAAAAGAAACTGGAAAAGGTGTAACACCCAGGCCCAACATGAAACTTGTGTTCGATTTTTTTAAATATGGATGAAAAATCCACTAGGATTTTAGCGAGTAATTTTGGGAATAGGTTACGGACTTAGAATTTGTATTGATGGATTATGGACTTTTTCTTATTGAGCTTGATATTTAGATTATTTTCGTTTAATATTTTATGAATCATGTGGTGATTTATTTTCGAGCTTTTGGCCCAATAGATTATAGTTAGAATGTGAGACGAAGCCCATATTCGTGAGAAGTTTTTTTTTTTTAGTTATAAGTTATAACTTACATGCACGCATGCCTCTTATTTTTCTCTTCTAGGGTTTTTCAATCACTTGGCCTATATATAGAAGTAGATCTAGCTTTTCTTCTACTTAGAGAAACTACCCAGCCAACGTGAAACCTCAACCCTCAGCATCAGTGCACATCACCCACACTCGAAGCAACCAGCCTGCACCATCACGGTTTTACTCAACCATCGCACAGAAACTGCGGCTTTCCATAGAGGTCAAGCCGCTGCATGCTCCTCCATAACGCTGCCATAGCCACTGATCTGCACCACAAAACACGTGCGACATCCACATGAAACTGAAGCTGAACAACTTTGTTTTTGTAGTCCAAAAACAGAGTAGAACCGAGATGGCCATTTTCGGTTGATCATCACCTTGGCTCTCTCATCACTCTATCTCTCTGCACTGGGCCACCCAGTCGCCAATTTAGCCATTGTCCACCTCCCAGCACTTTGCACAACTACTTCCCGCATGGTGAGTTACCATTCTCTCTCACTCTTTCGATTTCTTTCAGTTTGTTGTGCTCAGTCTCTTTCTCTCATTAGTTGGTCTCACCTTCCGCGCTCTCTCTCTCTCTCTCAGTGCTCCATCGCGATCACCACCTTCCACTGCACCCCAGCTCCGCCGCAACCCCTTAATTTCCCCACGGTGAGCCTCTGCCCGCATATGTACTTCACATAATATTAGCTTGTTTGCAAATAACTTATATCACCTTGTATTTACGGAAATGCCATCAAGGCTTTAGTTATGGTTTATAGTTTATACATAGCACAGCTCTTACTCCTTTAAGTGTTTTTACAATTTTGCCTTTCCAATTATAAAACTACCAAGAGTTTTAATTACAATTTTATCCTTAGTGTAAATTCACGGCAGAGTTATATTTTTTATGGACTTTGTTTTAAGTCTCAAAAATTTATATTTTGTGTAGATGATATTTTATTTTAAATTAAATTGTATTTAATTGGATTATATTCCAAAGATACCAATTTCTATATTGGACTACTTTAAAATAAAGTTTTTTTTTTTTTTGTTAAATGATATTCATTTTTGTTGGATCTGATTAATAATTATATTAATGTATAGGTCGGAAGTATTGACATCGAGGAAATTTAGAAATGTGACGATATTTTAAGATTACGTGAAATTAGGTTTTTGAGGAATTAGAATAGGTTATTTTAGCATCTTAGGCTTAAATATTGAAATACGTGCTCGATTGGAAATTTATGAAAATTATGTGATTATTTTATAGGTGACGACTTTTAGTTGATTTGGCATTTTGAGGAAAATTCTGAAAGGCTAAAAAGTTCAGGTAAGCAGAGTTCCTATGCTAGACTTTGCATAAAAAGAAAATGAACTGAGGTTGATTTATAAAAATGTTCATGATATATTTGTTTTGAAAAGAAATGTGAAAATAACCTCAGTTATTTGCTCAATATTACTCATGAGATTCGTGAGAAAGAGAAGAGTATTTTTGTCATGACTGGTGTATACATGAGCTAGTTTTTATGCATTCTGTTTCTGATCTTGAAAAGAGCGAAAATGAGTCTTTCTTTTTGAAAGTTTTGTTTTGATGAAATAAAAATGTTCTGATGCATGAGATCTAAAATTTTTGTTGTGAATAAATGAAGACGTTTTGATTCTGGTTTTTTCGAACATGTGGAATTATCTGAATCTGTTTATTTGATTTTGATATGATGTAGCATTTGAAAACCTTGGCATGAGTTTCTGATTCTGTATTCTGATTAATGTCTGATTCTGATGGCTCTGTTATGTTCTGATAAGGCCCAACCACGGGTTATAATAGTGGATACGGCCCTTCCACGGGTTATAATTGTGGCTTATAATCTTACCACGGGGATTAAACATGGGATACGGCCCAACCACGGGTGATAATAGTGGATACGGCCCTTCCACGGGTTATAATTGTGGTTTATAACCCTACCACGAGGGTTAAACATGGTATCTGTCCCAATGTGATGCTCTGATATGATATGAAGATGATCTTTTAGATTTTGTTTTGCCAAAGGACTTTGAAATATAAAGTTTTCTGAAAGCTTTGCTCTGAAAGTTTTGGTTAACATGTTTTGATTTTGCATTCTAAAAGCTAATATTTCTGACTATGCATTTTGAATGTAAATATTTTGTTCTGTATTTTGAATTCTGAAAATACTCATATTTACATATTAGTATATGTTCTCTACTTACTGAGTTGTTGATAACTCACCCCTTATTTTTCCAATATTTTTCAGATGATTATGGTGGTCCTGCTGGTGAGTAAGAGTAGGTTGTGGTAAAGAAGTTGTGAAGTTCGTAGGAGAATAAGTATCCGAGCGTACAAGTATTTATTTGGGAGTCTCTTTAGATGATTTATGATTTTATATTATTTTGGTAATGCAAGTCGTGGAAATTTTGAGACTGTGTGGAATTCTAATTTATTTCTTTGAGGTAATTAATTAGTGTCTTGACGGAGGGACATATATATTTTGTTTTGAATAAATGGATTTCGTATTTGGATGGAATATTAGAGTGTAAAAATTTGTTATGGAAGATGACATTAGGTTACAAGAGTTAACTCTCCGGACCTCCGGATGCGGGGTGCTACAAAAGGTCCCATGAATTCTATTCCCCAACAGTAAAAATTTTTTGAAGTAAGAATAAGGGAAAGAGACATCATGTCTCTTTTGCTAATGGATCCTAATTTTTGACAAGGCTTGCAAGTCTTACAAAAATTAAAAGCATCTTTAAACATGGAAGGCCAGTAAAAACCATTTTGCAAAATTTTAGCGACTGTTTTCTTTGCTGAAAAATGACCACCACATGCACCCATATGACAAAATCTCAACACAGAAGAAAACTCATCATCAGGAATGCGTCTTCGACTCAATTGGTCCGAACAATATTTGAAAAGATATGGATCATCAAAATAAAAGTGTCATGCTTCAGAGAGAAATCGATGCTTATCTTGGGTGGACCATTCAGAAGGCATTCGCTCAGTCACCAGATAGTTGACTATGTCTACATACCAGGGAGCTCTATGAATCACAAAGAGTTGCTCATCCAGGAAACTATCATCAAGAGGAAGGCTGACATTTGAAGAGGAGGATGATGGCAATCTAGAGAGATGGTCAGCTACCACGTTTTCAACTCCTTTCTTGTCCTTAATGGTGATGTTGAACTCTTGAAGTAATAAAATCCAGTGGATTAAGCGTGGTTTGGCATCTTTCTTAGTCAACAAATACTTCAAAACAGAGTGGTCAGTAAAAATGGTAACAGGAGAACCAAGAATGTAAGTCTGAAATTTATCAAGTGCAAAAATCATTGCAAGCAATTTTTTTTTCAGTAGTGGTGTAATTTTTCTGGGCATCGTTCAAGGTTTTACTAGCATAATAAATCACAAAAGGTCTATTATCCACACGCTACCCCCAAACAGCACCCAATGCATAATCACTTGCATCAGTCATAATTTCAAAGGGAATGTCCCACTGTGAGGGTTGCATAATGGGGGGGGTGGTAAGCAATTCTTTAAGGGTATCAAAAGCTTTTTGGCACTCATCAGTCCAAACAAATTCAATATCATTTTATAAAAGAGTGCACAAAGGTTTTACAATAGAATTGAACCCTTGAATAAACCGCCTATAAAAGCCAGCATGCCCAAGAAAAGAACGAATATCCTTAACCGACCTAGGGATAGGAAGTTTAGATATTAATTCAATTTTTGCTTTGTTGACCTTTATACCTTCAGAAGAAACAATTTGTCTCAAGACAATGCCTTGAGTAACCATAAATTGGTATTTCTCCCAATTAAGTAAAAGATTTTTTTCGTCACATCTCTGGAGAATAGGTGCCAAATTATGCAAACAACTATCAAAAGATTTTGCAAAAATAGAGAAGTCATCCATGAATATTTCACAAATATCCTCAATCATGTCAGAAAAAATACTCATCATGCATCTCTGAAAGGTGGCTGGGGCATTACATAAACCAAAAGGCATTCTGGTAAAAGCAAAGGTGCCAAAAAGACAGGTGAAAGTAATTTTCTCCTGGTCCTCAGGCGCTACAGCAATTTGATAATAACCAAAGTATCCATCCAAGAAGTAATAAAATGCATTACCAGTCACTCTTTCTAAAATTTGATCCAAGAATGGTAAAGGAAAATGATCCTTCCTACTGGCTAAATTAAGTTTTCTATAATCAATGCACATTCTCCAGCCAGTAACCATTCTAGTTGGAATCAACTCATTTTTCTCGTTTTTGACAACAGTTAAACCAGATTTTGTTGGTACCACTTGAGTTGGACTTACCCATTTACTGTCTGAGATGGGGTAAATGATACCCACTGCGAGCAGCTTGAGCACTTCCTCTTTGGCAACTTTCTTCATGGTAGGATTGAGACTACGCTGAGCATTACGAACCGGTCTAGCATCATCTTCAGGATGGATTCTGTAGGTATAAATAGCAGCATCAATACTTTTGATGTCAGCTATTGTCCAACAAATTGCACCTCGGGGCTTTCTTAGGACCTCAATCAACTAGGCTTCATCCTTCTGATTTAACTTTGAGTTTCAAAGTGTGGTTGCCATTTTGCTCCTGCAAATTGTACTTCAAGTGGTAAAGGAGAATCTGCAAAACAATCCAAAAATTCAAGAGCATTTCATCAACATGGTCAGTTTTTTCATCAAGTAAAAATTCAGGTGTATAAAAAATGGAATCATCATCAGAGAAAGGAAAAGTTGAGCAAATAAACTTTGTTGGTGTCAAACTCTCTACTGCATTCAAATTACTTGTGTCATCAAAATGTGTTGGCATCTTGCAAGCATTGAAAATGTTCAACTCAAGTGCTATGTTCCCAAAAGTAAGCTTCATAACTCAACTTCTACAATTAATCAAAGCATTTGATGTAGCTAGAAATGGTCTTCCAAGAATAACAGGAGCTTGGTAAATAGTGGAGGCTGGTTGCTGCATATCAAGAACTACAAAATCCACTGGGTAGTAGAATTTGTCTACCTAGACCAGCACATCCTCAACAATACCTCTCGGCACCTTAATTGATCTGTCAGCCAACTGTAGCATGATAGAGGTCTTTTTCAGCTCACCTAATCCCAACTGCTCATACACTGAGAACGGTAGCAAGTTTACACTACTCCCCAAATCAAGTAAAGCTCTCCCAATGCGTGACTCACCAATCATAATGGAAATGTGGGGAGAGCCGGGATCTCCAAACTTCTTAGGAGTCTCGCTCAATATCAATGCACTGACTTGCTCCGTTAGGAATGTTTTCTTTTTTACATTCAGCTTCCTCTTCACTGTGCACAAGTCCTTAAAAAATTTTGCATACGAAGGCACTTGTTGTATGGCATCCAAGAGTGGAATATTAATCTTTACTTCCTTGACGATCTCTTGAATCTCAATGTGGTATTTGTTCTTTTGGCCTGCTACCAATCTCTGAGGATATGGAACCACAGGTTGGTACCCCTTACTAGTTTCAGCATCTACACTCACAGGCTTCTTCGACTCTGATCTCACTACCTCTGGTTCTTTTTCAGCTTCATCAGTATCTATTACATCTTCAGGTGTAGGAGCAACTACCTGTGTGTCCATAATCATCTCTGGTTGGGGAATTTCCTTTCCACTTCTCAAAGTAAGAATGGCATTTGCTGTCTCAAAAACCTCCCCTGAGACATTATGCACTTGTTGTTGTTGCTATTGCTGGTTTACTTGAGGATTAGGCTGAGGTTGTGTTGGGAATTTCCCTTTCTCTAGAGTGCTCAATGCCGTACTCATCTTATTGATGGTGCTCCGCAAGTCATCTATGGCCTGAGTGTTTTGATTGTTTGTGGTGGCCTAAATCTGCATGAACTGCTGAAGTGTATTGGCCATCTGTGACATACTGTCATCTAGAGACTTCTTCGCAGATGATTGAGGTTGAGAACTCTGTGCAGCTACATGAGGCTGAAATGCTGGAGGTGCTACAAAAGGATAGTTCTGAGATATGGTTGATACTGGTGCTGAGGAGTAACCTGATGAAATGGCTACTGAGAAGGTGGTGGAGACCGGCCAGGCTGATCATTCCTCCATGAGAAATTTGGGTGATTCCTCCACCCCGGGTTATTTGTGTTGGAGAAAGGCTGATTCTGTGGTTTGTTAACCCAGTTCGCTGATTGCATTTGCTCAGACTCACTCTCCTTAAATACTGGCATAATTTGGTAGTCCTGGGTTTTGTGATTTGAATCAGCACATAAAGAACATGCCTTTACTGTTTTCACAGCCTTCACATTTTCCATCTCCATAACCTCCAGTCTTCGAGTTAATGTAGCTATTCAGGCTTGAACGTTAGTGTCCTCTGTAACCTCATATTTGCCCCACCAAAAATAGCCCTCAGTGGCTGTGTTGTCAATTAAACTAGATCAGTCCGAGTGTTCCATTGTTGTGCGCTCTAGGCAAGATAGTCAAAGAATGATAGTGCTTGGTCAGGTTCCTTGCTAAAGAATTCTCCATTGTACAAAGTCTGAACAAACTGCTTGCATTCTGGAGTGAGACCAGTGTAAAAATAGCTCACCAACCTCCAAGATTCGAAACCATGATGTGGACAAATGTTTACCAAATCTTTAAATTTTTCTCAACTGGCCTGAAAGTCTCATCAGGTCTCTGATTGAACTGGCTGATTTGCTCTTGCAAAAACTGAGTTCTCTGAAAAGGAAAATTTTTTTGTAAGAATTCTAGCTGCATATCAGACCAACTAGAGATAGAATTAGGCCTCAAAGAATTAAACCAAATCTTCGCTTTATCCTTTAAAGAGAAAGGAAATAAAATTAGTCTAATAAATTCATCAGTAATGGCTATAGCAATAAAAGTAGTGCAGGCCAACTCAAAGTCTGTCAAGTGCTGGTAAGGACTCTCAGAATCCATCCCGTGGAACTGATGTATCACTGACATCATGTCATACTTAATAGAAAAATTAGATGCATCATCAAGTAAAATAATGCATGATGGTGTAGTTGTGCGAGTGGGCTGCAAATAATCCCTAAGAGTTCGTGGTGCCGGTGCAGCCATGGTTTGTTCAATTTCAATGTCCTCGTCCGTATAAAAAGCAGAAGAGCTATCTATCTCTGAACTGTGTATACTACTCTCTGTACTCGATGTAACTCTAAGCAACCTATTTGAATCGTCTCTCACCCATGACATTAAACATCAGTCCAAATAGCATAAGTAAGATTCAAGCGACTAAGTAGTAGGTGACATGTGAAATGTGTAATCAGAGATAAGATAGTGAAAGAAACATTTGAGATAAAAATAAAAAAAATAAATAAAAAATAATGAGTTTAAATTTACGTCAAGCAACTATTACCTGGCAACGGTGCCAAAAACTTGACTCACTAAAAAATGAGCAGCACAAAGGCTATCCCAAGTGCAGGAGGGTGTCGCGTAATAATTAGGAATAAATTTCTAGATCATCTTCTCAAGGAAAGTTATTTAAAATCAAACTCGTTTAAAATGGTGGAAATATTCACAAAGAGAAAATAAAAGTGGTGGTATGTGCAATGAATGGAAGAGTGCAATGGGAATAAAATGGCACTAGTCATGGACTATATTCATATTTTTGGATTTTTCAGTGTCAAAATGAAATGTAAAAGACTAAAAAATTGAAATTAAAAATCAAGGAATCAACTAAGCTAAACAATCTTAATTAATCTGATAATTAAATAATAAAACAGAAATTATTTAAGTCCTAATTAAGCTTTAATTAATCTAAAATGCAATGGAACTAAGAGATGAATATATAAAACTAAGCTATGAATTAAACTAAATTAGAAAGTAAGTGACAAAATATGAGCTGAAAATTGAAAAGCCCCAAAATCAAAATTTTAGGATTCATCCTTATATTCAAATAAAAATTCTCAAAATTAATCTATATCAATTATAATCACTGTTATATGAAAGCTTAAAAGAGTAAGAAAAGTAACGACATTAAGTAAAATAAATAGAAAATAAATTGTCCAAACATCTAAGCCAAAAATCTCAAAAATATTCCATAAACTTTAAAAACTGAAATTAAATAAAAAATAGGAAAAGAAAAGAGCAAGTCAAATAAATGGAGATGGAGGTGGTAGGCAGTGGATAAGCTAGACTGTAGCAGCAGCTGGAACCCTCAAGGAGCTTTTCAACGGTGCTGCAGTTTCTCTATCTCGTGCTGCGTCAGAATGGTCAAAAGAAGGAAAAAATAGTCTGTGCGGTGTCATTCAAAATAATGTTCTCGAATTGAAAGCAAAAAAGATCTCTTATTTTCCTACTGCCCTGTCTCTCTTTTTCTTTTCTTTTCTTTTTTTTTTCCCGTGAGGCGTGCGTGAGTTTTCCTTTGCTTTTTCTTCTCTTTTGTTTTTACGTGTCTTCCTACCGTCCAAATACCAACCTTTTTTCAATTTTGCTTTTTGACTTCCTTTTTTTCTTTTTCTTTTTTGGTTTTTGACTTTCCTTTTTTTAATTTTTTTGGTTTTTGACTTTTCTTTTTGACTTGATTTTTCTCATACATTTCTTGACCTATATAGAAAATAATAAAAAAATAAAAAATAGAAAAGAAATAAAATAAAAAAGAAGAATACAATATAAAAAATATGTTATGCATGTGAAGGAACATTATCCAATTAAATCAGAAGTTATAAAAATTAAGCATTAACTATGCTATAAATCAATTTAAATGACAACTTGGATTTTTGCATTTTAACCATTTTTTCATCTAAAACCAATAATAATGTAATGAAATAATTTAAATATATGAGTTCTAGATGCATAAAATATACAATAATTCACCTCAATCATAGGGACCTCTTGGACATGCGATGGTGGCTTGGGGTTCATGGTGCGGTGTGGCGGTGGTGTGGAGTTCTCGGCGTGAAGCAGTGGCTGGAACTGAGGGACGTGTGAGAGGCTTGCATGGTGGTGGTGCGGGCAATGGAAGACTATTGGTGTGGGAGGAGTGCAGCAGTGGTCCTCCGCTTGGATGCTTGTGACAAAGCTAAGGCTTGACAGTAGCGTGCTGTTGCGAAACCGTTCGACGTGGGATCTTGCTTCCTTTGGTCGTGCTCTATTTTGAGGATTAGAAACAGATAATTTGTTTTGGTTTATAGAGGGTGGTGCAAGGCAGTGGAGCATAGTGGGGCTTTTCCATGGTGGTTTTGCTCTGGACGATGGGATGTGGGGCACAACTGTTGTTATGATTCTTGATAACTAATGAAATTTAACTCTCTAAATATCTTTGGCTATTCGAGGTGCCAAGGGTTTCCTTACTCAGAGTTTGAGATTGAAAAAAATATTCTTCCTTACCTCATTCGACAAACTTAAAAAATTTTAAATAGGACTACAAACAAAACAAACCACTTCCTACACATTGGCTCAGCCCAAAAGCATGACTCATGTTCTATTAACTGACCAAATAAACAGAAACTGGACTCAGTCAAGGCTACAGCTCACGAATCTAACCCAACATAAATCAACAAATATTAAATAGACTAAAATACCCATAGTTAGTAAAGGAAATTACAATAAAGACCCTGTCTCCCTTAAGACACTTCCCTATTCATTCGGAACCCTAGCTGCCTACATAACATGCTCCCCTCCTTTGGAAACCTTGTCCTCAAGGTTGGAAAATCACCTCCGTAGAACCTCAAAGTCTTCCCATGTCGCATCCTCCTCGCCCATCCCCTTCCATTGCACCAACACTTCAACTCCGACCCTTCGACCCTTTGTAAGTAGTATTTTCTCTAGTTCTGGTGCCGAAGCTGCTTCGGATGTCACGATGGGAAGGGTTTGCAGGGGTTGAACAGCAGCTCCAAGCTTTCTCTTTAAACATGAAGCGTGAAATACTGGGTAAATGAGGGAGTTCGATCGCAACTAAAGCTCGTATGAGACCTTCCTGATACGCCTTATAATCTTGAAAGGCCCATAGTATCTGGCGAGATCTTGAGATTCCTTCTCATGGAAGGGGATGTAATCTTGAAAGGCCCATAGTATTTCATTTTAGCTTGTGCTTCTTGCATATTTTCTTTAACCAGCACAGCTATGTAGTCTCTAGTTTGTGGCTCTTCCTCAACAGCTTGGATCTTTGCGGCTCCTACTTCATATGGTAATAAACGTGGGGTGGCTGTCCATACAGAGCTTCATATGGTGAGACCTTTGTTGAGGAGTGAGTTGAGGTATTGTATGAGAACTCAGCCAAAGGTAACCATCGTAACCAATCTTTTCACTAGACAAACACCTTAAATAACACGCAAGTGTCTTGTTCATGGCCTCTGTTTGCCCATTAGTCTCTGGGTGATTGGCTAAAATCAACAATAGCTCAGTATCATTGAGCCTAAATAACTCCTTCCAAAACTGACTTGTAAATACTAGATCTTTGCCCCTGACGATGGTAAGGGGTAACCAATGTAGCTTAAACACGTTATCCAAGAAAACCCTTGCTACAGTCAAGGCTGTATAAGGGTGATTAATAACCATGAAATGAGCATACTTAAATAGCCCGTCAATCACCACCATTATCACTGTTTTCCCGCCTGAGGGAATGAAATCCATGCTAATATCTTTCCAATTTTTTGAAGGAATTGGGAAAGGTTGAAGCAATCCCACTAGATGGATGGCTTCAATCTTGTTCATTTGACATACATCGCATTCTCGGACAAAGGCCCTGACATCACTTATTAATCCAGGCTAGAAAAACTCCTTTTTTATTGTTGTTTTGTTTTATGCACCCTTGTGTGACCCCCTAATGGGCTACTGTGTAACTAATGCAGGACTTGTTACTGAAATGGCACCAAAGACCCGAGATGGAGCCTCCCTTTACAAAAGAGAAGCCCATTTCGAACTTGGTAATGAGATTGGTCCTAAACTCTCTGATGGTAGAGGCTTAATAGCTACTGCAATTGGGGGTCTTGCTCATAAGCTTTCCTCAATTCTTCTACCCATTGTGCCTACATTATACTAACTGCTTGGAGTTGCATGGAGGATTTTATGGTTGCTGTGTTTGTGGTTTGGTTTATGTTGGATGGATTTGTGGTGAATGGTTTTGTGGTAGATAGGGTTATAGTGGATGGATTTTGGATTTGGGATGTGTTTGTCGTTTGGTTTGTGTTGGATGGATTTGTGGTAGATAGGGTTATGGTGGATAGGTTTTGGATTTGGTTGGTGGTGAGGGTTGAATCTATTTTGTCATGGAACTAGACCCAAGAGAGAGCATCAGCAACCATATTAGTTTTGCCACTCTTAAATTCCACTGAGAAGTCATACCCCAGTAATTTAGAGATCCTCTTTTGCTGTACTGGTGTTCTCACTCTTTATTCTAGCAGGTATTTTAATGTCTGCTGGTCAGTACGTACTTTAAATGATTGCCCCAATATATAATGCCTCCACTTCTTTACTGTCATCACCAAAGCCAATTGTTCATTTTTATAAGTAGATAGACTCAGATTCTTCCCTTTGAGAGCTTGGCTGAATTATGCAATTGGTTGCCTTTCTTGCATTAGGACAGCTCCCAAAGCCTCTCCTGAGGCATCACATTCCATAATAAAAGTTATAGTAAAATTAGGTAGCCATAGAGCAGGTTTGGGGAGGGAGATGAGATTAGAATTTTGTGAATAGTAGTAATATAGTTTGTGAATAGTAGTGAGATAGTTTGTGAATAGTAGTGAGATAGTTTGAGTTGAGTATTTTTTTAGGTTTTGGGAAATGAGAGAGAAAAAGTTAAATGAAAAATATTATAAACTTAAAATATTGTTATAATATAGTTTTATAATATTATTTTTGTTTGGGATTTGAAAAAGTTGGAATTGTTTTTTATTTTTTATTTAAAATTTTGAAAAAGTTGTAATGATTATTTTCAAAAAGTTGTAATGATTATTTTGAAAAAATTGTAATGATTAGTTTAAAAATTTTGTATTTGAATTATGTTTGGGAATAAAATGAGATGAGATAAAATTAGATTAGATGAGAATTTTATGTCTCATGCCATGCCCCAAACATGCCCTTAGAACAAGACGACTGACTATAGATTCCTCGAGTTTGTCAAAGGCTTCTTGTGCTTCCCCATTCAAAACAAAGGAATTTTTCTTCAAGAAAGTAGTGAGGGGGGTTGCTATGGCTCCATATCCTTGAAACTTCTAATAATACCCAATCAGGCCTAAAAAACCTCTTAAGGCCTTGAGAGTCTTTGAAAAGGCTAATTTTGCATAGCTGTCAGTTTTTGAGGGTCTGCCCTTACATCATCTTTGAGATCAAGTGTCCCAAATTCTCTAACTCCTTGCTACCAAAAATACACTTGGATTTTTTTGCAAAAAATCTTTCAGATTGTAAGATTTCCAGCACCATAGTAAGATGTTGTAGATGCTCCTGCAAGGATTTTCTGTAAACTAGGATATCATCGAAGAAAACAAGCATAAATTTCCTCAAATGAGGCCTGAAAACTTCATTCATAACTTGTAACACCCCGTATTTTAGTGTATTTTTAATGAAAGATTATTTTAATTAATTTAAGGATTTATTCTCTTGTTTTTCAATTAAGGGAATTTTGAAATATTATTTTATAATATTTTAAGTTGTGCAAATTATTTTAATGTGCTTTCTTAATATTAATTATTGTTTTGCATTTAAATTGATATTTAATTTAAATAAGTTAGATTATGGGTTTTAAAATTTTTATTGTTTTAATTAAGCATTTCACTGAGTTTGAATTATTTTATTTAGTTTATGGTCTTAAAATCATTTTCGTTGGATCATTTTTTGGATCCTAAGATGTGAGGATTGGACCTCATTTCTTTCCTTCAGTTTTTCTTTTCCCTCTTTTTCTTTTCTTTTCTTTCTTTTCCTACTATTTCTCTAGCACAGCCCAACCCTCTCTCTCTCTCCTTTCTCTCCTTCGGCCGAACACCTCTCCCCAGCCAGCTCCGCCGTGCGCCGCTCATGGCCGGCATCGTCCCTCTCCCTCTCTTCCCCAGCTTCCGGCGACCCCACCACTGTGATTTCAGCCCTTCCCTCGCCGGCAATAGCCCGCACGCACCATCTAAGCCGCACGGCGTTTTGAGCTCCAGCGCCGCCGTCGCTCCACCTCTGGTCACCACTTCATCACCGGCCCTCTAGCAACCCAATGGACCTAACCCCAGCCCCGATCCGTCCCCGGTGAAGCCCAGTCAAGCTCATCTCCGTTTTACCCTTTTTGGCCTTCCACAGCCGTTTCGGCCGCCACCCACGGCCAACCGTCACTTCCACTAGCTTCACTACATCCCATAGACCCTACCCTATCAATTCCAAGTTTTTGTTTGACCCCGTGTAAATTTGGATATACTGTGTATTTCGGCCACAGTATTTTTACACTGTGGAGTTGCTGTTTTGGAGCTTCCAGCCCTCCTGTTATCCTCCGAAAATTATTATATAGCGTTGTAAGTATTTTTCTAAACATCTTTTGAGATTTTAATATATTTTTGCGTTGACTCTTTTAATATTACTGTGATTGGTTGGTTGTGCCGGATTGAGTCCGAGGAGTTATGGGGGTCGGATAGATTGGAGGTTTTTGTTTGGTTATTGGAATTGGTTATTGGATATTGTTGTTGGTCTGGTACATTGCATGTGCACGCATGTTCATATTTGTAAATTGAAAACTGGGTTTTCGTGTAATTGTATTCATGTTCATGTGTTTATGGAAAACTGGGTTTTTATGTGATTTAAAGAAAAAGAGACTGAAGGGATGGTGGTATAGTCCCGCCTGCGATTCCCGCCTACGGTGTATGCGTAGGGATGGTGATAAGCAGGGATGGTGGTGTAGTCCCGCCTGCAATTTCTGCCTACGGTGCACGCGATAGGGATGGTGGTAGAGTCCCGCCTGTGATTCCCGCACACAGTGCTCTAATGGGTTTTTGTGTTGTGTGGAAAGGAACTGTAGGGATGGTGGTAAGCAGGGATGGTGGTATAGTCCCACTTGCGATTCCCGCCTACGGTGTACGCGTAGGAATGGTGGTAAGCAGGGATGGTGGTGTAGTCCCGCCTGCGATTCCCGCCTACAGTGCACGCGATAGGGATGGTGGTAAGTAGGGATGGTGGTAGAGTCCCGCCTGTGATTCCCGCCTACAGTGTCCGACAAATATTTTTGTGTAAATCATTTTCTGGAAAAATGACAGATTATGTTTTTGGGCCAAAAATAGGATTTTGGCGTGTGTTGGAAAATATTCACTTTTCGGGAAAAAATGATAGTTTGGGATCTTGTGCATAGTATATTATATGCATGCATGGTTGGTAGCATTAAATGTATTTTGATCTTAGAGATTGTTTGGATTATTACTTACCTGCAGTACCATTTTATGGTACTGTAGATTTTGGTGCAGGTGAGGTTGTGGAGCTTGTGGGATCGGCTCCCTGGAGGAGGTGTCATGTGGTTATTGTCAATTTGGATTATAGAATTTATTTCTCGCTTGTTTATGTATATGGCTTTTGCTGTAATTTTGGATAATTTTTGTATTAAATAAAATTCTGGTACTTAGTAGACTTATTTATTTTAACCGTTGTGACTCTTTGGTGCTCTGGTTGCACGTTGCACACACTTGAGCACTTATCGTTGGGATGTGTGACCCGTGTTGTCATCATCCTAACGTCACGACTCCTGTGTTGTTTTATACGTGGGAGTCGGGGCGTCACATAACCCCTCAATTTCTCCTTTCTTCTTTCGAAACCAACTCCTCTATTTCTTCTTTCTGATAATAAGGATACCTATAGGGCCTCACACAAGTGGGTTTAGCCCCATCTTGCAACTATATTCTGTGACCAAAGCTCCTGGGCGGGGGTAAACCAAAACGTTCAGCAAAAACTCCTTGAAATTTCTCCAATACTTGCTTAATTTCAAGAAACTCCCCATTTTGTCCAATTTCCTTAATACCTTCCAGCACCTGCAACCACAAACCTTTAGCAGAACCCTTCAGTGTTTTAATCTGGTCGTCACCTAAAAATAGACACGCAACATACTTAAATCTCAAATTAAACAGGTATTCTGATATTTAAGCCTGAAATACTAAAATAACCTATTTTTCTTAAGAATCTAAAATTCTCATAACTCTAAAATATCATCACTTCTGAAATTCATTAATATCCACTTAACGTCTCCGACTAATACATTAAACTCTAAATTATTTCTCTAAAATCAAGTATATGTCTAACATATTTAGTCAATTAAAACTAAGCCCATGTTAAATACATCTCCACTTAATATTCACTAAACATAACTCTAACTCAAATCACAAGTCTATTTAACATCAACCCCAACTTAAAATACATGTCCAATTTTAAAAGTCAAGCCCAGCCCAAATCAAATAAGTTTTTTGCCAAGACTTACCTATTAAGGGCAATAATGTAAAATCATTTAAAAGAATTCTTCAGTTCTTTACGAAAAATCACATCACAAAAAGGCTTGATGGCAATCTTCATAAATATTAGGGAGATGATGTCCACCAGGGCTTAAAGCCTGAAAGCTATTTTACAAAGACATATACCCATTTTTGGAGGAAAAAAAAAAGGAAACGGCAGTGGCGGACCTACGTTTATCTCATGGCCCCCCCCAAAATTTTTGAAAAATCAAAATATACCCTAGTTTTTAATCATAATTTTATCAATATAGGAAATGCCCCCTAAAAAAATTTATAATTCCCATATGCTCTGCAAAATTTTATAAAATTCCAATATACTTAGAAATGTCACTCCAATATTTTCCCTATAGTCCTAGAATTTTGTACAATATCTATATATTATTTATTTTCTAGGGTGTGATCTCACAAAAATTAAATTAAAACTAAGTTTACGATAAATAATAAACTTATTAATATGGATCCCAAAATTTTTTGTTATACAATATAAGGCTTCTTAATATGGAATCCAAAGTAAAAATACAAGAAAAATCATTTAAGGTTGGTGATCTATATGGAAAATAGTTGAGAAGTATTGTCCTCTAGACTTCATAAAGCAAGAAAAAAACTTATTTAAGGTTTCTATTATAGTATTATATGCCTAATGTGAAATGAAAATATCTAGAATTTACATGAAACTTAATAAACTAGTTTACATACTAGAATGAAAGATAGCATTCTAAAAAATCAACTGATAGTTTCTATGAAGGAAATAAATTATAAATATTTCATTACAAAAATAATAATGGATGAATATTATTTCATGAAACATTATCATCAAAAATCTGAGATATATATTCAGATGTTGTACTTTTAGAATTTTATTTCTGCTTCTATATTGCAAATTAAGGAGATCTAATTTTATATATAGTTATGTGTTTATGATTTTTAATCTCAATATGTCACACACTAGAAAATTTGGCCGACCCTAAAAAAGAGTTTTTGGTTTCACCACGGATGAAAGAGGAAGAGGCTTGATGTCCGTAGGAAGAAAAATTTTATTAAGAGAGAGAGAGAGAGAGCGAGCGGCATAATGATGGCTGGGATGAGGTTGACGGCAAAGCACAGAGAGGGAGAGAGAGAAAACAACAGGGGCAATGACCAGTAGTCTCTGGCTAACGGGGCCCTTTCCTATGGTGGTTAACGGTGAATAAAGGTGAAAACCCATAAAGAGCCAACGGCACAAAAGGTGACAAGTCGGGTAGTGGGTGGTAATGGCTGAACGACACACCCACGTAGTAGTTGGACAGCTTACGTAGAAACAGTGGCAGGGGGTATTTGCTCTATTTTCATGTGGTGAAACACAGGCTTTTGTGTTGGTTTACAGGGGGGGGTAGTGGTGGTGCAGGGCAGTCACTGGCTAGTGCAACTAGGTGGCTCGTGGTCGAGTTGTGACGTCGGTTTTATGTGGAGGATGGACTCACAGTGTGGATGGTTCTACCGTGGAGGATGGACTGCAGCAGTTGGGTCTTCACCTGATGTAACGACTTGTTGTCGTTCCACGCGACAAGGGCAGATGGGAGGACGCTGTGTTTGGGAAACAATGGTAGGAGGTAGCAGTCCTAGGTTAAGGGTGAGAGTTGGGTTCATTGTGGTTGAGCGTGCTAGGCGGCAATGGCTAGCTTGCTCCTGGGCATTTCCTGGACGTGGAGATGTGGGGTGGGACGTGTGGACTGAGGGTGGTGGTTGGTGACACACGTAGAGGGGCTGGCATTCCTTGTAGTTGCTCTAGGCTAGAGGCTTGGGAAATTCTTCAGTGAAATGTAGCAAGGGAGGCTGATAGGTGATATGGGAGAGATGTAGAGCGGCAACCCTAGATTTGATGGGGAGTTTCTACGTGCATGGGAGGGATATATATATATAATATATATATATAGGTAGCCGAAACCCTAGTGAAGGAAAGGGGTGGGGGAAACGTGCATGAGATGTTGAGTAGCTAGGCTTGAGCTTTTAGAATAAATTCTTAGCCACTGGTAAATTAAAAGGGCCCACTTGGTCTATAAATTACTAAATGAGCCTTAACTCATTTATTGAGCCCAAAATCATCTACTAAACACCGACGGGCCTTAAAATAATTTTTTTTAACTTTTGGGCCTAATTAAACTCCTAGCTAACCAAAAAGTATAGCTCGTGGGCTAATATAGAATTATCCCATAAATCTAAAATGAGGTTTCCAAAATATTGGCCCATTAAACGTATTTTTTGTCCAAAATCCCATATTCCACTAGAATAAAATTGGGGCCCATAGCGCATTCAAAAGTTCTCGTTAAATCTCAAGTAGGCTTCCCACACATATTAACCTTAAAAAAATTAATAGTACACGGGCTTGGTGCTGGACTTGGGTGTTTCACATAGCAAATGGGCATCCCATTCATGATTCCTTTGACACACGTGCTGCCTAATTTGGCTAGCCCATGCCTAATGGCTATTTCTAAAACCTCCATGGACTTAATAGCCTATTAGTCTTAGGGCCTAATTCTTATTCCCTCTAAAGATTAAAGGTCTGAATTAAATGGACTACATATTGCCAACTAAATTATGTATACAATTAAGGGTAAGGATCGAATTAATTCTTATTCCCTCTACAAGAATTAACGGCCTTTCAAGTGATTTCCTAAAAAAATAAACTTTTTGAGAGGGCGAAAAAGGCGGAAGCAGGTGCTGGAAGGTAGCTGTGGCGCCCAGCCCCCTCTTGGGATTGGACGGTGACTAAAACGCCTAGACATGTAATACAAGGCTACATACCCCTCATACATGACAGATAATATGCTATGCACCTAAGTACACTAGCAGTATGCAAGATCGTTGCAGCGAAAAATAAATAAAGGTCAAAAATTCTAAGCAATTGCAAAGTACATGGTACCATACTATAAAACATTAACACTTTGTCCATGACCATATCATTATAGAATAAGATAAAATATCCCAAAATATCAGGTATTAAAGTTTTGTCTCCCAAAACACGGGACCATCTCAAAAGTTGAGGTCTAAAAACCATAAGTTCTTTTCACCAAAATAACTAAATTTCTTTTTCCTTCATTGTTAAAGTCCCATCAGGAGCCAAGCACAAAAGGACTCCATGAGACTTCTGTCGTCCGGGCGGAGAAGACTCTAATTCCTCAGCTACCATGTCTTCGGGTCAGGTGAGGGCTTCTATGATTGCCCAAGATAAGCAGACATCCGGTCTACTAGTCTATCGAACCTCAAAAAGTTGGAATGAGCCTGTATAGAATACTTGTCCCCCATTGTGTTTTGCTTGCATAGTAAATTACAAATGGAAGCTTACCTCTTCCCTGTCCAAGGACAGCACCTATAGAAAAGTCACTAGCGTCACACATAATTTCAAATGACAATGACCAGTCAGGTGGTTGAATTATAGGTGCAGTGACCAGCAGTGATTTGAGTTGCTCAAACGCAACTTGACATGGCTCATTCCAACTAAAAACACAATCTTTAGCTAACAACTCACACAAGGGTCTCGATATGGAGCTAAAGCTTTTAATGAAGCGCCTATAGAACTCGGCATGTCCCAAAAATGATCTAATATCTTTGACTGATTTTGGAATAGGTAATGTCGATATTAGATCAATTTTGGACTTGTCAACTTCAATTTCTCGGGTCGAAATGATGTGGCCAAGAACAATACCTTGCCTCACCATAAAATGGCATTTTTTCCAATTTAAAAGCAGATTTTTCTCTTCACATCGAGCTAAGACAGCAGTGAGGTTAGTATGGCATGCATCAAATGAATCACCATAGACTGAAAAATCATCCATAAACACTTCCAAGATATGCTGAACCATGTCACTAAAAATACTTAACATGCATCGTTGAAATGTGGCGGGTCCATTACAAAGTCCAAAGGGAATTTTCCTAAATGCAAAAGTTCCAAACGGGCAAGTGAAAGTAGTTTTTTCTTGGTCTTCAGGGGCAATTTCAATTTGATAATATCCTGAAAAACTATCAAGAAAACAATAAAAACTATGGCCCCAACTCTTTCCAAAGTTTGGTCTAAAAATGGTAATGGAAAATGGTCTTTTCTTGTGACAGCATTTAGTTTTCTAAAATCAATGCACATGCGCCATCCGGTGGTGGTCCTAGTGGGGACTAACTCATCTTTTTCATTTTTCACAATTGTAATTCCAGATTTCTTAGGAACTACTTGAGTAGGATTTACCCATTGACTATCCAAGATGGGATAGATGATACCTACATCCAAGAGCTTCAAAACTTCATTTTTCACCACCTCCTTCATCGTAGGATTCAACCTCCTTTGCATCTCTCGACTTGACGATGAATTTTCCTCCAAGAAAATTCGATGTGTGCAAATGGTGGGGCTGATTCCTTTGATGTCGGCAACCGACCATCCAAGTGCTTCTTTATGTTGCTTGAGGACCCATAGGAGCTGCTCCTCTTGCTCAACTGACAAAGAAGATGAGATAATACATGGAAAAGTGTTAGTTGGCCCAAGAAAAACATATTTCAGCGTTTCAGGTAGTGGTTTCAAATCTGGAGATGGAGGGATTTCATCAGATGGTTGCTGATTTATGGATTGAAGTGGCAGGTCTTCAAATTTAAGTCTCCACAGTGAGTCCATTTTGTTTCCTGCACCAGAATTTACTGCATTAGTATCCAACAGCTCAATTTTTTCTAAGTTTCCAAGTAAAACATGTTCCATTTGACTCTCTTGCTCCAATAAAAAAATTCTTCAGCAAGTAAAGATTCCAAACAATTTACTTCCTGGGGTTCTTTCAAATCTTGTGGCTGCCTACAAGTGTTGAACACAGTTAACTCCAACGTCATATTTCCAAACGTCAATTTAAGGATTCCACTTCGACAATTTATCAAAGCGTTGGAAGTAGCCAAAATTGGCCTCCCTAAAATGACGGGTGCCTGAAAAACAGAATGAGGAGTTAATTGAACATCTAATACCACAAAATCAACGAGATAATAAAATTTATCCACTTGCACCAACACATCTTCTACTACTCCCCTAGGCTTTTTAATCGAACGGTCGGCCAATTGCAAGATAATAGAAGTTGGTTTCAACTCTCCTAAGCCAAGTTGTTCATAGGTGTCATAAGGAAGCAAATTAACACTAGAACCTAAGTCTAGTAGTGCTTGGCCTATTTTGGAGCTTCCTATAACACAAGCTATTGTTGGAGA
>QEOT01000822.1:8634-63839 GCA_003123785.1 Pterocarya stenoptera | reverse complement strand
AACACAAGCTATTGTTGGAGAACCTGGATCTTTATACTTAGGAGGAGTATTGGATTGGATAATGGCGCTGACTTGTTCCGTAAGAAATGCCTTCTTTTGCACATTAAGTTTTCTTTTAACCGTACACAAATCCTTAAAAAAGTTGGCATATGTTGGGATTTGCTCAATGGCATCAAGAAGAGGAATGTTAATGCGCACTTGTCTAAAAATGTCTAAAATTTCAGCATGATTTTTATTTTTATGTAAAGGAACTAATCTTTGAGGAAAGGGTGCCGGAGGAGTTACCTTTGGTTCCAAACAAACATCAACATCAGAATTTTTACCTTGTGCATTGGAAATGGAATTTTCACATTTCTTGCCAGCTTCATTACTCAATGTATCAACCTCCTTACCACTACGGAGAGTTAATACGGCCTTGCAAGTCTTGACATTTGTTTCGGAAGATGATGAAGACTCTAGGGCAGCAATTTGGACTTGAGGATTGGGTTGGGATTGAGCTGGGAATTTTCCTTTCTCTTGTGAATTCATGGTTGTGTTCAGCTTGGTCAAATTATTCCTTATGTCATTGATGGCTTGAGAAGTTTGGTTGTTTATGGTGGTTTGACTTTGCATGAACTGTTGAAGGGTGGCAGCCATTTGCTGAAATGGGTCGTCCATGGGTTTTTTAGGTGCTGGAATCAGTGCATTTTGCTTAGTGTGAACTGAATATTGAGGCGCACCACTTCTCGGATGTGCTGAACTCGTGGGATGATCATTTCTCCAACTGAAGTTAGGGTGATTTCTCCAACTTGCATTATAAGTATTAGAATATGGTGCAGAAAAAGGCTTAGAAATCATGTTAACAGGGTGAAAAGCATCAAACAAGACTTCCTTAAAGGCTGGAATAGTAGGACACTCAGATGTTGTATGGAAAGCATCCCCACAAATGGTAC
The DNA here is from genome assembly GCA_003123785.1 of Pterocarya stenoptera. Lineage (NCBI taxonomy): Eukaryota > Viridiplantae > Streptophyta > Magnoliopsida > Fagales > Juglandaceae > Pterocarya > Pterocarya stenoptera. The sequence goes on along the minus strand of QEOT01000822.1, from coordinate 62,907 downwards.
ATTTTTCTGGTTTTGGAATACCCTAAATTTCATGCACTTTCTTTAACTCAATTGCCTCCAATTTTTTCGATAATAGGGCAAATTTGGCTTGCAAATCGTCCTCCCCATTCAAAACATATTTACTTCCCCCATTCAAAGTCCTCAAAGGTTCAGCTCAGTCATAAACACAAGAAGTGTCCCATGATTGAACATTTTCAGCCAAGTAATCAAAATAAGCAAATGCCTCCCCCGGTCACTTGTTAAAAAATTCTCCGTTACACATGGTTTCTACAAATTGTTGCATCTTAGGCATCAAAGATTCATAAAAAAAACTAATGATGTGCCAATCCTCATAACTATGGTGTGGACGAGCATTTAAAAGATCTTTGAACCTTTCCCAACTTTGGTAAAAAGTCTCAGTTTCCTTTTGGGAAAAATTTATGATTTATCTCTTTAAAGCATTGGTTCGATGCATTGGGAAAAACTTTTTCAAAAATTCAGCTTGCATTTTTTGCCATGTTCCAATGGATCTTGGCCTCAATGCATTTAACCATGTTTTTGCTTTATCTTTCAAGGAAAAAGGAAACAACTTTAGTCTTAGAATCTCCTTAGTGCAAGTTCGATCAATGAATGTAGAACAAACCTCTTCAAACTCTTTGATATGAAGGTAAGGATTTTCAGATTCCATGCCATGAAAGTGTGGAATCAATGGGATCATTCCAGGTTTGAAATTAAAGTTGTTTGCATTCACAGGTTGGATTATGTAGGAGGGTGTGCTAGTTCGGACAGGTTGTAAATAATCCCTAAGTGTCCTATCCTGATTTACCACGTCCCTATCATGATGCTCATTTTCAGCCATGTCGCTATGAGTGTCAGATGATGATTCAAGAGAGACAGATGCAGAGTTAAAGGATGCTACTGATTCTGTCCTAACCAGCCAAGATGTTTGGTCTCTAGTCCATTCAGTCATACAAAAAAACAAAAAATAAAAGTGACTGAAAGATAAACAAAGAAAATCAGAAAATGGAAGAAATGAAAATAAAATGAAAGAAATTGGATGTCACCCAATCTGTGAAGAGGTTCACAGCATTAACCAACAAGAATGTTTGCTTAAAACGCCAATTGTCCCTGGCAACGGTGCCAAAAGCTTGATCAGTTTATAATTTTGACTTCCAAGATCGAATTCACAGGGACAATGAGAATTAAGCTAACTTTTCAAATTTGCAAGATAACGTTTATGGTGACAAGAAATTTTGAAAAGGTAACAAAGTATTTTAACTAAAAGGTCTAAAAATGAACACAAGAAAAATCTAAAATGGGAAATAAATTTCAAAGGTTATCCACTAACTATATCAATAACAAAATGGGGGCTATTTACTAAGGAAGTATGGATTGAATTAAGATTAAAAGTGTTGGCTATTTTGGAAGTTCAAGCACAAGTAAATCTGAAAATATGTGTGCATCTATGTTTCTAAAATTACAAAGAATCGAGGGATTTAGAGGAAATGTATAGAAATTGAGTTAAACTTGTAAGGAACAATAAAACAAATACTTGGGATACAATTTTCACCCACTGTTTTGGTGATGGATTTTACTTCTCTTTTCATCTTCCCTCAACCCTTCTCTCATTCCTAGAAATCATGGTTGGATAATATAGCAATGAACCACAAATTTCAGCCTAATAAAACTATTGACAGATTATATATATCAATTGTGAAATAGTGAAAGAAAACCATCAAAGTCTTGCTACTTGTTCAAGAATCAATTGTGCCTTTACGTCTACAATTGAGCAAAACCAAGAACAAAGAACTTCAATCCTTTCTAAATGCAAACTGAAATATAATCCAACAAATTAATCATCAAAACCACATAGCATTAGAAGCAAATCCAACCCAAAACAGTCATGGGTTACTCCTTGAATCCCAAGCTGAAAATCTAGCCTATCATCTCTAAATTAGTAGAAATGCCCAAAAGGATGAATCCTAACATTTTAAGTTGCCCTATAAAATAAAATTTGCAGTAGAGGAAAACCAAGTAAAGTTCTAAACAAAGCCCCAAAAGTGCCCGAAAACCAGAGGAAAAACGACAGAAAAATAAAAATTGAATGAATAAAAAAAACTGTTCTGAACTTCTATCTCCTGCCCCTACCAAACGTAGAGATTAAAAACTGCCGAAAACAAATAATGCTAGCCAATGAAAAGTGAGGCCTCTTCCGCGTGAGTTGCTGCTGCTTTACCCCTGCTCCAAGTCCTGTGCACTTAGCCCACATTCTCTGCTTCGTGAGTCTACATCTGCTGCTGCGTGAGTCTGCTCTCAGTGTGTTGCTGCTGGTCCCTCTCTGCTCCTTCTGCTCGCGCAAGACATCACCATCCGACTTCAAAAAGACCCCAGGTCGTGAATCTGCTACTGCGCTTCCTCTTCATCAAGTGCCTATTTTTTTATTTCCAGTAAATAGCCCATGTAGGTTGGCTGTCTCACTTCTTATCCCTCGTGACTTAGCACACTCCAATTCCAATAATGCCCTCTACTCTTCATTCTTTCCAAAAAATGCCCTGCACATACAAGTATGATATGGGTGTTTAATTATTTTAGAGGCAAATATGAAACTTTTGTGTGTAAAATATTGGCATTGATTGGTTTGGAGTCTTATACTAAAATTTGATGTGTAATTAAGTTGCTTAACTCTTTTGATGAAACATATCATTCACTTTAAACAACTTAATCATGCATTTTCAACACTTTATCAGTCTACTAGTCTATCGAACCTCAAAAACTTGGAACGAGCCTGTATAGAATACTTGTCCCCCATTGTGGAATCACTAATATTCATGATTCTTGAGAATTCGGGGTACCTGTAACAACTTCTACCATTCCGGTTTGGGGACAGCTAGAAAACTACCAATCAAAGCAAACAAAAGGAACTTTAGCCCAGCAACTCATAATGGATCATATGCCTAAAGGGATGAGCCGATCATAGATTCCTGAATTCTATAAGGACCCTTTTCTTGAAAGTGGAAAGTCTGCAGAGGTTGAAAAGGTGGTTGTCCAAAAGGAAAATCCCCTTAATAAGAAGAAGGAGGAAATTAATGGGGAGCAGGAGTTGAATGCAATAAACTATCCTGGGACTACTGTCACTGATGATTATGCTGCTAACTACCAGAAAGAAGACCCCATAGGTAGTTCTAAATGGAAAAGAAGGGCTAGGCTAAAACATCCAATGATTGAGGGTGGAATGACTACTAGGATGGCAGGTAAAAAATGAGACTCTCTAGCAGACCCTACTAAATCTCAAGAGGAATATTAGAATGATGAGAGTAGGGATAAGAATAAAGACAAGAGAACTGAGGTGGTTGAAAATGATATGCAAATGGAATTGGCAGAGGCTGCTTTGAAGCCTTACCAACAACAATGAATCTCATAAGTTGGAACTGCCGAGGGCTTGGGAACCCTCGGACAGTTAACTTCCTTAACCTACTAGCTAAGGACAAGAATCCAAGTATGATATGTCTCATGGAAACAAAATGTTCAAAAGCAAGAGTGGAAGAGGTTAGGAAAATTTTAAAATTTGATGCTTGTTTGGTGGTAGAAAGCAGAGGTAGAAGTAGTGGACTTGCTCTAATGTGGAAGAATCTTGTTAAAGTAGTTATTTATAACTATTCGAGTTGGCATATCAATGCTCATGTTACAAATGATCAAATGGCACAAACTTGGCTCTTCACAAGATTCTATGGCCATCCAGATACTCCTAAAAATTTTCCTCCCCCCTCCACGTAGGTGGAGATGGCGGGGCTACTCCTCCATACTCCGATTAGTCTGGTATGGAGTTTGTTACATGGGTACTGTTACCTCTGTCGTAGATAGAGGTGGGCTATCCTTTAGACTTAGGTCTTTAGGGATTTGTCCTCGGGACTAGACCTGTCAGCCACGAGAGTGTGTTGGGAAGCTATTAACGGTTGTAATTGACTTTTTAAGTCAACTTGTATGTCCTTTTAATGAATGGAATGAGATTATTTTCAAAAAAATAAATAAAAAAGATACTCCTAAAAGAAGTATGAGCTGGGAATTCTTAAAGTCCTAAACCTATGGACTCCACTCCATGGTTTTGATGTGGTGACTTTAATGAAATAACCTGTCGAGCTGAGATGGTGGGAGGTGGTCCTAGGCCTTACAAACAAATGGAGATTTTTAGAAATGCCCTTGAATGGTGCTCCTCAAAATCAATTCCGACTAGAGGATCAAGATACACTTGGGCAAACAATAGAAGTGGTCAAAACTTTACAAAAGAAAAACTAGATCGAGCACTAGCCAATCCAGCATGGAAGTTATTGTACTAGGTAGCCAGCTGCAATGTGGAACCTATTGTGAAATCAGACCATTCACCATTACTTATCCTTTCAGGAAATAAAAGAGTTCAAATCAGTTTTAAATGTAAATGTTTTAGATTTGAGGCAATCTGGTCCTTAAAGGATGGATGTGCTAATACCATAAAGGAGGCCTGGGGGAAGGCTGCTCTTGGAGAGGATCCTGCAACCATTATGAATCAAAGACTACTCAACTGCAGTTCAGCTCTGAAGCAGTGGAATGTGAGAGCAAATAGGAAAATTCTTAGTAATATCAATCAGAAAAATGAAAAGAGTTAGCGAGTTACAAGAAGAAGGAATGGGAGATCATGTAGAGAATGTTTTCTACCTAGAACCTGAAATTGATAAAATTGTAGCTGTGGAGGATCTTAAATGGAAATAAGTGGCAAAACAACATTGGCTACAAATGGGTGACAGAAACACTAAATTTTATCATCTACATGCTACTCAAAGAAGGAATATTAATAGAATTTCTCAAGTCTTGGATAGCATAAATGTGTTAGTGACTGAAAAACAACAGATTGGGTCTACATTCTCTAACTATTTCTCTGAACATTTCTCCACCTCTCATCCATCTGGCATTGAAGAATGTCTCATGGATACATCCAACAAAGTGACACCTGAGATGAATGTGATACTCCTGAAGGAATTCACTGAAGGGGAGGTCAAAGTGGCAATATTTCAGATGAATGGTTTAGGCTCTCCAGGCCTTGATGGTTTCCCAGCTTTATTTTATCATTCTAATTGGAAACTACTTGGCAAAGGAGTATGCTGCTTTGTACTCAAAATTCTAAACAAAGGAGAGTCATTAGAGGGTGTCAATGATACCTTCATCACCCTGATTCCAAAGGTCAAAGATCCCATGAAAGTTTCAGATTTCAGACCTATTAGCTTATGTAATGTGATTTACAAAATTGTTGCAAAGGTTATATCAAATAGGCTAAAGGCTATATTACCTAATATCATCTCTTTGAATCAAAGTGCTTTTGTACCAGGTAGGACTATCACTGATAACATCTTGGTTGCTTACGAAATTCTTCATTCAATGTCAACTAGAATGCAAAGAAAATCAGGATTCATGGCTTTCAAACTTGATATGAGCAAGGTATATGATTGTGTGGAGTGGTCCTTTCTATCCTCTATGATGTGCAAACTGGCGTTTGATAGCAAATGGATCTCATTGGTGATCAATCGTATTACTTTAGTATCTTATTTAATTCTTATCAATGGTGAACCTCAAAATAGTTTCAAGCCCTCCCGGGGACTAAGGCAAGGGGATCCTCTCTCCCCTTACATTTTTATTCTCTGTGCAGAGGCATTATCATGTCTCCTTAAGGCTAAGATGAATGGAAGCATCACTAGTGTTCCAATGGGAAGAGGTCCTATAAGAGTTAGGTTATGTTTGGGGGGAGGGATGAGATTTCTCATCTCAATCTCATCTCATCTCATCATTACATCTTTTTCAAATCCCTATATAAAATATAATAAATAATTCAACTTTTTCAAATTTTAATTTAACTTTTTCAAATCCCAAAACAATCATAATATTAAAAAATAATATTTTAAACTTTCATCTTAACACTATTCATAAAATTTTCAAAAATTCTCATCTTATCTCAACATCCAAACATAATCTTAATCATCTATTATTTGCTGATGACAACATAATATTTTGTAAATCCAATTATATTGAATGGAGCAGATTAATGAGGCTATTGACTCTATATGAACTTGCATCTGGTAAGATGTTAAACAAGGAAAAATCCTCCATATTTTTAAGCAAAAATACTTCACTTGAGAATAAGAGAACTATCCTACAAATTGCTAGAATGCACTTAACAGGTTCTTTTAAGAAATACCTTAGTCTCCTAGCCATGATTGGAAGAGCCAAAATTGCATCCTTTCATGGCCTTATTGATAAAGTGTGGTCTCAAATAACAAATTGGAAAACAAATTGCTTATCAGTAGCTGGGAAGGAGGTGCTGCTCAAATCTGTTTTGCAAGCCATTCCTACTTATACCATGGGGATATTTCTTCTACCTCTACCACTACCAATAGACTGGACCAGTTATCAAGGAAATTTTGGTGGTTTAATGAGGACCAATCAAAGATTCATTAGGTCATCAACAAACCTAAAGATCAAGGTGGATTGGGATTTTGGAACTTCAACAGTTTTAATCTGGCTCTTCTTGCTAAGCAAGGGTGGAAAATACTTACAAATCCAGAATCACTACCTGCTCTCATCGTAAAACAAAAATATTTCCCACATGGGTCTATCTTAAAAGCTAAAATGGGATTTAGACCTTCTCCAGCTTGGAGGAGTATGTGACGCCCCCAATCCCTGCTTGGGATGGAACAGAGACTTAGAGCGTTTGGACATGCAACACAAGGTTACATACTCCCGTTCATGACAGTTAATATGCAATGTATCCTAGTATGCAACTAGCAGTATGCAATAATCGCAGCAGAAATAAAAGGTTAAAATGTAAGATATGCCAGAATAACTAAAAACATCACAACTTCATTAGAAAATCATCATGTTCAAAATACCAATGTAGTATAGACTTATATACAAAGTCATCTTATTCTCTTCATGCGTTCTAAAGCATGAAGGACTTGGGCTATAAACATCAACATTAGATCTAGCTTCCTCACAAAACTTGGCTCATTCTCAAACATGTGGATCCAGTGCTCCATCCATCTCTTCCTGGTCGAATCCTGACACAAGTTCTATCATTCCGAGTGGAATGATGGTAGTCCCATAAAAGGGTGAGATTTACTCGAAATCTCAGTAAGTTAAATAACTAACTGGCACAAAGATAAATTAAACATGAAAAATGATAAATATGCAATGCAAGAGATGTAGAAAATCAGTATGCATGTCTCCCAACCAGATTCCTCAACATCTTTTAAAAATATGGAGACACGGGTTTTTTACTCTGTAAGTAATTTCGTCATCATTTTTGAGAAAACATACCTTCTTCATAAAACTTTCATCATAAACTTTTATCATCATAGACTTACATCATTATCTTAATTAATAACATAACGTGTGGTAATGTCACAGTTCCCCATATGCATTGTGAGTACCTGCGGTGACCGTAATACAACTCATGTTGAAACTACGTTGTCTATAGACTCGTTCTCAATGCATTGGTAAATATAATATAACATCATAAAATTCATAATGTGTATACCCACCAGCATTGGGTGTCATAACATGTTGACTTCGCTCCGGCGTTCTTTAAAAAGAACCCATTCGAAGCTTGTTGATTGTTCTTCGTCAACCCAGGGGTTACCACTCCATTATTAATTCCCCATCCCGGCCTTTGGGGTCGTGACAAAATGATTTTCATGCTATGCTTTAAAAAATATTTTTCATGACATGTGTGTATGTAGTAAATTTCATGCAAAAATGACATTTATACATGTAATATGCAAAAATGATAAAAATGTCACATGTCATGTAAGTATGCACTCAATGTATCATATAACATGATAATTTATGCTAAAAAGGATAATTGAAGTAAGAAATGAGCATTTATCAATAATTCATAAATAATCTATCAAGGTGTAAGTTAGAGGCCAACTTACAAACTTCTGGGGAAATTGCAATTAGTGCCGTAGTTACGTAAATCATGTGTATACTAAATTAGGGTTAATACTCTTATGGATAGGGTCAAAATCAAAGGCTTTAAAAATTGAATATTTACAAGAATACCCCTAGACTTTCAAAAATTGACATTTAAGCCCTAAATTTTGACATTGCAAACGAACTCTAAATGTAACCACATTTCATGGACTTCATATTTTTGGCATTCTAAAATCATCTATGCCCTTGAATTTCAATAATTCAAAGTGGAACTTGTCCAATTAGTCCCAACCCGTGGCATGCATCCTAATTGATGCCTATGTGTATTTTCAACTATTGATCCCTATGAATGCATGCATATAGGATTTTATTTAATCACTAATGATTACTAAAATATTTAGGGACATTATTAAGTCTAATCCTTGAGTAATCAAGTTCATCCCAACACTTAATCAAAGCTAAGAAATCCTTAATCACCAATATGCTTAAAACCGATTCATGCTTGAAGATCAAAACAAGATAGATTTAAAACCTATCATGGCATGCTTCTAACCACAAATTTAACCTTCCATAATCAGGTTAGGATAATTATAGATCATATAAAAATCATGCTTAGTACATGTCATAGCTAAATTTCTATTTAAAACATTCAATCATTCAAACCTTCCTTTAATTGATCCGGTTTTGCATTAAGCATCATACCTTCTCAAAACTCAACCAAATTTCATACCAACACTTGGAAACAAACTTGAAATGCTAGCTAAGATCAAAAGGAAGAAAACTTACAAATTTCGTGGCCTTCCAAGCACTCTAGACTGCCTTACACAAGAATACTCAAGAACTCAACCAAACTCACTTGGTTTGCACTCTTTTGATCTCTAAGAGGGGGAAATGCTCTCAAGGCTCAAGAGGATGCTTGGAGCTGTGGTGTGAGTGAAATGAGAAGGGGAGGGAAGTATTTATAAGAGGCCAAGGGATGAGGGGCGTTGGCTTGGGTGCTTGGTGATTGGGTGAAGTGGGAGGTCCTCAAATCTGGAACATTTCCAGATTTGCTTGCATGAGCTTAGGTCAGCTTGTGTAGGGGGAATAGTGGCCTAAAACCACCATGGTTTCCTCTCCACAGTTGCTACATTGATCCTAGAAGGCAGTTCTGGTCGTGGGGCATCATTTGGGTGGCATAAAAACCATCAAACAACCCTTGAAAACAAGTGGATGGAGGTGGTTTTGTGGTGGCAGAAAATCAGTTCGGTTTTGGATGATTTTGGGCAGCAAAAATGAGTCAAAATCCATCATGATGGTCATGGGACTTCTTGGTTATTGGGTGGAGAAGGAGGTGGCATGGGGTGGTGGTGCAAACCATGGCAGAAGGCTGGTTCAAACTTGACTCAATCGGTTACAACACAAACTAAACCAAGGTGCACCCGGTTTGGTTCAAGGAATTGGTTTGTGCAAATAATTTCGTCCAAGGCTCAAACTGACTTTGGGAGGGTCTCATTAGGTGTTTAAGAACCATATTAACCTTGAGGAAAAACCACAAAAATGTTGGGCCCAAGGGCAAAACATTCCAAGCATTACAAAGGTCATATATGCCTTGCACGTTGTGATGACAAGTACGTGTTTAAATGCTCAAAAAAAGTATACGATTGATTCGCAGTAGAAAATAAAAAGGTAGTCATTAAATCTAAATAACAGTACTAGAAAAATTTAAATACATCACAACTATAATATCCATAAGCCACTTGTCTCCAAACCATAAGCAAAAGAATATTTATAGTCATTTATTTTTGTTTTCAAGAAAATTAAACATAGCAACTTAACAAAGCAAGGAAAAGCCCCAATCCTCAATACTTTGATTGTGTTGGATCTCCATGACTATAACTACTACCAAATTCTTCATTTGTTTCAAAATTTACAATTTCAAAGAGTGGAACTATAGTGGGACTCCTAGAGTAAGATTCGCAAAATCACAGTAAGTAAAAAAAAGACCAATTCTCAGAAAAGCATGCCAGTGAAAATCAAATTATGCAAATAATTGATGCAAGGAAATATGATAATTGATGTTGCACATTTAACCAAATTAATAGTAATCAAGTAACAGAACTTGAGTACACAACACAATTTTCCATGTAAGTTGTAACATACCCAAAAGAAAATCTCGTTTTCTAAAACATCCATTCTGTGATAAGCACCACAATCTCCCCATATTGGATCTTCCATACACATTCGCTTCATTCACCACACCATAGGTAATGACCGTGTGTGTGATATGTTATGAGTGACTTCTGGCTTCTCACCTTGTCCTTGACCACATCGTCCTCTAGCATCCGCCATTAGAGAGGCCATGCTTTGATCCTAGAGTGTCTCCGTCTTCCTGAGCCCGTTGTCATCCAATGATAATCCAGGGAATGTCACTTAGTTTTATGCATTCCTAAGTGACAAAAGGAGCTCCACCAAATGCCCCATCTTAGCTTGTGGTTTTGATACTCACGCACCCACGTAAAACTATTTAACCCCAAAAATTAACAATATCTCGGATTCCAATTTACATGCATAAATCACAATCTGATGGCATGAAATTCAGCAAATGATTTAAATGTTATAACTAGCCCAACAATTGGGGTGTGACGGGTTCAGTTCGATCCTGCTTTGGACATTTAAGAATTGATACTCGACTGATTCACCACCAAAACTAGAACTTTCAATCTTTTCAGTTTTGGTCCGGTCTATTTTTCTAGTTCTAAGGATAAACAAAATCATACTCCAACAAACATTTAGCAAGTGATATTAATTTTATGTTATAAAATTAAAATTTATATGTTATATCAAAATTCAAATGTTATATTAAATATTATAAGATTAATTTATGTTATATTAAGATTTATAAGATTAATTTTATGTTATATCAAGTTTTATATTTACTTTATGTTATAAGATTAATAGACATGAATAATAAGATTTTAAAATTTCATGTTATATTAATTAGCAATTTAGCATATAATATATATTATATAATATAAAAAATTCGGTTCCGGTTCACTTCAAACTTGTATTCTAAAAACCAAAACCGGAATTGGATCGATTTTCAATCGGTTTTGCTAAATAGGAACTACTACCTCATTGAACCTAGTTCAGTCCGGTTCACCGGTTCCCAATTTTTTTAGGAGTAATGGTCCTCATCATGATCGGGGTGGAACATTTTCTTATTGGCCTCACTTGATAAACAGGTCAAGAGATTCTCCTGGTGTATCCTAACTCAGTAGAGAGTGTCCTTGGTCCAATCCAATATATCTCAGTGTGTGTGTGTGTGAGATTTGGAACAGGCTAGCAAGTTGTTGGCCAGGTGGGAGTGAGTTCCCGAGTTAGAAGGTAAAGTGACTCCCTACGAGATTTATATGATGAGATATGATGAGTTTTATGTGCTTGAGAAGAGGGTGGTTCCTTGTCTCGGTGATAAATATGTATACTTGAGATTTACACAGAGGGTAATTCCTTAGAGTGTGATTCATTGTCATGCTTATATACTCGTGCTTTATTCATAGGGTGGTTCCTTGCCATAACTATGAATATATTATTTTTATCTTAAGGGTGACTCCATGCCACGCATAAATAGGGTGTTTTATTCATAGGGTGTTCACATATCTTTTACATGGAAGTGTGCATTGCATCTTCACTTGGATTGTCTCTCATTAGCAGTTTCGTTACAACTGTTTAACCTATCTATAGTTTCATTTATTAAAAATCGTAGACTTTGATGTAGAGGTAGCTCATGAGAGCTTTTCGAGGAATGATCGAACCCGCCTGAGCAACAGTAATGGAGGTCTGACTCCATTAATAGTTATTTGTATTTTTGGGAGATGTACTCATTAGTCAAGACGATAAATCATGTTTGGTATGCCGGACTTGGATGTAGGAAGTGATCAAATGGTATTGTGTAATATTATTTGGGAAGTGAGAATGATATATGGATATTTTTGTGTTAATGAATTAATCTATTTATGGTTTAGACCTCTGGTACAAATAGCATTTAGTTTATGATTAAACCTTTACTCATTCTACTGCAATAAACATATACATGATTATTTTGCTTACATGTGCACTTCCTTGTGAAAATTGACTCCTATTCCTGATCTAAATATGGGGTTTTGCATTAACACATCATTTTGGAAATTTTCATATGACACGACGTTTGAACTTCATGCCATTTCTTCTTGCTTGAATTATGGTTTCAAGGATTTTTACAGTTGTACATCCGAACCTTCTTCAACAGTGCATTATTTAGGTGATTAATTTCTACTGCATCATGTGAATATGATGATCAGCGACCCCAACCTTACTCTAGTCAAGGTAATTTGTGACATATAGAACATGTGACTATCATCCATTAGGATGTCACTTCCCTCAAAGGTTTGTTGTAGGAATTTGCATGAATATATCCACTTCTTCTAAAGGTACCTCATTTGAATCTCATGCGACCAACTTTTCGTTTGAGTTTCTTTGTTTGAAGTATAAAATATACAACATGGATTGTCCAAACTAGCTAGTTCTGTTCAATAGTTGATGTCAATATATAATAATCTTATATTTTATAATACATTGATCACTTCGAAAAATAAATTCAATACCCAAGCTAGAAATTAAGATTCTATCAAAGTATAGATGACACCAACATTGCCAACCTAAGAATTAATTAAAAGTTGTTAATATCCAGAGGTTGTAATTAATCATTCGCGCTTGAGATCAGTAACATTGAAAGTACCAATATCACAAACGACTTATTCATATAAATCTCATTGCACATATAAATCTCATTGCACATCTTCCATTTCATTAATATTCTTATAAATAAGTTATGCATCCACTATGACCAAAAAAAGGGGGAAAGAATTTTGTCTGTTTGTATTCGAAACTCACCTCAACTCATCTCATCTCATCATACAATTTTTTCAAATTTCCACACAAAATATAATAAACAATTCAACTTTCTCAAATCCTAAAACAATAATAATATGAAAAATAATATTCTAACAATATTTTATTCAACTCATCTAAAACCATCTCAACTCATCTCAACTATCTTTGAATCCAAACGTGACTGAATGAATGACTTGACGCCTTAAAAGATTCTAGCTCAAAAGCTTTGGGAAGTGGCTTACATGGTGCGAGGGCTGGGAAAAAGATTCTCTCTAGTTGTTACCTTGAATTGAGAGCCTTAAGTGAGAGAAAAATAGACACATGTAATAGGCCTTACAACATTTATTGTTGCCCATATAAATATTTCTAATGGACCCGCGGTCGTTGCTTATTTCTCTCCCACTTGAAGACTTCAAGTCTGAACAATAACTTGAGAGGTTGATCTGGTGCAATGTTGGCCAAGTGGTAAAGGGCGGAGGTGAGGGCACAAATTGGAGATGGCATTATGGAAAGCAAAGATGATAGAAAATGAGAGAGGAGAATGAAGGATGGTTTAGAGATGTGGAAGAGGAGGCAACAATGGTGGTTGTGAGTTTGTAGCATTTGAGAAGGGAGGAGTGGACCGAGGTGGTACCGAAAACAAGGATTAGGAAGTGGTATTGTTACTTGGAGATGCATCAAAGGGTCAGAGTGATCAAAGACTTAGAAAAATAACCCTTTCTAAGGAGAAAATACACAAATCCTACCAAATTATCACCTAATTTGCAAGATCTCCTAAACTATCAATTTCAACAATCCTTCCAAACTATCTAAAGATTGTAATGTACCCCATTTTCTGTTTAAAAAGATAAAATTACCCATAAAAATTCTCAAAAAAGATAAAATCACGCACTGCAATATTACATTTAAGAAATAATTTATTTTCAAATTATTTTCTACAAAATAAAATGCACCTTAAAAAATACAGTATTACTATAAAGCACAATCTTATAATACAAACTACATAACACTGAACTCCACATATTTCTATCTAAAATTGATATAACTATTATCATATTTATTGATGTAGGTTGTATCGAACAATTCAGAAGAAATCTCACCAAAATTGTATGCTCTGGCACGTGGTCCATCTAGGCGGGCCATCCAATACTTAGGATGTTTGGTACGTGGATATAGATTTCACGCAGTTGACAGAGAATGATATAAGAAAACTCAAAATTGTGGGGTCATTGTCAAAGGAAGCCATGGGGATGATAACATTGACTTCTGCGGTATTGTGGAAGATATCATAGTGTTAAAATACGTGGGGGGATATATGCTCTGGTTTTTTAAATGTAATTGGTGGGATGTCTAAAATCCTAGGTTGGGAGTGCGTAACGATGAATATTTTGTGAGTGTCAATACATCTCGCACACGGTATAAGGACGGTTCTTTCGTTCTCACTTGCCAAGCGAATCAAGTTTTTTATTTAGATGATCCGGAGTACGGGAACCCATGGCAGGTAGTGGAGAAGTTTGCACCAAGAAATGTATATAATCACTTTCCAGAGGCAGACGAACCACATGAAGAAGATGATAGCCCAGCAAATGAAGAAGCATATCAAGAAAAAGAATCAGGCATCAATCTATTTGTTGATCTAAGCCAATATGACATGGTCCCATTGTGTAGAGAAGATGTTCAACCCGAAGTAATTGAGGGTGAAATGTCGGAAGAAGATGAATCACATGAAGTGTCTAGTGAGGATGAGGGTGACTAGTCCAGCAAAACCAATAGTGAATGAATTTCAAAATGATATTTTGTAAGTATTATTCTTATAAATATTTGTAACGTTTGTTGCTCCATATAATTTATTACAATTTATAATAGATATGCCTCCCAAACGCAAAGCAACACATGTGCTATCCCCATCCATTATTGACTCCCCGTGTGGTTCACCTACCATCGAGAGTGGGCCAACATCACTAGACCCAGAACAAGATATAGTATATCAAATTAATTACCATATTTTATGAAATAAAAATAATTTAATTCAAATATATTCTTTAATTACTGTATATATAGCTGTTGTAAGCCAGCGTCGAGGTCGAGACACTAGGAGGGGTGTCTGTATAGAGAAAGTAAGGAAAGTGGGTAAAATTAAAATTGATATTCCTGATAATAACACTAGTGGCTCCAGAGATTCGACAGCGTGGCATGCTTTTATGTTGGTTTGCTTACTCACACATATGCACCGATTGCAACATTCTCTTGGTCTAAAGTTTCCAAAGATGTGAAAGACCACATCAAAAATCATTGCTCGGTAATAAGCTACATTCCAAGCAACTAATTATATAACATATTAATTTAAAGTTACTATGTATTTATACTAATTTTTTATAATTTTTGAAAGGATGAGCTTGAGCTTGATTTTGGCCGACGAGAGGATCGATTAACGGTTGAGGAACTGATGTTAAATGCATTCCAGAGGTACAAAGGTCGATGCCATGCACACTATAGGAAGTTCAATACTACACTAGAGGCTCACCAAAATCCATTCCAAGCAATGCCACCAAACGAATGGGAGAAGGTTTGTGATATTTTTGAAGATCCTGCTTATCAGGTGATTTTGCTGATATCTTCTTTTAATAGTATATGATAGATGTATTAAACATATAGACATAATTTTTTTTTAGCAATGGTGTACTGTGAACAAAGCAAATAGATCAAATTTAATGATACACCATCATGCGGGTTCTCGATCTTTTCATCGTTTATCTAACAAAATGGTAAGTTATTCTAATCCCCATTAAATATTAACATATAATCTACTTTTCTGATTTAAGTTCTAATATAAACTTTTCTTTTGTAGAAAGAAGAAAGTCCTGCAGATTCTAATTGTATGCTAAATCATATAAAAATCGTGATGGTGTTTGGACTACTTCCGAAGCAGAGGCAAATTATATAATGTTAAGTTTCTTTAATTCCATTGTGACATAATATTTTTGTTACTTATACTAACTTTAATGTTTTTGTTCTTGTAGGACAAGACGATATCTCTTTATAAGGAAACTGCTGCAGATCCATCTGATGCATCATCTGTCAACAATGCTCAGATCTTTTCTCAAGTTCTTGGATCACGTTCTGGATATTTGAGAGGCTTAGGACGTTGCGTGAAGCCATCCCCAACATCATCATCCTCTTCTTGAGCCAGATCGAATGACAGCAAGACTAAGGAATTGGAATGAGCAACACTTGAGATTAAATGATTGAGGTCCAAGGAAAAAGAGTTGCTGACCTGATTAGATCAAGTAACGGATCTTGAGGCGAGATTATAAGAGAACATGCAGAGGAGACTTGGGATGGAGGTACAAAAAGCTGTGCTTCAACAGTTGCAGTCAATTATGTCCCAAAACTCTATGCCACCACCACATTCTTAAAATTTATTTTTTCTTTAATTGTCTTTCTATTATGATGTTTCAAAACATTTAAACAATTGTTGAATTAAAATTTTTGTAATATTAGTATTCTGATTTTAATTAAATTCTGTACCGTATGATTAATACTGTTCAAACGTCAATTACCTTTATTAAATCCATTCAAACCAAAATAGACCCATTTGAGCACAAAATAAAGAGTTCAAACGACTACTGTGATATATAGTCCATACGTCCGTTCGAACAATAAAATATTTTTTCGAACAACATTAATTTCCTAAACCCCGTTCCAACGGAATGAGTTTCAAAAATAAATATTCAGTTTGAACGAAAGTCATTTTATAAATTTATTGATTCGAGCACATGACAATCATTCGAACACTCCAACAGTTCGAACGGAATCAAATATGGTCATCTGTTCGAAAGAATATATTTTACATTTGAACGGTACATGTCGACTCGAACCTATATTGATCCATTCGAACGTATTGTTGAGAAGAAAAATTTTTCGCCTTAAAAAAATGTTCCCCGTTAAAGTAGGTTCGACTGGTTCTGCCCAATTTCGTCCCTAAAAATCCTTTTTGGAGACAAAATTTATTTTTCATCTCCAAACACCTTTTGAGACGGTCTTTTAAAGACAAAATAGCGACGAAAATTTTTCATCTCCAAAACCATTTTGGGACGAAATTGGGGTTTTTTGAGACAAAATTTTTGTAGCGTGTTTTGCAAATTCAAGATTCTTAGGCATGACCAATATCCTTAAATTTTTGTGAAAAACTCACGTATACAATGTCCACAATGGAGAGAAGGGGTGGATGAAACTATTTGAGTAAAACGTCAACAACATATTGCTTTATCTTAAAAAAAGTGTTAGTTTTGTTGTGGTTTGACATCAATATGGCTTTGTTTGGTCACTCATAGAGTTGTGGTCAAATCCAATCACATACTGGTGCACCAGATATTTCATGCTAAAATGAGTATTTTCTACAACATAGTGTGATCAATATTTCATGCTAAAATGAGTTGTGGCCAAATCCAGCCACATAGTAGTGTTCAACGTGGCCTTAGCTTGTCTGGCCGAATCTTGTCATCCCAAGATAATTAGAGTAGGTGTGCTAGCTAGAAGGTGGTGAAGAACAACTCCACGTGGGTGACGGTTCTGCAGTTCATATTTGACATTCTAGTTTAGCTTCCTTCTCTTCTTCCTCATCTCAATTTCTACTTAATAAAATTTTGTGTGTTCCTTCTTTGAAAAAGAATTTGATCTTTGTCTGCCAGTTCTGTAACGACAATAATGTCTTCTTCCAATTCTATGCTAACTCATTTTCTATCCATGATTTCAAGTCGGGGAAGCATCTTCTTCAAGGGACCACAAGTAACGGCCTCTACACCATTCCATCTCCAGCTTCACAACCTTCTGCTTTTTCAAGTCACCTTTTAGTTCCTCTATGGCACACTTGGTTTGGACATCCTTCCATCAAGCTCGTCCAATCTATCCTTGAGCAGCATCAACTTTATTTTGAGCACACTTTAATTCCTTTTTGCAATGCCTATGCTCAGGCTAAACATGATAGATCACCTACTTATCAACGTATAAATAAATCTATTGCATCATTTCAGCTTATATTTTCAGATTTATGGGGTCCATCCCCGTATGTGTCTCTTGATGATTATCGGTTCTATATTACTTTTGTCGATAACTTTTCCTGATTCACATGGTTAATCCCTCTTAAAACAAAATCTCAAGTTCTCGAGGCCTTTGTCAAATTTAAAACTAATGTTGAACTTCAATTTAATACAAAAATCATGCAATTCTAGTCGGATTGGGGGGTGAATATCGCCCATTTTCAACTTACGTAAAATCGTGTGGAATCACTCATTGACTTACTTGTCCTCATACCCATACCCAAAACAACATCATTGAGCGTAAGCACCATTACATAGTTGATATGGGCTTAGCACTACTAGCCCACTTATCTGTCCCTCTCCATTTTTGGCCTGAAGCCTTTCTTCATTCGGTTTATTTAATTAACATGTTACCATCTCCCACATTACAAAATCACTCACCACATTTTTTGCTTCATAAAGCTCAACCTGACCACAATTCTCTACGGGTATTTGGATCTGAATGTTGGCCTCTAACCACATCTTACAACCCACGTAAATTCAATTTTCGTTCTCTTTCCTGTGTCTTTTTGGGCCTAAGCCCAAACCACCGTGGGTTTCTATGTTACCATATTCCTACTGGACAAACTTACGTCTCCATTGACTTCCTTTTTAATGAAACCAGCTTCCCTTACTCATACCTTCCAAAGCCGACTACTACTTCTCAGCCTACTCATATAATCCTTCCTAATTTCCAACCCAGTCCACACTCTCCTTCGTCTTCTTCATCTATTCTTGGTCCTCCCCCTTCGTCTACACCCTCTCCGTTACCTGCACAACATTCATCTTCACCACCACCACCTCAACTGCAGACACACACAATGGCTACTCATTCACAAACCAACTCCCTTCGACCCACCACATTCCATGATGGCATAACCAAATGGCCCTTACCGAGTGCCTTTGTTACTGACCTCAGCACCATCCCTGAAACTCCTGCAACTTACACCATAGCCGAACAATACCCAGAATGGCGTGAAGCCATGGCTAAGGAATTTCAAGCTCTACTTTCCAACCAGACCTAGACCTTCATCCTTGCTTCATAAGCAACCAATACCATCACCTGCAAATGGGTGTTCCGAACCAAAAGACTTGCCGATGGTTTGATAGAACGTCGCAAAGCCCATTTAGTTGCCAGAGGATTTCTTCAGCAGTCTAACATTGATTTTGAAGAAACCATCAGTCTAGTGGTTAAGGCCACAACGGTTTGAACCTCGCTTGACCTTGCTATCTCTCGAAATTGGTTTGTTCACTAGTATGATGTGCTGAATGCCTTTCTGCATGGGCCACTCCATGAAACGGTTTTATGGCCCAGCCACCTGGCATCTCACATCCTTAGCACCCATCATTTGTTTACAAATTAAACAAAGCCATCTATGGACTTCGGCAGTCACCTCGTGCTTTGTATGGACATCTAAGCTCTCGGCTTGTTGATCTTGGCTTTACTATTTCTACGGCAGACTCTTCTCTTTTCATATACCAATCTGCACACATTACTACTTTTGTCTTAGTATACGTTGATGAATTGTTGGTCACAAGGTCTTCGATGCAGTTTATATCTGACCTTATTGATGCCCTAAGTCGTGACTTCCCCATCACTGACTTGGGCAAACTGAGCTATTTTCTTGGTGTTGAGGTTTCTTACAATTCCAAATGACTTCTACCCACACAGCACAAATATATCACAGATCTTTTGCACCACACAAATATGCAGAGTGCAAAACGGGTAAAGTCTCCCATGTCCACTTTCGAGAAGCTTAGTGCTTTTTCTGGGCATCTCTTTGAAGAACCTACACTATATCGGAGTACGGTTGGATCCTTACAGTATCTCTCTTTTACGAGGCCTGACCTTGCCTTCGTTGTAGGGAAAGTATGTCAATTTATGCATAGCCCCCCAGTGCCTCATTGTCAAGTAGTAAAGTGAATCCTTTGCTACCTCAAGCACACATCCATTGTCGGTCTGCAACTCTATCCATCATCACCTACTCAGCTCACTGCTTGGTTTGATGCCGATTGGGCAGGATGCCCATATGATCAGTGGTCTACAAGCGGTTACTACATATTTCTTGGTTCTAATTTGGTTTCATGGTCATCAAAGAAACAACCAACTGTTGCAAGATCTTCAACTGAGGCCGAATTCAAGGCTGTTGCAAATGCTACAGCTGAAGTCATCTGGCTCCAACACCTTTGCCGTGATCTAGGTATCCATTTAAAGGGTTCCCCCCTATTGTATTGTGATAACATGGGAGCCATGTACTTGTCTTCTAATCCCATGTGTGTCAAAATTGATTTTCATTTCGTGTGGAATCGAGTGCAGAATAAATCCTTAGGGGTTGCTTTCATCTCTGGTAAAGACCAGCTCACAGACTTGCTCACTAAACCTATTTCATCTTCTCGGCTTGCATCGCTTTGTTCAAGTCTTCAACTCCAAGCTTTGCTGCTCGACTTGAGGGGGGATGTTAAGGACAAAGCTGCCCTTGCACTGGCGTCAGCCACAACACCTCACAGTAGCAGAAGTTGAGCATAATCCCTAAGTAACAAACTCTGCAATGCATGCATTCCTGTATGCGTTCCTTGACAACCATTGTACAATAGTTTTTTGTATTAAGAATATTCTCGATTCTTTGTAGCCTAGCCTCTATAAAAGGCAATCCTGTAAATGCTATTAATCAACATAAAATACATTCTATTATTTCAGTGCTATAACATTGTTGATGCCTTAAATAGGGATACTGGAGCGCTCCAATGGAAGTGAACTAAAACCACATGACTTCATGACCTATAGTTTAAAAGGACTAATCAATGGTACAATTTAAGTTCCATTGAAACATTATAAAGAGCAGGAGCTTCTCATTCTCAAGTAATGTGAGATCTCATACGCTACCTACGTACCCTTATCTCTTATCATTCAATATGGGGTATCACAATCTCCTCTTACATCTTCAACGTCCTCGTCGAGCCCATCCGTCATAGGTTTCATGACTCATGTCT
Organism: Pterocarya stenoptera; assembly: GCA_003123785.1. NCBI lineage: Eukaryota > Viridiplantae > Streptophyta > Magnoliopsida > Fagales > Juglandaceae > Pterocarya > Pterocarya stenoptera. The sequence goes on along the minus strand of QEOT01000822.1, from coordinate 41,995 downwards.
AACATTTCTGAGTGGGACATGCTCTAATAACATTTGTAACGCCCCAACGGAAGGCCCAAACCACATGGGTTATACTCTAAAAGTACTAGTCAATTGTACAACTGGATTCCCATTGGAAGTTGGAACATGATTATAAACAGCAAGAACTTCTCATTCCTAATCAATGTGGGATCTCATACACCACCTACCCTTATCATTTATCATTCAATATGGCGTATCATACGTACAATAAAAAGATGATCAAAATTTATTTTAGTCGCTTATAACTTAAGGATAACTACTAATACCTGTCATTACATCATGAGGACATTTACTTGAAAGTACTAGCCCATGCCACTTCTTTCTTGAGCTTTTCTTCCACCCAATGCCATGAGAATTCACTTCCATGATTGCATACCTCAGTCACGTGAACGACTTTTCCAATGCACATGACCCTTTCAAGAAAATATCATCTCAAGTTCTTACTCGAATTTGAGGCTTTAAGAGGGATAGAGAGTGACATATAAAATGGGTTTTACAACATTTATTGTTCATTTTATGTTGTACAAAATATTTATATGGAAAACAATAAATATTGTATGGTCCATAGTCTACTTCATATGTCACTCACTCTCTTACTTAATGCCTCAAGTTTGGACATGCAAGAATTTGAGGTAATCTTTCAAATATGATGAGGTCATCACTAGGGCCACATGTGTTACTAACAAGGTGTGGAGATGCGGTGGCACGTGAAGCTCACACAATGTCTTGAATATTGCGCATGATGAGCCTCATGCACCAATCGTTTTCTAACTATTTCTTAATATATACACAGACTGATGGTTAGGGAGAAGCGTGAGGTGGTGTGTTTCTGGGTTTTCGTCATGGGAAGGAAGCAAATCAAGAATGAGTTCAAGCTAGAGAAATATAAAACTATAAAAATCTTATAAACATTGGGGAGAAGGAAGATGTGATACCCCATATGATAAGGATAAGGTTAGGTGGTGTATGAGATCCTACATTGCTTGGGAATGAGAAGTTCTTACTCTTTATAAGGTTCTTATGAGGCTCCAACTATATCATTTACTAGTCCTTTTGGAGTATAGGCCATGTGGTTTTCATTGGGGCGTGGGTAGGTATTGTATGAAATCCCACATTGCTTTAGAATGGGAAGTTCTTGCTCTTTATAAGGTTCCAATAGGGTTCCAATTGTATCATTGACTTGTCCTTTTGGAGTATAGATCATGTAATTTGGGCCTTGGATCTATTGGGGTGTTACAAAAGAGCTCTTTTTCAATGAGGAAAAGTACAAGAGAAGTATTAGGTTTACACACAAATCTTATACAAATAATTTTACACGCTGACGTGCTTAATGTAATGCGTAAGACATACTTGACAAAAAAAAAAAAAATTTACGATCTAATGGATTACAATAAACAACGTTAGTGCATAAAATTTATTGTATAAGGCCATTTATTGTAAAGCAAACATTTCCCAAAGCAGAAATGGTAGATTAGAGTGTCTATGAAGTGTTTCCAAGAGACAGGAGTGTTGAGTAGATCAGAGTATAATGCATGGTTGTAATCTTTATTCAAGTAGTTAAATGTCCAGTCTTTCTTATTCAAGTCAACTATTCACGTGATTTAGCTCTGGTGTAGAACAAAGCTATCGCGACAAGCTGCGCAAACAAGGGAGATCGAGTTTAATAATGCTTCAAGCTAGAAATTTAGAAATGGTTCGATCACCGGAGAAAAGAAAAAAAAACAAAAATAAAAACTCTTCTCTTGCGACCTTATTCCCCTTCTTATTGCTATAAATAGGCCACGCTATTGCACTATTAATTACACGATCAAACTTATCTCCTTTTTCCCAAACCTGAATTTCTAACCTACGTCTCAGTGTGCTTTGTAACAGACAATACTATGGCCAACCATGAGATCCTTTTGCCAGAAAATGTGGAGCAAACCATGAATGGTGTACCGCACCTTATAAGCGTGCCATCCATGTCCGATGATTCTCTCCAAAATTCTAATCGTTTAGAAAATTTTTTCCTTCACATCAAAAGAATTCTTGACCTTTCGTTCCATATGGTTGACAATGTTTTACTGGTATATATGTAACTCCGACGTACCGTTCATATTATTAATTTATATGCATTTTTTTTCGCTTTTCTTTTCCCTTCTAACCCCATGATCGATACATTTGTATTCTATAGGTGGACACATATACGACATTTTATTTTTCTTTTAAATTGAGGCAGCAGATTATGCGTTTCTGTTTTTAATTTCTCAAGTTTTTCTGTTAATAGGGTACTGATCATCCTCCTCATCAAGACCCGGAGAGACAGGATTTGGAGGGCTACAGCTACAACAGTTCTGATCATCATCTATTGGGCAAACTCCAGCAAATTTCGTCCGAGGTAATTACAACAAAATGCACTTTGTTTTCTTCACATCCAGAAGTTTTTTTGCAAACTGGCCACCGTTTTTCTGTACCTTTTCCCAACCTCGATCCCCAAAAGTAGAAAGAAAGTGATCATTTTACCGTCTAGTTATAATTATCTCAACATTTTGCCATTATGTGTAATGTCAGCTGGCTGCATGCAAGGGCTCCTGGTGGGGGAAAAGAATTTTTTTTTTTTTTTTTTCTAAGCAAGGGGGAAATGAACTTAAAACAACAATTTCCATGCTAAACAAGCTCTCAAGCTGTTCATGGGCTGAGAAGGCAGTGCTGGTAATTGCGGCTTTTGCTTTGGACTATGGAGATTTCTGGGGCCTTGCGCAGTTACATGACTCTCTGGACCATCTGGCCGAGTCAGTGGGAATCACAAACCGTGTATCTTCCATGTCAAAACGCCCAGACCTTAAAAAATGCCAGAAAGTGATTGAGGTGCGCAAGTTGATCGAGAACACGTTGGAAGTAATAAGAAACATTGTTGAGTTGGAAAAAATATCTGAGGGGCTGGAAAAACACTACGGAAGTCTACTTGCAAGGGAAACTTTGGCAAAATGTATCCCAGTGCATGTCTTTTGGGCTATCATAACTGTTGTTGCTTGCACGACTCAAATGTATTGCCTTAGCAGTGACGAGTAAGTTCTTTGTCCGTACTTGATATGTACGTACGTGCGGTACATGCTGATCTTAAGAATGTGATTCGCCATCATAGCACCTTGTGTTTGTAGGTCTCCAAAAGGGAGTAAAAATAACGTAATATTTGACCATTTTAATCTAGTGCAAATGACCATGGTTGCATAATTTCAGGGACAAGACACTAGAACTATCGCCCTTGTCTGAGAAGATGAACAGCACCAGGAACATACAAAAGACGCTGATAGAAGAAGTCCGTAAACAAAGAGGTTAGCCATTACGCTGATTTCGTACGTCCTTGAGGAAACACTACCTTGAACCCGTTGCACAAACTATATATATAATGTCTTAAACATGGGCTACAATGCTAGCTGACCTTGCAAATATCCTTGTTAACTACAGAGGAAGTGGACAATTATCGCAAAACGACGGAACTTCCAGAAACACCTACAAAAATTGTGGAGGCTTTCAAGAAGGTACTAGTAATTGGCAGTTGTATTTTTCACGGTTCTACCAAAACATTGGTTAGCACTTGTATTATCCACCTTTTTTTTTTTAACACCGGTAAACAATAGCCAATAACATATACACTTTTTTTTTAAAGTACTAGCAAACACCCAATTAACTATTTTCTGTAGGTCCTCTTTGGTTAAGAAAATATATCTTTAAACAATAATAGAAGTAAATAATAATATTAAATTAAAGGCTCGAGTAATGTATCTTCCCGGCCAAGTCTGATGCAAAGTAATTTTATTGGGATAACTGAAAAACAGCAATTAATATGTGCAGTAGTGATCACATTGATCAGGTTAACTTTATTTATTTGACTCATTTCTACTTTTAACTGTTTTGTAAAACCAGCTGAGTATCGATGTGCTGAAAAATAAGAATGTTTTATTGTTCATTTCGGACGACGTCATGGACATCGCCGTTAAAGAAATCTCAATTTTAAAGCCCATTTTTGATGGGATAAGAGATAAGGTTGAACCGTATAAAATTGTATGGATCCCAATAGTGGAGCATTGGACCGATGACATGCAAGCGAAGTTCGACATGCCGTGGTACATATTGCAGCGTTTTCCACCAACAGTAGACATCCAGATCATGAAGAATGAATATTGCAGCTTAAAGAATAAGCCTATCGTCGTGGTGATAAATCCAAAAGGGGAGGTAGAGCATCCAAATGCTCTCCGCATGATTCGGCTATTCGGAATGAAGGCCTTCCCTTTCACGGCGGAAGCTGAAAAAGCGATAATGCCTGAAGGATTGCATCTTCAATTTAGGGGGGATGTGAGCACGCCAGTCAGTGGCCCGAGGCAGGTAAAGTTGTTTTCAAAACTGTAAATGCATGTATATACATAAATCAAAAGAGATGGTGAGGGGTCTTTGCCAGGCATAACCTTTTCATTTCAACTCATCTTATTTTATCTCATCTAATCATTATGTACAACTTTTTTAAACTTCCAAACAAAATACAATATTTTATTCAACTTTTAATTTTCGACATAAATGCATGCATATATACGTACACATAAATGAAAAGAGATGGTGAGGGGTCTTGGCAGGAGACATACACCTATCAACTTACCTATGCATATATGTCGTTTTAAACAAAATCCATGAATAATGTACTTTCCAACACGATTTTAGGTTTGACATCTGTTGTTCAAAATCATCAGGATGCCAGGAATTACACTTTCAACTATGGATTTTCCGTCTCCAGCGGCTTGAGTGAAAGATTTACTACTGAGTTCAATAATATTTGTGATTATATAACTTCAAATAGGTTGAACATTGTGATAGAGATGAAATTTATTGGAGAACGAAGCGGAATAGGGGATGTCGAGAATCTAGTGAATGGGAAGCAACAGAAACCCAAGGAGTTGTTACGTTCCTTCCAAAGTAACACTGGATGGGTTGTGCTCTGCAAAGGTACTCGTGGCGAGATAGTAGTCGGTGATCAGGGGACAAAAATTTTGAATGTCATGGAAAAGTTTGAGGAGTGGAAAGCAAACGTGGAACGTTTTGGCTTCGATCAGTGTTTCAAGAAGTGCTACGAAACGCTTAAAGCTGGGCGCCTACCAGGAAATTGACATCTCAATCGTTAATGTTGGAAAGATCCTCTAGTGTCTGATGTTTTTTTCGTTTGCATTTGTTATTATAACCATTCCCTCACTTACGATAGGAAGATTGATGTGCAGTATGCATGACATCTTGACTACGTTGGTAATAGGCAGTGGCCAATGTTATGGAATGGATCCATGTAGTTTTTTAATCATGTCCTTGTACGTGTACCAATTTCAGACGTTTTTCATGCTTAAAACTTTGCATGTTTTGTTTGTACCATTCTTCCCTATTAACTCCCGTTTCGTTCTAAAACAAGCTCCAATTTAATGAATGTGTTAGAAAATACACAAACGCATGCACACACGTACTTATTATATACACCATCTTCGATCGTTACAACGTATATATCACACAACAATTTTGCGAAGATATGGCCTGGTGATTTTTAATTAAAATTGCAACATAATCATTTTGCAACAAAGTTTTCTAAAAAAGTTATTAATTTTCTTTGAATTATCAAAAAATAAATTAACACCATGCCTTTAACACCCCGTACCGGATGGGGTCAGAGATAATTTTCAAAGATTCCATAAAATATTTATTTCCACCAAATATACATATATAATATATTCCTCCACAAGGTCATCAATGAAATGATTCTACAAATAAATCAACAACTTCTCAAGTCTTAATAAGAGTGTCAACATTTCAATAAACCAAATCCATAGAATAAATCAAATCTACTAAATAATAGTCTCCACTAATCTTTGTACTTATCCACTATACTCAAAAATCTTGTCCCCTTATTCTAGATCCTTAGCTGAAACGTTTACATCATGTGAAAATATTATGGAGATAATGAGTGAGTAATCAACAACTCAGTAAACAGAAAATATATATTAGTATGTGAACGTGAACATTTACAAAATTCAGAATGCTGAACAAAAGATTTTTAGTTTCAGGATGTAGAATCAACACATGTTATCAAAATATCATAGCAACAGTTTAAAACAATATTCATATTTGAAAATCTTTTGACATAGCATAACTGAGTATTATAAATATATTTTATCATATCAGTGCATCATATCAAAATAGTTCAAAACAATATTCATATTTGAAATTTTTTTAACATAGCGTAACTGAGCATTATAAATATATCTCATCATGTCAGCACATCATATAAAAAACAGATGCCATATTTATGATAGTTATAATGAGCTCAACGCTCCTAAATTATTACGGAGTTGGAACCACATGATGTGAATTAATTGGTAGTGTCAGCTCGTACGTTGTAGAGAGAATTTAATAAAATGTAATAATAAATTTATTTTCTTGACCGTTAGTTTTCAAATAATCAAAAGGAAAACTAAACTTGAGCAGTGGATCCGATTGACCAAAAACTGAAAAGTCCACATGCAATGATCGAAAAAGAAATATGCAGAGATGTGTCGGAGGCTCACTAATTTAGACTCTTTCGTAATTCGTGTTAATTAATGGAAACAAGCTGTGGTGGGTAGGAATTTTCTTTTCTCTTCTCTCTCGGGAATCATTTTCCAGTTATATTGGAGCTAAAGCCGATACAGAAAAAATTTCAAATTTCTATCCATCTACTTTCTGATCAATACATGAAAGAATTTTTCCCAGAAATTAGGTGAGTATATATACACTTCTGATTCAGATCATATATGGCTGCATTTCCGAATTTATTCCCCTATCTTCGGGGAGAAAGTGTTCAAATGGGTCTTGGATTTTCACTTACAGCTAGCAGGGAATTGGACACAAATTAAGATCAGAATAATCGTACGTATATATCACACAACAATCTTGCGAAACTATGGCCTGGTGATTTTTAATTAAAATTGCAACATAATCATTTTGCAACAAAGTTTTTTAAAAAAGTTATTAATTTTCTTTGCATTATATATCAGAAAATATATTAATACGTACCATGCCTTTAACACCCCGTACTCAGATGGGGTCGGAGATAATATGCAAAGATTCTATAAATATAAATTCATCTATTTCTACCAAATATATATATAATATATTCCTCCACAAAGTCATCAATGAAATGATTCAACAAATAAATCAACAACTTCTCAAATCTTAATAAAAGTGTCAACATCCCAATAAACCAAATCCATAGAACAAATCAAATCTACTAAATAATAGTCACCACTAGTCTTTGTATTTATCCCCTACACTCAAAAATCTTGTACTCTTATTATTGATCGTCAACTGAAACATTTACATCCTGCAAAAATATTATGGAGATAATAGGCGAGTAATCAACAACTCAATAAGCAGAGAATATATACTAGTATGTAAATATGAGTATTTACAAAAATAGAATGCAGAATCAACACACGTTATCAAAATATCAAAACCATAATTTTAAACATTCATATTTTAAAATCTTTTGACATAACATAACTGAGCATTATAAATATATCTTATCATATCAGCACATCATATCAAAACAGATGCCATATTTATGATAGTTATGAGCTCAACGCTCCTATATTATTTAGGAGTTTGGAACCACATGTGAATTAATTGGTAGTGTCAGCTCGTTAGTTGTAGAGAGAATTTAATAAAATATAATAATAACTTTTTTTGCATGACCGTTAGTTTTAAAATAATCAAAGCAAAACTAAACGTGAGCAATGGATCCGATTGGCCAAATACTGAAAAGTCCACATGCAATGAATTAAAAAGAAATATGCAGAGATGTGTCGGAGGCTCACTAATTAGACTCTTTCGTGTTAATTAATGGAAGAGAAACTTGGGGCCGGATGGGTGTAAAATAACTTTTCACACCAGCTAATGATAATATGCCACATAGGCACTCCAGAAAATACAAGATTATCTCAACAATCTTTCACATAGAATTGAAGCAAATGTCTCAGAACTCAGATGTGTGTGTGGAGCTAAACTGGTTGTGTGTTCCTCATTACTAATCATGATTTGTCATAGGATTTTTCAACCATAAGATTAATCATTGCTGATTCTAACTACGTCAAAGCCCAAGGGACTAGCAGTTTTCACGCCAGCTCTCTTTTTAAAGGTTGAACACTCAACCCCGAAAGTCTTGAATAATTGTTTCTAGTCCTTAATTTAGGAAAGCTCCAGAAATTGCTTTCATCTTTTTTTCTTTTTTTTTTTTTTTTTTTTTTTGGAAAAATTCTCGGTAGTCCCGCAGTTTACTTTTCCTGTGTTAAATCAATGAACAATAAATTGAGGAACACTACAAATGTAAGCATGTGCAAAATGTCCTTCAAAACTTGTCATTCGTTCTACAAAAATCTCACCAAGTCTCATCTCAATGAGTATAGCATCCTGGTGTTTCAAGCTACACATCAACAAAATATGATGCATAAAAAATCATGCTCTATGCTAAAGCTTGAAAANCAAAAATCATGCTCTATGCTCAAGCTTGAAAATAAATCTTCACAAAATGATTCCGCTCAACTACTCCACCAAGATGCTCAGATTTCACAAAATACTAGAAATAGAGTGTGTGTCAATCATATGTGTATCAATGCTCATCACATTTTTTTTTAATCGTGCACACAAGCTACCCCCCAACTAATGAGAGACATGGTCCTCAATGAATCGAACGAAAGAAAATAAAGTGCACAGGAATAAGTAAGCAACACTGACAACCAAACATGTGATATAAAATCAAAGCAAAACAACAAATAAAAAAATGCAAGTAAAGGAAACTGTAAAGGGGGAAAAGATCAAAACACTTCCCTGGAATCTTGCACAAGCAAGATCTCTTCGTTTGGATCAAAGGCAATCATAAACGGTTTTAGACGTTGTCCATTGACAGTGAAGCTATTGCCATCTTCTTCGGGTTTACAATGTCTACCGCCCCGTGAGGATGAACCTTCTTTACAATGTATGGGCCACTCCATCGGGATTTCAATTTACCAGGAAAAATATGTAAGCGGGAGTTGTAAAGAAGAACTTATTGGTCAAATGTGAAATGCTTGGGATGAATTTTCTAATCATGTAGAATTTTCATGCGTTCCTTCGCCAGCTGAGCATTGCCATAAGCATCCCGACGAGCTTCATCCAATTCATTGATCTGCAAGTTTCTCAACCCTGAAGCTTCATCAAGTGACATGTTAACATGTTTTATAGCCCATAGAGCTCGATGCTGAATATCAACAGGTAAATGACAAGTTTTATCAAAAACTAATCAATAAGGGGATATCCCTAAATTAGTTTTAAAAACTGTCCTATAAGCCCACAAAGCATCAAGAAGCTTAACTGACCAATCTTTCCTATTAGGATTGTTAGTTTTCTCCAAAATGATTTTGATCTCTCTATTTGCCAATTCTGCTTGCCCATTTGTTTGAGGGTGATAGGGGATAGAAACTCGGTGTGTGATATCATATTTCTTCATGAGTGTGGAAAATGGTTTGTTGTAAAAATGAGAACTCCCATCACTAATGATAACTTTGGGCATGCCAAAGCAAGCAAACAAAGAATGCAAAAATTTTAGGACAACACGATGGTCATATGTTTTGCAAGCGACAGCCTCCACCCACTTTGAAACATAATCCACAGCCAATAAAATAAATGTGTTTCCAAAAGAAACTGGAAAAGGTGTAACACCCAGGCCCAACACGAAACTTGTGTTCGATTTTTTTAAATATGGATGAAAAATCCACTAGGATTTTAGCGAGTAATTTTGGGAATAGGTTACGGACTTAGAATTTGTATTGATGGATTATGGACTTTTTCTTATTGAGCTTGATATTTAGATTATTTTCGTTTAATATTTTATGAATCATGTGGTGATTTATTTTCGAGCTTTTGGCCCAATAGATTATAGTTAGAATGTGAGACGAAGCCCATATTCGTGAGAAGTTTTTTTTAGTTATAAGTTATAACTTACATGCACGTACGCCTCTTATTTTTCTCTTCTAGGGTTTTTCAATCACTTGACCTATATATAGAAGCAGATCTAGGTTTTCTTCTACTTAGAGAAACTACCCAGCCAACGTGAAACCTCAACCCTCAGCATCGGTGCACATCACCCACGCTCGAAGCAACCAGCCTGCACCATCACGGTTTTACTCAACCATCGCACGGAAACTGCAGCTTTCCATAAGGGTCAAGCAGCTGCATGCTCCTCCATAACGCTGCCATAGCCACTGATCTGCACCACAAACACGTGCGACATCCACATGAAACAGAAGCTGAACAACTTTGTTTTTGTAGTCCAAAAACAGAGTAGAACCGAGTGGCCATTTTCGGTTGATCATCACCTTGGCTCTCTCATCACTCTATCTCTATGCACTCGGCCACCCAGTCGCCAATGCAGCCACTGTCCACCTCCCAGCACTTTGCACAACTACTTCCCGCATGGTGAGTTACCATTCTCTCTCACTCTTTCAATTTTTTTCAGTTTGTTGTGCTCAGTCTCTCTCTCATTAGTTGGTCTCACCTTCGGTGCTCTCTCTCTCTCTCAGTGCTCCATCGCAATCACCACCTTCCACTGCACCCCAGCTCCGCCGCAACCCCTTAATTTCCCCACGGTGTGCCTCTGCCCACATATGTACTTCACATAATATTAGCTTGTTTGCAAATAACTTATATCACCTTGTATTTACGGAAATGCCATCAAGGCTTTAGTTATGGTTTATAGTTTATACATAGCACAGCTCTTACTCCTTTAAGTGTTTTTACAATTTTGCCTTTCCAATTATAAAACTACCAAGAGTTTTAATTACAATTTTATCCTTAGTGTAAATTCACGGCAGAGTTATATTTTTTATAGACTTTGTTTTAAGTCTCAAAAATTTATATTTCGTGTAGATGGTATTTTATTTTAAATTAAATTGTATTTAATTGGATTATATTCCAAAGATACCAATTTCTATATTGGACTACTTTAAAATAAAGTTTTTTTTTTCTTTTTGTTAAATGATATTCATTTTTGTTGGATCTTATTAATAATTATTTTAATTTATAGGTCGGAAGTATTGACATCGAGGAAATTTAGAAAAGTGACGATATTTTAAGATTACGTGAAATTAGGTTTTTGAGGAATTAGAATAAGTTATTTTAGCATCTTAGGCTTAAATATTGAAATACGTGCTCGATTGGAAATTTATGAGAATTATGTGATTATTTTATAGGTGATGACTTTTAGTTGATTTGGCATTTTGAGGAAAATTCTGAAAGGCTAAGAAGTTCAGGTAAGCAGGGTTCCTATGCTAGACTTTGCATAAAAAGAAAATGAACTGAGGTTGATTTATAAAAATGTTCATGATATATTTGTTTTGAAAAGAAATGTGAAAATAACCTTAGTTATTTGCTCAGTATTACTCATGAGATTCGTGAGAAAGAGAAGAGTATTTTTGTCATGACTAGTGTATACATGAGCTGGTTTTTATGCATTTTGTTTCTTATCTTGAAAAGAGCGAAAATGAGTCTTTCTTTTTGAAAGTTTTGTTTTGATGAAATAAAAATGTTCTGATGCATGAGATCTAAAATTTTTGCTGTGAATAAATGAAGATGTTTTGATTCTGGTTTTTTCGAACATGTGGAATTATCTGAATCTGTTTATTTGATTTTGATATGATGTAGCATTTGAAAACCTTGGCATGAGTTTCTGATTCTGTATTCTGATTAAAGTCTGATTCTGATGGTTCTGTTATGTTCTGATAAGGCACAACCACGGGTTATAATAGTGGATACGGCCGTTCCACGGGTTATAATTGTGGTTTATAATCCTACCATGGGGGTTAAACATGGGATACAACCCAACCACGGGTGATAATAGTGGATACGGCCCTTTCACGGGTTATAATTGTGGTTTATAACCCTACCACGGAGGTTAAACACGGTATACGGCCCAATCACGGGTGATAATAGTGGATATGGCCCTTCCACGGGTTATAATGGTGGTTTATAACCCTACCACGGGGGTTAAACATGGTATCTATCCCAATGTGATGCTATGATATGATATGAAGATGATCTTTCAGATTTTGTTTTGCCAAAGGACTTTGAAATATAAAGTTTTTTGAAAGCTTTGCTCTGAAAGTTTTGGTAACATGTTTTGATTTTGCATTCTAAAAGCTAATATTTCTAACTATGCATTTTGAAAGTAAATATTTTGTTCTATATTTTGAATTCTGAAAATGCTCATATTTACATACTAGTATATGTTCTCTACTTACTGAGTTGTTGATAACTCACCCCTTATTTTTCCAATATTTTTCAGATGATTATGGTGGTCCTGCTGGTGAGTAAGAGTAGGCTGTGGTAAAGAAGTTGTGAAGTTCGTAGGAGAATAAGTATCCGAGGGTACAAGTATTTATTTGGGAGTCTCTTTAGATGATTTATGATTTTATATTATTTTGGTAATGCAAGTCGTGGAAATTTTGAGACTGTGTGGAATTCTAATTTATTTCTTTGAGGTAATTAATTAGTGTCTTGATGGAGGGACATATATATTTTGTTTTGAATAAATGGATTTCGCATTTGGATGGAATATTAGAGTGTAAAAATTTGTTATGGAAGATGACATTAGGTTACAAGAGCTAACTCTCCGGACCTCCGGATGCGGGGTGCTACAAAAGGTCCCATGAATTCTATTCCCCAATAGTAAAAAATTTTTAAAGTAAGAATAGGGGAAAGAGGCATCATGTCTCTTTTGCTAATGGATCCTAATTTTTGACAAGGCTTGCAAGTCTTACAAAAATTAAAAGCATCTTTAAACATGGAAGGCCAGTAAAAACCGTTTTGCAAAATTTTAGCGACTGTTTTCTTTGCTAAAAAATGACCACCACATGTACCCATATGACAAAATCTCAACACAGAAGAAAACTCATCATCAAGAATGCGTCTTCGAATCAATTGGTCCGAACAATATTTGAAAAGATATGGATCATCAAAATAAAAGTGTCATGCCTCAGAGAGAAATCGATGCTTATCTTGGGTGGACCATTCAGAAGGCATTCGCTCAGTCACCAGATAGTTGACTATGTCTGCATACCAGGGAGCTCTATGAATCACAAAGAGTTTCTCATCCAGGAAACTATCATCAAGAGGAAGGCTGGCATTTGAAGAGGGGGATGATAGCAATCTAGAGAGATGGTTAGCTACCACGTTTTCAACTCCTTTCTTGTCCTTAATGGTGATGTTGAACTCTTGAAGTAATAAAATCCAGTGGATTAAGTGTGTTTTGGCATCTTTCTTAGTCAACAAATACTTCAAAGCAGAGTGGTCAGTAAAAATGGTAACAGGAGAACCAAGAATGTAAGCCTGAAATTTATCAAGTGCAAAAATCATTGCAAGCAATTCTTTTTTAGTAGTGGTGTAATTTTTCTGGGCATCGTTCAAGGTTTTACTGGCATAATAAATCACAAAAGGTCTATTATCCACACGCTGCCCCCAAACAGCACCCAACACATAATCACTTGCATCAGTTATAATTTCAAAGGGAATGTCCCACTATGGGGGTTGCATAATGGGGGCGATGGTAAGCAATTCTTTAAGGGTATCAAAAGCTTTTTGGCACTCATCAGTCCAAACAAATTCAATATCATTTTGTAAAAGAGTGCACAAAGGTTTTACAATAGAACTGAACCCTTGAATAAACCGCCTATAAAAGCTAGCATGCCCAAGAAAAGATCGAATATCCTTAACCGACCTAGGGATAGGAAGTTCAGATATTAATTCAATTTTTGCTTTGTTGACCTTTATGCCTTCAGAAGAAACAATATGTCTCAAGACAATGCCCTGAGTAACCATAAATTGGCATTTCTCCCAATTAAGTAAAAGATTTTTTTCATCACATCTCTGGAGAATAGGTGCCAAATTATGCAAACAACTATCAAAAGATTTTTCAAAAACAGAGAAGTCATCCATGAATATTTCACAAATATCCTCAATCATGTCAGAAAAAATACACATTATGCATCTCTGAAAGGTGGCTGGGGCATTACATAAACCAAAAGGCATTCTGGTAAAAGCAAAGGTGCCAAAAGGACAGGTGAAAGTGGTTTTCTCCTAGTCCTCAGGCGCTACAACAATTTGATAATAATCAAAGTATCCATCCAAGAAGCAATAAAATGCATTACCAGCCACTCTTTCTAAAATTTGATCCAAGAATGGTAAAGGAAAATGATCCTTCCTACTGGCTAAATTAAGTTCTCTATAATCAATGCACATTCTCCAGCCAATAACCATTCTAGTTGGAATCAACTCATTTTTCTCATTTTTTACAATAGTTAAACCAGATTTTGTTGGTACCACTTGAGTTGGACTTACCCACTTACTGTCTGAGATGGGGTAAATGATATCCACTGCGAGCAGCTTGAGCACTTCCTCTTTGGCAACTTTCTTCATGGTAGGATTGAGCCTACGCTGAGCATCACGAACCGGTCTAGCATCATCTTCAGGATGGATTCTGTGGGTACAAATAGCAGCATCAATACTTTTGAGGTCAGCTATTGTCCAACAAATTGCGCCTCGGGGCTTTCTTAGGACCTCAATCAACTAGGCTTCATCCTTCTGATTTAACTTTGAGTTTCAAAGTGTGGTTGCCATTTTGCTCCTGCAAATTGTATTTCAAGTGGTAAAGGAGAATCTGCAAAACAATCCAAAAATTCAAGAACATTTCATCAACATGGTCAGTTTTTTCATCAAGTAAAAATCCAGGTGTCTAAAAAATGGATTCATCATCAGAGAAAGGAAAAGTTGAGCAAATAAACTCCGTTGGTGTCAAACTCTCTACTGCATTCAAATCACTTGTGTCATCAAAATGTGTAGGCATCTTGCAAGCATTGAAAATGTTCAACTCAAGTGCCATGTTCCCAAAAGTAAGCTTCAAAACTCAACTTCTACAATTAATCAAAGCATTTGATGTAGCTAGAAATGGTCTTCCAAGGATAACAGGAGCTTGGTAAATAGTGGAGGCTGGTTGCTGCATATCAAGAACTACAAAATTCACTGGGTAGTAGAATTTATCTACCTAGACCAGCACATCCTCAACAATACCTCTCGGCACCTTAATTGATCTGTCAGCCAACTGTAGCATGATAGAGGTCTTTTTCAGCTCACCTAGTCCCAACTGCTCTTACACTGAGAACGGTAGCAAGTTTACACTACTCCCCAAATCAAGTAGAGCTCTCCCAATGCGTGACTCACCAATCAAAATGGAAATGTGGGGAGAGCCGGGATCTCCAAACTTCTTAGAAGTCTCGCTCAATATCAATGCACTGACTTGCTCCGTTAGGAATGCTTTCTTTTTTACATTCAGCTTCCTCTTCACTGTGCACAAGTCCTTAAAAAATTTTGTATACGAAGGCACTTGTTGTATGGCATCCAAGAGTGGAATATTAATCTTTACTTGCTTGACGATCTCCTAAATCTCAATGTGGCATTTGTTCTTTTGGCCAGCTACCAATATCTGAGGATATGGAACCACAGGTTGGTACCCCTTACTAGTTTCAGCATCTACACTCACAGGCTTCTTCGACTCTAGTCTCACTACCTCTGGTTCTTTTTCAGCTTCATCAGTATCTATTATATCTTCAGCTGTAGGAGCAACTACCTGTGTGTCCATAGTCATCTCTGGTTGGGGAATTTCCTTTCCACTTCTCAAAGTAAGAATGGCATTTGTTGTCTCAAAAACCTCCCCTGAGACATTATGCACTTGTTGTTGTTGCTATTGCTGGTTTACTTGAGGATTAGGCTGAGGTTGTGCTGGGAATTTCCCTTTCTCTAGAGTGCTCAATGTCGTACTCATCTTATTCATGGTGCTCTGCAAGTCATTTATGGCCTGAGTGTTTTGATTGTTTGTGGTGGCCTGAATCTGCATGAATTGCTAAAGTGTATTGGCCATCTATGACATACTGTCATCTAGAGACTTCTTCGCAGATGATTGAGGTTGAGAACTCTATGCAGCTACATGAGGCTGAAATGCTGGAGGTGCTACAAAAGGATAATTCTGAGAACTCTAATATGGTTGATACTGGTGCTGAGGAGCAACCTGATGAAATGGCTACTGAGAAGGTGGTGGAGACCTGCCAGGCTGATCATTCCTCCATGAGAAATTTGGGTGATTCCTCCACCCCGGATTAGATGTGTTGGAGAAAGGCTGATTCTGTGCTTTGTTAACCCAGTTCGCTGATTGCATCTGTTCAGACTCACTCTCCTTAAATACTGGCATAATTTGGTAGTCCTAGGTTTTGTGATTTGAATCAGCACATAAAGAACATGCCTTTACTGTTTTCACAGCCTTCACATTTTCCATCTCCATAACCTCCAGTCTTCGAGTTAATGCAGCTATTCGGGCTTGAACGTTAGTGTCCTCTTTAACCTCATATTTGCCCCACCAAAAATAGCCCTAAGTGGCTGTACTGTCAATGAAACTAGATCAGTCCGAGTGTTCCATTGTTGTGCGCTCTAGGCAAGATAGTAAAAGAATGATAGTGCTTGGTCAGGTTCCTTGCTAAAGAATTCTCCATTGCACAAAGTCTGAACAAACTGCTTGCATTCTGGAGTGAGACCAATGTAAAAATAGCTCACCAACCTCCAAGATTCGAAACCATGATGTGGACAAATGTTTCCCAAATCTTTAAATTTTTCTCAACTGGCCTGAAAGTCTCATCAAGTCTCTGATTGAACTGGCTAATTTGCTCTTGCAAAAACTGAGTTCTCTGAAAAGGAATTTTTTTTTTGTAAGAATTCTTGCTGCATATCAGGCCAACTAGAGATAGAATTAGGCCTCAAAGAATTAAACCAAATCTTCGCTTTATCCTTTAAAGAGAAAGGAAATAAACGTAGTCTAATAAATTCATCAGTAATGGTTCTAGTAATAAAAGTAGTGCAGGCCAACTCAAAGTCTGTCAAGTGCTGGTAAGGACTCTCAGAATCCATCCCGTGGAATTGATGTATCACTGGAATTCACTGAAGGGGAGGTCAAAGTGGCAATATTTCAGATGAATGGTTTAGGCTCTCCAGGCCTTGATGGTTTCCCAGCTTTATTTTATCATTCTAATTGGAAACTACTTGGCAAAGGAGTATGCTGCTTTGTACTCAAAATTCTAAACAAAGGAGAGTCATTAGAGGGTGTCAATGATACCTTCATCACCCTGATTCCAAAGGTAAAAGATCCCATGAAAGTTTCAGATTTCAGACCTATTAGCTTATGTAATGTAATCTACAAAATTGTTGCAAAGGTTATATCAAATAGGCTAAAGGCTATATTACCTAATATCATCTCTATGAATCAAAGTGCTTTTGTACCAGGTAGGACCATCACTGATAACATCTTGGTTGCTTACGAAATTCTTCATTCAATGTCAACTAGAATGCAAAGAAAATTAGGATTCATGGCTTTCAAACTTGATATGAGCAAGGTATATGATTGTGTGGAGTGGTCCTTTCTATCCTCTATGATGTGCAAACTGGGGTTTGATAGCAGATGGATCTCATTGGTGATCAATCGTATTACTTTAGTATCTTATTCAATTCTTATCAATGGTGAACCTCAAAATAGTTTCAAGTCCTCCCGATGACTAAGGCAAGGGGATCCTCTCTCTCCTTACATTTTTATTCTCTGTGCAGAGGCATTATCATGTCTCCTTAAGGCTGAGATGAATGGAAGCATCACTAGTGTTCCAATGGGAAGAGGTCCTATAAGAGTTAATCATCTATTATTTGCTGATGACAACATAATATTTTGTAAATCCAATTATGTTGAATGGAGCAGATTAATGAGGCTACTGACTCTATATGAATTTGCATATGGTAAGATGTTAAACAAGGAAAAATCCTCCATATTTTTAAGCAAAAATACTTCACCTGAGAATAAGAGAACTATCCTACAAATTGTTAGAATGCACTTAACAGGTTCTTTTAAGAAATACCTTGGTCTCCTAGCCATGATTGGAAGAGCCAAAACTGCATCCTATCATGGCCTTATTGATAAAGTGTGGTCTCAAATAACAAAATGGAAAACAAATTGCTTATCAGTAGCTGGGAAGGAGGTGCTGCTCAAATCTGTTTTGCAAGCCATTCCTACTTATACCATGGGGATATTTCTTCTACCTCTACCACTACCAATAGACTGGACCAGTTATCAAGGAAATTTTGGTGGGGTTTCAATGAGGACCAATCAAAGATTCATTAGGTCATCAACAAACCTAAAGATCAAGGTGGATTGGGATTTTGGAACTTCAACAGTTTTAATCTAGCTCTTCTTGCTAAGCAAGGGAGGAAAATACTTACAAATCCAGAATCACTACCTGCTCTCATCGTAAAACAAAAATATTTCCCACATGGGTCTATCTTAAAAGCTAAAGTGGGATTTAGACCTTCTCCAGCTTGGAGGAGTATGTGACGCCCCCAATCCCTGCTTGGGATGGAACAGAGACTTAGAGCGTCGGGACATGCAACACAAGGCTACATACCCCCGTTCATGACAGTTAATATGCAATGCATCATAGTATGCAACTAGCAGTATGCAATAATTGCAGCGGAAATAAAAGATTAAAATGTAAGATATGCCAGAATAACTAAAAACATCACAACTTCATTAGAAAATCATCATGTTCAAAATACCAATGTAGCATAGACTTATATACAAAGTCATATTATTCTCTTCATGTGTTCTAAAGCATGAAGGACTTGGGCTATAAACATTAACATTAGATCTAGCTTCCTCACAGAATTTGGCTCCTTCTCAAACATGCAGATCCAATGCTCCATCCATCTCTTCCTAGTCGAATCCTGACACAACTTCTATCATTCCGAGTGGAATGATGGTGGTCCCATAAAAGGGTGAGATTTACTCGAAATCTCAGTAAGTTAAATAACTAACTGGCACAAAGATAAATTAAGGAAGAAAAATGATAAATATGCAATGCATGAGATGCAGAAAATCAGTATGCATGTCACCCAACCAGATTCCTCAACATCTTTTAAAAATATGGAAACATGGGTTTTTTACTCAGTAAGTAATTTTGTCATCATTTTTGAGAAAACATAACTTCTTCATAAAACTTTCATCATAAACTTTTATCATCATAGACTTACATCATTATCTTAATTAATAACATAATGTGTGGTAATGTCACAGTTCTCCATATGCACTGAGTACCTGCCGCTGACCGTAATACAACTCACGTTGAAACTACGTTGTCTATAGACTCGTTCTCAATGCATTGGTAAATATAACATAACATCATAAAATTCATAATGTGTACACCCACCAGCATTAGGTGTCATAACATGTTGACTTCGCTCCGGCGTTCTTTAAAAAGAACCCATTCGAAGCCTGTTGATTGTTCTTCGTCAACCCAGGGGTTACCACTCCATTATTAATTCCCCATCTTGGCCTTTGGGGTTGTGGCAAAATGATTTTCATGCTATGCTTTAAAAAATATTTCTCATGACATGTGTGTATGTAGTAAATTTCATGCAAAAATGACATTTATACATGTAATTTTGTCATCATAAAATACAAGGAAAAATCCTCCATATTTTTAAGCAAAAATACTTCACCTGAGAATAAGAGAACTATCCTACAAATTGTTAGAATGCACTTAACAGGTTCTTTTAAGAAATACCTTGGTCTCCTAGCCATGATTGGAAGAGCCAAAACTGCATCCTTTCATGGCCTTATTGATAAAGTGTGGTCTCAAATAACAAATTGGAAAACAAATTGCTTATCAGTAGCTGGGAAGGAGGTGCTGCTCAAATCTGTTTTGCAAGCCATTCCTACTTATACCATGGGGATATTTCTTCTACCTCTACCACTACCAATAAACTGGACCAGTTATCAAGGAAATTTTGGTGGGGTTTCAATGAGGACCAATCAAAGATTCATTAGGTCATCAACAAACCTAAAGATCAAGGTGGATTGGGATTTTGGAACTTCAACAGTTTTAATCTAGCTCTTCTTGCTAAGCAAGGGAGGAAAATACTTACAAATCTAGAATCACTACCTGCTCTCATCGTAAAACAAAAATATTTCCCACATGGGTCTATTTGAAAAGCTAAAGTGGGATTTAGACCTTCTCCAGCTTGGAGGAGTATGTGACGCCCCCAATCCCTGCTTGGGATGGAACAGAGACTTAGAGCATCGGGACATGCAACACAAGGCTACATACCCCCGTTCATGACAGTTAATATGCAATGCATCATACTATGTAACTAGCAGTATGCAATAATCGCAGAGGAAATAAAAGATTAAAATGTAAGATATGCCAGAATAACTAAAACATCACAACTTCATTAGAAAATCATCATGTTCAAAATACCAATGTAGTATAGACTTATATACAAAGTCATCTTATTCTCTTCATGTGTTCTAAAGCATGAAGGACTTGGGCTATAAACATTAACATTAGATCTAGCTTCCTCACAGAATTTGGCTCCTTCTCAAACATGCGGATCCAATGCTCCATCCATCTCTTCCTAGTCGAATCCTGACACAACTTCTATCATTCCGAGTGGAATGATGGTGGTCCCATAAAAGGGTGAGATTTACTCGAAATCTCAGTAAGTTAAATAACTAACTGGCACAAAGATAAATTAAGGAAGAAAAATGATAAATATGCAATGCATGAGATGTAGAAAATCAGTATGCATGTCTCCCAACCAGATTCCTCAACATCTTTTAAAAATATGGAAACATGGGTTTTTTACTCAATAAGTAATTTTTTCATCATTTTTGAGAAAACATAACTTCTTCATAAAACTTTCATCATAAACTTTTATCATCATAGACTTACATCATTATCTTAATTAATAACATAACGTGTGGTAATGTCACAGTTTCCCATATGCACTGTGAGTACCTACCGGTGACCGTAATACAACTCACGTTGAAACTACGTTGTCTATAGACTCGTTCTCAATGCATTGGTAAATATAACATAACATCATAAAATTCATAATGTGTACACTCACCAGCATTAGGTGTCATAACATGTTGACTTCGCTCCGGTGTTCTTTAAAAAGAACCCATTTGAAGCCTGTTGATTGTTCTTCATCAACCCAGGGACTCCATTATTAATTCCTCATCTTGGCCTTTGGGGTTGTGGCAAAATGATTTTCATGCTATGTTTTAAAAAATATTTCTCATGACATGTGTGTATGTAGTAAATTTCATTCAAAAATGACATTTATACATGTAATATGCAAAAATGATAAAAATGTCACATGTCATGTAAGTATGCACTCAATGTATCATATAACATGATAATTTATGCTAAAAATGATAATTGAAGTAAGAAATGAGCATTTATCAATAATTCATAAATAATCTATCAAGGTGTAAGTTAGAGGCCAACTTACAAACTTCTGGGGAAATTGCAATTAGTGCTGTAGCTACGTAAATCATGTGTATACTAAGTTAGGGTTAATACTCTTATGGATAGGGTCAAAATCAAAGGCTTCAAAAATTAGATATTTACAAGAATACCCCTAGACTTTCAAAAATTGTCATTTAAGCCCTAAATTTTCACTAATTGCAAACGAACTCTAAATGTAACCAAATTTCATGGACTTCATATTTTTGGCATTCTAAAACCATCTATGCCCTTTAATTTCCAGAATTCAAAGTGGAACTTGTCCAATTAGTCCCAACCCGTGGCATGCATCCTAATTGATGCTTGTGTATTTTCAACTATTGATCCCTATGAATGCATGCATATAGGATTTTCTTTAATCACTAATGATTACTAAAATATTTAGAGACATTATTAAGTCTAATCCTTGAGTAATCAAGTTCATCCTAACACTTAATCAAAGCTAAGAAATCCTTAATCACCAATATGCTTAAAACCGATTCATGCTTGAAGATCAAAACAAGATAGATTTAAAACCTATCATCGCATACTTCTAACCAAAAATTTAACCTTCCATAATCAGGTTAGGATAATGATAGATCATATAAAAATCATTCTTAGTACATGCCATAGCTAAATTTCTATTTAAAACATTCAAACCTTCCTTTAATTGACCCGGTTTTGCATTAAGCATCATAACCTTCTCAAAACTCAACCAAATTTCATACCAACACTTGGAAACAAACTTGAAATGCTAGATAATATCAAAAGGAAGAAAACTTACAAATTTCGTGGCCTTCCAAGCACTCTAGACTGCCTTACACAAGAACACTCAAGAACTCAACCAAACTCACTTGGTTTGCACTCTTTTGATCTCTAAGAGGGGGAAATGCTCTCAAGGCTCAAGAGGATGCTTGGAGCTGTGGTGTGAGTGAAATGAGAAGGGGAGGGAAGTATTTATAGGAGGCCAAGGGATGAGGGGCGTTGGCTTGGGTGCTTGGTGATTGGGTGTAGTGGGAGGTGCTCAAATCTGGAAAATTTCCAGATTTGCTTGCATGAGCTTAGGTCAGCTTGTGCAGGGGGAATAGTGGCCTAAAACCACCATTATTTCCTCTCCACAGTTGCTACATTGATCCTAGAAGGCAGGTGTGGTCGTGGGACATCATTTGGGTGGCATAAAAACCATCAAACAACCCTTGAAAACAAGTGGATGGAGGTGGTTTTGTGGTGGCAGAAAATCAGTTCGGTTTTGGATGATTTTGGGCAGCAAAAATGAGTCAAAATCCATCATGATGGTCATGGGACTTCTTGGTTATTGGGTGGAGAAGGATGTGGAGTGGGGTGGCGGTGCAAAACATGGCAGAAGGCTGGTTCAAACTTGACTCAATTGGTTACAACACAAACTAAACCAAGGTGCACCCGGTTTGGTTCAAGGAACTGGTTTGTGCAAATAATTTCGTCCAAGGCTCAAACTGTCTTTGGGAGGATCTCATGAGGTGTTTAAGGATCATATTACCCTTGAGGAAAAACCATAAAAATGTTGGGCCCAAGGGCAAAACATTCCAAGCATTACAAAGGTCAATGCACAAAACCGATTGAAGCATGGTTTGGGCTTGTTATACCATTTTTCTTAATGACATGTGGGATGATTTATCTAGAATATTAACATGGTCTAATCATGGTTTAAAGGAGTATTAATTCAAAAAAATTTGAATTAAAAGGTTTAAGAAAAGATTAAGCATGATTAAGCTTCAAAGCATGGCTTAAAGTGCACTAACATCAAGTATAATGGTTAATGACCTTAGCCAATTTTCAAAACTTAATTTGGGTACTTTGGGTATGATTTGGGCTTAAGGAAACCAATGGTATGGTGTATTGGGGCTTTGGTCTTGAATGATGAAATAAACCCAATCATGGCTTTAGGCCTTGTGGGCTTTAAAAGAGCCAAGTGTAGGAGTTCAAGGCTTAAGGCTTCTTGGGCTAGAATTTTTTTTTGTTTTTAATTAAAGAGCCGGTAGCCACATGTCCATTAGTAGCCCCGTCTCAAGTTTATTAATCAACCCTCACTTTTGGCAAAGGAATACCTTGGTTACAACTGCATGCCTTGGATGTTACTAGTCAGATTTCTGGGAGATAACACTTCTTCCATAAATCAAACCAAAAACAAAACCCAAGCATGAAAAATTACAAACCCAACCCAACACAAAAAAATCAACAAAATACAACAAAAAACCAACTAGTAAACCAAAAAACAATCATACTCGGAAATAAGATATACCCATTTTTTCAACCCGTGTAATACCTTTTAGATGTCTTGGTAAGCCTAAATTCCCTTCATAAATAATATTCTTACCCAACTCTCCTTCTCTAGCCAAAAAATCAGCTGCACTATTAGCTTCCCTATATTGATGGATGACCACAAAGTTACACGCATGAAGCTCTTCCTTTAACTCTTCCCAATAATCCCAAAGGTACCATACTGTACAACCCCCTTTCTGGAACCAATCTACCACAATACGAGAGTCGGACTCAATAATGATATTAAAAAATCTGAATTGTTTGCGTAGACGAATACCCGCTAACATAGCCTTTAATTCTGCCTCATTATTCGTTCCGTTTCCAAAAGAAGCTGGAAAAGCCGCCATTACCTCTCCATTATAATCACGAACAATGCCCCCACCACCTGAATTACCTGGATTTCCACGACAGCTCCTATCACAATTTAATTTCACCCAACCCACAGGAGGTCTATTCCAAGTGATAATTTTTGCTACTCTCTGTCTCAAACTTGGACGTTCTACATGAAATTCTTCTAATATTTTTACATCTTGTCTTGATAGCTTTCGGATTGAACTGAGATTCCCAGCCAAAAACTTAATCCAATACCGAACTTCTCTCCATATTTTCTCCTCATTTTCCTTCAATCCTTCCATTCTAGCCTTACACCTTCTTCTCCATAAACACCATGTAATGATACAGGGGATTAAACCAATGACACTACCTTTCATGTACGATTTCTTTGCATAATAAAACCATATCATAATTCTGGTTTTCCACGTCCAATGCTTCATAAATGGGATTCCCATCACCATACTTGCACGATACCAAACACCCGAGGCCATCTCTCCTGAGGATTAAACGTGGTCTACTGTTTCAAGAGCTCTACTTTCACAACAATCACAAGCTGAAGCTAAATAAATTCCTCTGGTCTGCACTCTTTCATCCACTAGTAGACATTTATTCCACACTTTCCATAAACAAACAGAAATTCGTTTTGGCAGCACACTATGCCAAAACCACTCATGATGCAATGTAATCAGCCCTCTACTCCTTACCATCTCCCATGCCGACCCTATAGAGAAAATACCATCTAGTGCCGGCTTCCATATAACCACGTCCCTTCCATTTTTTCCAGCCTTTACATTTAATACTATTTCAGCAATTATTTCCTCACCAACTAGCTCTAATAACAGATCATTGGTCCAGGAACTATTTATCCAACAATCCTTTATACATAATGTAGGATTAACCACTTCATCAACCCTCACAGATAAACTCCCCGTAGCAAGCCATTTATCATACCAGAATGATGCGTTTCCACCTCTCACCATTACTTTAACATTGTTTAATACTTCCGGAAGGCATAATTTAATCGATTTCCAAAATCGTGTATCAGTAGGCCTCTCAACCGCTTCTGAAATATGTTTATTACAAAAATATTTTGCCCTGAAAAACTCAGTCCACAAACTGTTTCCCGTTAACATCCTATAAGCAAATTTCATCTGTAATGATTTATGTACATCTTTAAGCTCTCTCAAACCCATTCCTCCTTCCGAAAGAGGCTTACATATTTTCCCCCAAGCTTTTCAATGAAACTTTCTCTTACCATCCGACTCCCCCCAGAAAAAATTTGCCAACATAAAATTAATACAGGACATCGTTACTAAAGGAATATTAATCACAGACATTAAATGTATCAACATACTAGATAAAACATGTCTTAATAAAATTATTCTTCCTCCCTGCGACAGAAGCTTGCCTTTCCATCCTGCTATTTTCTTCCGTATTTTTTCAACAAAAGGCTTCATAGATTTCAAGAGTCTTCACAAGATTTTTCATGGAACGCTTATCACCATTCGCAAAAGTTAGGACATCATCTGCATATAACAAATGAGTCACCATAGGAGCACCCACCAGATGATGAAATTTACCAATTTTCCTTTGCTCAAAATTTTTTCTAAGTAATCTCGTCAATACCTCTTCCATAATAATGAATAGCAAAGGTGACAGAGGTTCACCTTGGCGTAATCCCCGAGCTGATTTAAAATAACCAATGAAAACCCCATTCATCATAACAGAAAACCAAGGATTCCCCCACACAATTTTGAAGTAATCTGCAAACATTATTAGAGAAACCGAAGGCCTTAAAGACCTTCCATAGAAAACCCCAGTTCACCCTATCATAGGCCTTTGCCATATCAAGTTTAACCATCACATTACCACCAACCCTTTTCTTATGCAACGAGTGCACCATTTCTTGTTCAAGAGTAATATTATCAAAAATACTACGACTCGGAATGAAAGCTCCTTGTTCGTTCGAAACTATCTTATCTACAACCTTAGTCAATCTTGAAACAATAATCTTTGAGAAAATTTTATATGCCACTGAACACAAACTAATTGGTCTAAACTTATCGAAACTTGAAGGATCAGACACTTTTGGAATTAAAACAATGAAAGAAGATGAATAAAATCTGGATAGAGATATACCTTTGAAAAATTTTGTAGCTTCTGCAATGACATCGTACTTCACAATCTCCCAACACGACATGTAAAACCCGGATCCAAACCCATCCGGACCGGGGCTACTATTTTTTGGAATGGAAAAAACTACTTCCTTGACTTCTTCTTCTGATGGTTCGGCACAAATTGATGAATTCTCTTCCTCAGAAATAATACTCTAAATCAAATCCGAGACATCACCATCCTCCACATCCGAGTTCTCCGAAAGAAAACGTTGGAAAAATTCTGCAGCTGCAGAGTGAATTGCTTCAGCCCCTTCTGTTATTCTTCCGTTGTCAAGTACCATTTTATTAATCTTGCCCTTTTTCCTTCTTTGTTTGATAACCGAGTGAAAGTATTTTGTGTTTTGGTCTCCTTCTGACATCCACCTTTTTGTGCCAACTCCCCCAACCGGTCCGCTTCCCCTTTTTCCCAAATGTTGAGCTCGTTTTTTGTAGCCAAGAACTGTTCTTCAACTTCCTCCGAAAATGTATTCTGTAAGTGGTTTTCCAGAAATTCCATTCTTTCCTCCAAACCCCTTATATGATCTTCCACTCTTCCGAAGACAGTTTTATTCCACACACGTAATGCCACCTTGGTTCTTTTAAGCTGAAGGGCAAGTTTTTGAAGTCCCGATGCCGTATCTTCCTTGCACCACTCATCCTTTACCAACGAGAAGAAGGACTCATGCGAGCTCCAAATATTCAGGAATCTGAAAGGCGCAAGACCATAAGGTGTATACGGCACCTCTAGATAAACCATCATTGGACAATGGTTAGAGCATTTCCGCAACAAATATTTATACTGAGCTGACCCAAAATTTGTCAAGAAATAATTATTTATTAGCACCCTGTCAAGCTTTGCCCAGCTTCTAGAAACCCCTGCATGGCCATTACACCATGACATCTGTTGTCCAGAGCTTACTAGATCGAATAAACCACAATGATCTAAACATTCATTAAACTCTGTCATAGGAATGATTGGTCTTGGATTACCACCAATCCTCTCCGAGTCTATACAAATCACGTTCCAGTCTCCCAACACCATCCATGGTATATTTTCCCCTTGCATCGCTGTTGCTTCCAGTTGCTGCCATAGCTCCCTGCTTTCAACATAATTACATTTGGTGTAGACATACGTAATCATGATTCAGTGGCCAGCCATGTCCAACCATCCAAAAACCATTTGTGATGTGCACAAAATAACCTCAAAATCATTCAGTTCCTTCCAAAACAACCACAGCTTACCCCCTTGTTCCTCATTTGAAACAGAATAATTATACTGCAAGAAATTCCCCAATGCATTCATCTAGACTTACGCAATCCTCTGATATTCCAGAAAAAAATAGTCCCATTCATCAACTTTCTTTTTGAGAACGAGTGAGAACCCTTTTAGATTTCCTTACCGATGTCATCTTGGTCATTTTAGATTTTCCAGGTAGCGAGCTGTGTTCGATATCTGAGTCATACAATTTTTCTTTTCCCATTGTCGATGGTTTTTCCCCTTCCTCACTATCCGACGCACAACCTGATGCCATTTCCTCTTGATTTAACCCGGTATTCTCATCTTCAACTGTCCTAGATATGACATTTTTTTGTTTCACCATTTCACCATCAAAAGGACTCCTTTCTTCACACCACACTTCCTCACATTCCTCATCACTACTCTCTGTTGTATCACCCTCGACCTTCTGAACAGAAAAAAAGGTCTTATCCCTTCCAGCTTCCTTTGTTTTTTCTCTAGTTTCAGTTTCAGTTTCCTGCACAGCTACCGTACCCTCTGGATTACTCACTTTATCAAGAATCTGAATAGTCAAATGAGCTGCCAAATTTTCCCCCTTTGATACCTGTTCCTTCCAGCCCATTGTTCCTTCCCGTATTACCTCATTGGCGTTTGAAAGAATCGGCTGCGATGACACCACAACATCCACAAATTGTTTCTCATTATCTTGATCTTCCACCACAGCCTTTTCAAGAACCACTGGAACATTCTTTTCATTCACCACATTAGTGTTACTCGGTCCTGCGTTAGTTTCCACTTCCTTTGCCCGTTCATTCATCACATTGGCTCCTTGTAATACTTCTTGGTTAATCTTTGGCTGCCATTTCATTTTTTCCTTCTGTTTGCCATCATCTTTCTTTTGGCCAACTCAACAGACCACTGAAGTATGCCCTTGACGGAAACATTTGGAACAATAAAAACCCATTTTATCATACTTTACTTCCTGCCAAATACAATTATTCGGAGCCAACACTATAGGGAAACCTTTCACAGGTTCCTCGGACAGATCGACCTCAACACAGATCCATGCCCCTGAAGCTCTCGTTCGATTCACAGTTGCACTGTCCGTTCCAAGATATCGACCAAAACGTGTCGTCAATATTTGCAAGAAATCCACTCTATACAGGTGCATCGGTAATCCAGGTAAATAAATCCATTGTGGAGCAAAAGATGATTCTTTATTCACATCAAAATCTTTAGACCATTTGAATAACCGAAAATTGATCCCTGCCATTATTCTCCCTTCAAGTGCCCAACCATGTACAAAATCACGTTCATTTCGCATTTGCATCAAAACATGATAATCGTCCATAAAACTAATTGTTGGTATATCCTGCAAACCCCAAGTTTTAACAGCAGGCAATCAGATGGTATCTGTTGCGTCCAAACTTTTACTCATTATTTGAATAAAAATTCAGAGCAGTTTTGCCTGCAAGTATACAGGTGTCGTAGTACGTTACAGGATCGAATCCACAAGGATTGACTAATGTGATAAAGGGAATAAAATGAAAGGAGATTTAAAAATAAGAACATAAAAAAAAATTTGAGATTATAGGGTTGAGGATTTTAAACGTAACAGAATATAACTGAAAAAATAAAATGAATTAATATGGAGAACGACTCAGGTTTCGAGGATCCGTCTAATAATTTGTAAAATTGTTTCCAATCAATTTAACTCAGTTAGACTAGAATAATGATTCCGTCTAACTGAAAAATTTAACAATTAAGCCGAAGAAAATTAATTACCAAATATTAAGTTTGAATAATTGATAGTAGAGACGTTCACAAGTCCAATTAATTACCACAGGAATTTTTCAAGCATTCACTGTATTCGGAAATCACAATGAATCAAGAGAAATATATAGATAATCAACGTTTCTAATAATAATACCAGTCAATTAATCAAACTCACAATATGAACTCTATTATTGATATAAAACAATATTTAAATTATTAGACTTCACCTCTTCACCTTAGTATAAAAAAAATTAGCCAACCATGTTTATCACAATAACCATGGAATTTAATGATTCATTCTCCATTAGAAAACTAAAATAAAAACACAACACCAAATATTAAAAAACAAGCTTAATAAATTAACTCTCCAATGGAAATAAATTTATCTAAGCAAAGAAATAAAAGCTGAATTAAAATAAACATTGCAAATGAAAATATAAGCTGAAACAAAACACTGCAAATGAACTATAAATTAACTGAAAAAAAATACTGCAGCAATACACTGCTGAAAGAAAATGTGAGGAGCTCTTTCCCAACTTCCCCAGATATCCTTCTTCGTGCATCTCAAGCCTTTTTATAGGCTTCAAGGAACCTTCAGCTGCAAAGGCCAGCTGCTGCCCACGTGAATGCACGTTGAAGGAGTCTGCTGCTCACGCATGCACTGCCAGCGTTCTCCCTCTTTCTTTTCTTTTCTTTCTTTTTTTCCCTTCTCTTTCGTTTCCGTCTACGGCCAGCTTTTCTCTTCTCTTTTATTTTTTTCTTTTCTTTTCCGTGTGCGTCTCCATCTCTCTGCTCTTCTCTTTTCTTTTCTTTTCTTTCTTTTTTTTCGTTTCCGTGTGCGTCTCCATCTCTCTGCTTTTCTTTATATTTTTCTTTCTGTTTTCGTTTCCAGCACATTCGTCCGCCTGCATGCGTCTGTTCCCGCGTGCATCAGCTGCTGCTTCCAGCTCCTTGAGGTCAGCTGCTGCCCACGTGAACGCCCACCGAAGGAATGCTGCTGCTCTGCTTCCAGCTTGGCGTCACATGCGTAGTGCATCTCCATCTTCTTCTTTTTTTTTTTATTCTTTTTTTTCTCCTTCCGCATGCATCTCTGGTCGGCCAAACTCACGCATGCATGCATGAAGACGGGCCCAGCTTGTGAGTTGCTTCCTTTTGGTGTAATGGAAATGAGAGAACCCGAGAGGTAGCTGGGCAGAGGTGTAGTGGAGGGTGGTTGTCTGAACGGTTTTTGGCTGTGCATGGGGTGGAGGATGGATCGCCGGCGTCGTCTGGTGCTGCTGGTGGCTGCAGGTGGGCGGAGGACAGCCCACGGTGGCAGCTCGAAGCTGTTGTACACGGAGTTCACTGTAGCTCGAGCTGCGTCTTCGGAGGTTGAAGATGACGTAAACGACATGTCGTTTTCGTCTATTGACAAAACGACATGTCGTTCAGCCGAAGATGAAATTCAATTATAGAGTAAAACGACAAGTCGTTTTCATCAATTGACAAACGACCTGTCGTTTAGCATACGGCAGTTTTGGCTTCTAGAGGTAAACGACATCTCGTTTTTTCGTTTAAGAAAAACTACATGTCGTTTAGGCAAATCTGAAAAACAGAAAATAAAATAAAATAAAAATTAAATTAAATTAAAAGAAAATAAAATAAAATAGAATAAAATAAAATAAAAATTAGACAAACAAAATTAAATAAATAAAAAATAAACATAAAAATTAGACAAATAAAATAAAATAAAATAAGATAAAGAAACTAAAATAAATAAAATTAAACAAGAGATGAAAAATAAAATATTAAGAGTGTGTTGTGCATGTGAAGAATTTATTGCTCAAATAAATCACAAGTTATAAAATCAAGCATAAACAATGCTTTTAATCAATTTAATTCACAACTATGATTTATTCATCTTAATCAATTTTTCCATCTAAAACCAATGATAAAATAATAAAACAATTAAAAATATATTGGTTTTAAATGTGTAAAATATGCAATAATGCAGCTCAATCACACCCCCCAACTAACTTTTTGCTAGTCTTTGAGCAAAATAGTGAAAATTAATAGAGATGAATATTGCATAAAGCTCGAAATCCAAACAAAAGCACTCAAACATAATAATGAATTCTCACACAGCGACACGTAACTATCAACTCCCAGGGGCTATATTCACCAAGACTGTCTCAACAATCTTTCATTAAGATTTTGGGAAAAAGTCTCAAAACTCAGATGTGTGTGTAGCTCAATGACTGTGTGTTCTTCATTACTACTCGGGATTTATCTCAGGATTTTTTTCAACCTTAAGATTAATCATTTCTAATTCTAACTACCTCAAAGCCCAAGGATCTAGCAGTTTTCACCCCAACTCTGTTTAAAGGTTGATCACTCAACCCCCAGAGTTTGGGTAACTGTTTCTAGCCCTTTAATAAGGAAAGTGCACCGCTTCATCCTTTATTTATTATTATTACTATTTTTTTTAAGTGGAGTCGAACAGTGGGGAATCAAACCGAGGACCGTGCGCCTAATCCACACAATTCCAAGTTCGCCCTTGCCACTAAGACAGATCCCTTTTTTTTTTTTTTTTTTTTTAAAAGGCTCGGTAGTCCTGCAGTTTACTTCTCCTGTGTAAAATCCATGAACAGTAATGAAGAACACAATGAGTGTAAGCGTGTGATTGTTTGAGATTTTTCATTCATTATATATAAATCATGCCAAGTCTATCTCAATAAATATAGCATCCCGGTGTTTCAAGTCATACATCAAGCAGAATATGATGCATCAGGAATTATGCTCTATGCTCAGGGTTGAAAATAAATCTTCATAAAATAATCCCGCTCAACTACACCACTAAGATGCTCAAATTGATAGAAATGGAGTGTGTGTTAATCAAGTTCATATCAGTGCATATCGCATTAAGGCAAAATATTGTTTATCCAGTGCACACACACTAATACAGAAAAGATGAGCAATAAAAGAAAAACTAACACAGAAAGTAGAGAAGCAATCAACAAACAACAACAAACAATCGTGTAATCCGTTATTCACACACAAAAATAAATAAACAACAAAACAGGATTAAACAAAGACAAGCAATAAAAGAATCAACATAAAATAAACAACCCAATGTAATGACAGAAACAGATTTCAAATATGTATGAGAGATTTTAAAGAAGAACTCCCTGGACAGGCGAGAAATGCTTGGGGATGAAGAACAACTTCATGTGAAAATCTTTCATCCAGCGGTTGAAAATCAAGGAATCTGAAGTCTGACAGAATCTAGGTTTCCAGATTCAAGCCGTAAGGCTAGACCTGGTAGCATTTCAGAGCCTCCAGTGCTACCCTGCTTCATGGTATCGAGCTCTGCTCCAGTTAGTTGTTGCAGAGCCTTAATTACAGAGCCTTGATTGACAGTGTTTCAGAGCCTCGAGCCGTAAGGCTAGACTGACATTATTTCAGTCTATATGGCATTGAGCTCCGGGTTAGTTTCCACAGAGCGTTGAGTGCTCGAGGTCTCTATAAAAGGGACTATCCTCATCATTTTGAAACGTAGAACCAGTCCTCTGCATTTCTCACATTTCTTTAATTTCTCTCAAATGGCCGAGCAACTTCTTTCATTCTCTCAATTGGCTGAGCAATTCTCTGTCAACAATGTTCCTGATTTGAATCAGGAACCGATTACACCACAACCATTTGTCTTCTGTCCTGATGCCTTTAATGCCATGAAGGGAACAGAGATACATTTTTCAACCCGGTCTGATGCTGAGGTGGTTGCAGGATCCAGAATGCTCGGTGCCCAATATGTTGCTTCTGTTACAACCTTGTCCCGTAGATTACTGCAACGGGTGAAAAAGGTAGATGAAATTAAAATTCAAATTTCTAATTTGCAGCAAAGGTTGGCTGATAAAAGTAAAAAAAATAAAATATTGAAACAAGAAAATAAGGAGTTAAAAAAATGTGTGGATTTGTATGCTCAAAACCTGCAACCACGACTGACGGAGCTGGAACAAGAGAAAGAACAAATACTGAGCAACTATCAGCAATTAACAGCAGAGGTTCAGCAGTTACGAGAAACATAAGGATGGTCTGCAGTTAATTTAGTTCTTATTCTT